>FXXK01000358.1:0-186537 GCA_900184695.1 Betula pendula
AAGAGAGATGAATAGTCAATAGTTTTACGTTTTTTGCCATTTATCTTTCTTCTTTATTGTTAAGTCAAGATAAGTATTTTTGTCTTTCACATTTCTTTATCTTTAAATTTGTAAAGATTACTATTTACAACTAAAAAGCAATTAGTTTATAATAGATAAAGAGAGAACGTTACATCCAGATAAGCATGAGTTCAGTTATCATTTAAATTGTCTTCAAAAACTAACAAATTACAATCAAACAGTTTTCTTATCAACTTTTGTTTTATAGGATTAGATTAAGACAGATGAAACCTTGGTGAAACGTCAAAAGTGTAACGTGAGTTCTAAATTTTGATCTCTACCAACTACAATACTTTAAGAGCCAAATAACGAATTTCTTTACTTTGTTTTGAATGTAACCTTAGGTTGGTTCATCTCTTTAATATTTTTTCACTATTCTCAAATCGTCTCTCGCTTGTGGTATGGTTTCATGTTCAGCCAAATGACATTCTTTTAAGTAATATTTTTTTTTTATTAATTTTTATCCCTTAAAATGTATATGTAATGCAAGAATTTTCTTGAGTGTAAGATTTCTTTTCTAGGCAACAATTTCTTCACTCACCTTTACACTTTGTCGGTTTAAAATTGAGGTGTTGTTCATATTTGAATCATTTCTTCTTAGTGTCTTTTTCAATTTTGAGTCTTAGGCTCCTGTTTGGTTCTTGATAAGATAATAATCTTATATTTTAATTTCTTTTTATTGAATTGAAGATATATGTGAATTTTATATGACTTCTATAAGAAAGCGAGACATCTGATGTGAAGAAAGAGAATTTAATTGTTTCTTTTTTATTGGTCTTTGTCATTTTTGAAGGTGGATTTTAGCCCTTTCCAAATGCAAACATTATGAAATGTCCTTCTACGGTGATTGTGATTTCTTTGAACGTTTTGTTGTATTCCAAGACTCGGGAGTTTTAGAAGGTGGTAAGGAAGAGAAGAAAGAAGAAGAATGTGGTGAACCAATAAGGGATTCCAACCATGGGTGTAATAATGTAAAATCTCTACATTTTTGTTTTATAGTTTTGTTAGACCCACTAATTTATAGATTCAAAATAATGTTAGATTGATGGATTTGAAATGGTTGTTGAATTTTGTGGGTGTGTTGTTTAGCCCATTTCGACTGATTTCAATTTATTTATTTATTTAATTTTGTTCTTTGTATGTCTTGTGTCACTCAAATTTATTTTCGAAAATTGAAGTTAACAATTGCAAAGTTACAAGGCAACACTTAGTATATATCACATTAGAAATAGAGAATACCTCACTTTCACTTTCATGCTTTTAAGTGCACATTTTTTAACCTATACTAAAAAGTATTATTTGATTCAATTCAATAGTAATCTATTTATAATATAAAAATCATTATTAGTATATCATATTTTATAATTTATGAGTTTAACTTTATTCATTTAGAAAATTCAATATCTACTTGTTCAATAATGTGTATATATATATATATATATAATGTTTCAATTATAATATTAACAATTATAGTAGGATATACAAAGGGAATCAACTAGTGCATTACACTGCTGTCCAACTAGTTCTATTTTAAAAAGATGAACTAATCAATAATAAATAGGTGGATTATTACTTTTCTTCCACGCCCACCATAAAAACATTTATAATATCCAATAATTTGCCCCTTTTTTGTTCTTTTCTTTTTGGGTGAGATAAGAATGAACAAGGAGAAAAGAAAGACAATAAACAAATAAAGATAACAGTTTACAGAAGTCGGTGGGACTTTTTCGCTGTTCAGGATTTCTTATCATTGACAGGAACCAAACTTAATTTCAGATCAAAGTATATATAGTTAATTAATATATAATATATTAATTTAATTTTTAAAAAAAAAATCAAAAGCAGGGGCAATGGCCTCCTAAGTTTCTAAACCCCTTGACTCTTCAAGCAAATCTCAAGCAGATTTTGTAAATCATGGCGCATGTCGGCATCAGCAAGAAGATTTGCCTCGACTTCACTTGATGTCATTTTGAACCTTTCTTTCTTCTATTATGGAGTGCTGCCTCTCTTATTTAGCGGGACAATATTACACGAAATCCCCAAGAATGCTTCTGATAGATTTTTGGTTCATCTTGGTCCATTTTTTTTAAAAAATAAAATAAAAACAAAACAAAACAAAAACAAACAAAAACAACAAAAAAAGAAAAAAAAGAAAATCAAGATAGATTAATATAGACCAAAAAAATGTAAAAAAGGTATTTCTCTTCGTTTTATGTGAGTCATGTTGGCCAAAACATTGTGGTTTACGAAAAAACAAAAAAAAAAAAAAACATTTGTGGTTTTGATTGGTTGGCCAGTCAAGACCACGTGGGTTCATACTTTGACCTGAATATATGCGACTATACAAGGGAGTAGTGGAGCAGAACTACGCCCCTTTTCTTCCAAAACCTCAACCAGAAGTATGCACTTTCTCAGCATCCTCCTCTGAGTCCTCTCCCAACTTCATGGCCAACAATCTTCGCCTTTTTTCTGTTTCTCTTCTTTCTATTATGGATTTTAAGAAGATCCAAAAAAGCTGCTTGTAAAGAAACACTTCCACCACAAGCTGGTGGCGCGTGGCTGTGATTGGCCACTCCACCAATTAGAGGCCAAAACCAGCCCATATAACATTGGTGACATGGCCGATAAATACGGATCAATCTTCACCATTTGGCTTGGCATACATCGAGCTCTGGTAGTGAGCAATTGGGAGATAGCTAAAGAGTGCTTCACAACTAATGATAAAGCCTTTGCCAGCCGTCCAAAAGCTATAGCCACAGAACTCATGGGCTACAATTACGCCAATGTTGGGTTCACCCCTTATGGTTCTTACTGGCGCCACGTGCGTAAAATAGCCACCCTCGAGGTCCTCTCAAACCACCGCCTTGAGATGCTCAAAGACATCAGGGAGTCCGAGGTAAATACATCCATAAAGAGATATATAATGCTTGTGGTCAAGAACAAAGAAATGTTTGTAGAGATGAAGGATGGTTCGGCTGTACAACCTTAAATGTGTATTTAGGATGGTTGTAGGGAAGCGATTTGATGGGACTGCAAGCGAGGATGAAGATGATGAGAATAAAGGTAACGATCGGTGCCGAAAGGCATTAAGAATTTCTTTGAGTTGGCTGGTACGTTTGTGGTGGCAGATGCGCTTCCATATTAAGGTGGTTGGACTTAGGAGGGTACGAGAGGCCATGAAGCAAACTGCAAAGAATTGGATCATGCCTTGAAGAATGGTTAGAAGAACATAAGCAAGGAAACTTTCTGGTGATCAGCTCAAAGGACACCAAGACTTCATGGATGTGATGTTAACTACGGTTACCGACGACCAAGAGATCTCCAATTATGATGCCAGATACAATCACTAAAGCTACTTGTTTGTAAGCTTTTCATATATATCCCTATAATTAATTTCTCAATACGCACACAAATAAATATACTAGGATGCTTTTTGCTTAATTTGCTTGGAGTATTAGGAACATGATAATTATCATAATTCATCAATCTAATCAAATAGCTCGGAACTAAAAAAAAAAAAGGCGGATTGGTTCACAGAGTTCATGGTTGTTGGTTCAATTAGCAAATTCCTTGGTTTTAAGTTTTCACAAAGAGGAAATATGGTGATTTCCTAGTGTTGTCAGGTTGTGAACTATTGGTCCAAGTAGATCCAAAAGCCTAGTGCTCCAATATTCAAACTGCAACTTACGTGGCTCAGAAGAAAAAACAAAAACAAAAACGTATGTCGTGCTTGTCTTTGAAAATTAAGATCAGTTAATTTGACCAAACCACGGAAGGAGGAATTTTTCTTCTTCTTTTTTTTTATTCCTGAGCCACCGAAAAAGGAAATTGCCATGTTACGGTTACATCTTTGTTATTTAGTTCCTTGGACCGTTTTCCTAATGCTTCAAGTGTGATGCTTTTGCAGGCTCTTATCTTAGGGGGCACAGATACTACACAAGTAACATTGACATGGGCTCTCTCTCTACTTCTTAACAATCGGGAAGCTCTAAAGAAAGTACAAGACGAATTAGATGTTCAGATTGGCAGGGAGAGACACGTGAAGGAATCAGACATGAAAAACCTGGTCTATCTCCAAGCTATCCTCAAAGAAACACTACGTTTATATCCTGCTGCACCACTCTCTGTCCCACACGAGTCCATGGAAGACTGCACTTTGGCTGGCTACCATGTCCCAGCAGGCACGCGGCTCCTTGTTAATCTTTCAAAGATCCATCGAGACCCACATGTGTGGTCTGATCCAAATGAATTTCGGCCAGAAAGATTCCTTACAACCCATAAGGCTTTTGATGTACGGGGCCAGCATTTTGAATTGATACCATTTGGTAGTGGTAGAAGAGTGTGCCCAGGAATCTCATTTGCATTGCAAGTTATGCAGCTCACACTAGCCACCTTGTTGCACGGTTTTGAAATTACAAACCCGTCAGATGAACCCGTGGACATGACTGAGCAAGTTGGACTTACCAACATGAAAGCCACCCCACTCCAAGTCCATCTCACTCCACGCCTTTCTGCTCAAGTATATGCATAATCAAAGCGCACAAGTTTTTTATGTTTTGTTTTGCTTTTTTGTTTTTTTGTTTTTTTCATCTTTCTCTCTTTTGAGGTGCACTTATGGTGCTTGTCTCATGCAATAAACTAAGATCTTGTATTAGAATTCAAAAAATATTAAATTTAATTATTTAATTAATACGTTAACAAGATCTAGAGTATTAATGAAAACTATTTTTATCTCATAATATTGACATGACAATTATATCTAATCATTGGATGATTTGATCAATCCTTGTTTAAAAAAAAATTAAAAAAATTCAATGATTAATTGGAAGTCTGACACTAAAATTGTAGAATAGTTATAAAATAGAAATGTGTATATGGCATTACTCTTTATGATAAAAGCACTTACAACAGTTTTCTTTATATTTTTTATAAATGTAAGGAACTAAACTACTTTTTTTTTTCCCTTTTCGTATAAACTCTAAAATAGATTCCCTTATCATTTTCTTCTACTATTTAAATATTATTTAAATTAAAGGGTTAAATACATTTTTGTCTCCAATGGTTTAACAACTTTATTTTTTGCCACATCGATTTCATTTAAATTTATGGTACCTCAATTATAGCTAAAGACGAAAATTGTATCTCCATCCTTCTTTCGTGCAAAAATTTAACAAAATTTCACATGTCACTCTTAAAAAATTGAATTAGGGAATGACCCCTAGGGACGGCCAAACCACCCCCTGATCGGCAAGTCTAGGGTGACCGAAACCATCTCATACCAAATAAAGGTGGCCCGAGCCATCCCCAAGGCTTTTGAGGATGGTTTAGACCACCCCGTTTTTCTTCTTTGTAGGTGGCTGAACCACCCCCATGGTTCGGCTGTCCCCAAATTATTGTTTTTTTTCAAAAGGTTTTTTTTAAAAAAAAATTAAGTTTTTTTATTTTTATTTTTAATGACATAATCACGTGTTAGATTTTAAGGGTGATACATAGACTTTCATTGGAAGGAAGATGGACGGAGATATCATTTATGTCTTTAACCAAAATTGAGGTACAATCTATAATACAAAATGAAACCGATGTGACAAAAAATAAAGTTGTTAAACCACAGAGATTAAAGGTAGGCATTTACAAGCGGTTACGGTTAGTGGTTATTGGCTATAACCGCAGTCGCTCTCATCGGTTATCCATTTTTAACAACCGCAATTGCCTTAGGAGGTTGAGGTTATTCGATGCCTAAATCGTGCAGTTATAACCACTTTTCATGTCTAACAATTTTGACCTATTTTATTGTTTTGGGCATTTTTAGCCTCTTTTTAGGGCTTCTTTTAGACTTTTTCAGTATTTTTGTTTGCCTCTTTTTAAAAGCAAAAAAAAAAAAAAAGCTCATTCCGATAATTAAAGGAAAAAAACCAAAAAAAAAAGCTTATTACAATTCAAACATTCAAATTAAAATAAAATTATCAAAGCATACTCTCTACTTCTCTTGCAGTGCTAGAAAGGTATAGAGTAATAAATATATTATTATTTAAACACCAAACATCATCGTTTTGGTTATATATATATATATATATATATATATATATATATATATATATATATTGCGATTAACGGTTTATTAACTGTCTACCCTAAAATTGCTAATCACCTACCCTAGAAGTTTTTTTATAACTGCCTATCAAAGCGGTTATATGATTATGTGGTAGTTAGCGGTTGTAGGGCGGTTATAACCGCCCATTAATTTGTACAGTCTTAATTAAAGGTATTTAATTCTAAATTAAATGATAAGGAAAGAGAAAGGAAAGAGAAATCATTTAAATATTATTTCAAACAAATGCTAAAGAGAGAGAGATAAAGATAAATTTTTTATATTAAATAATGTTAATGAATAACTTTTACTTTCCTATATTTATGGTATGAGTAATTATAATGTACCCTTCATGTCTATCTGTGTACCACAAGTGATGTGGCTTTTAAAAATCACCATTGAATTTATTAAAACACTACAAATAATTTTTTATTATTTTCTCTCTCCTCATTTCTTTTTTTATTTCTTTCTTTTAAAGTATAATAGAGAATTTGTGAAGTGTGTATAGAAAAATGAGTAATTAAAATAAAATTTACACTTTTTTAATAGCTATTTTGACTATTCTTATTGGAGACACTCTAATAAGTTAACTTAGATATAACAAAAATAATAATATGAAAAACTTTTTTTTTTTTTTATAAGTTGTTAAATATTTTTTAGTACTTGGGTTTTAATTTTTTTTATTTTTTTTTTTTCACCTTGATTTCATTTTAAGACGTAGAATAACATGGGTTGTGGGTAAAGATACAAATGGTACCTCTATTAACTTTCTGGAAAAAATTTTAATGGTAATCCACGTAATCCACGTATTTGCATAAAAACCTGCCACGTGTCCCTAAAATTATTTTCAAAAAATTTAAATTTAAAAATATAAAATAATCAAAAATCAAAACATAAAATAAATAAAAAATTTTAACGGCAAATCACGTGTTTGTACCAAACCCTTGCAACATGTTACTAAAGTTTTTTTAAAAAATTAAAATTTTTTTAAAAAAAGAGAAAAATAAAAAATATTAAAAAATAATGAAAAATCAAAACATAAAATTAAAAATTAAAAAAAAAAATAAAAAAAGAGAAAAGGGAGTGGCTTGAGCCACCCTTTGCAGCCATGGGGTGTCCGGCTACTCCCATGGCTGGTATGGGATGGCCAAACCAACTTACATTTCCTAACCAACACTATATTCAATGTACAACCGGTGTTGAATTCATTATTATTATTTTTTTTTTGTAGGCACGTCATTGTAAGAAATTGTTGATGTTAAAATTCAGCATCTTGATTTCGATCGTCTCGTTTGCTTTCATCATGATTTTTTCATCTTCCAGTTTTTGTTATTGGGAGCACCATTATTGTGTGAATCTCGCATGGGGTTGGCCTTGGTCATTTGTGCGAGGTTTGCGTATCATTTTCCACGCCCACCATAAAATATTTCTACTATCCAATAATTTGCCTTTTTTTATTTTTTATTTTTTTTAAAGTGGACCTAGCATTACACCAAATCACCCTTTCTTTCTTTCTATTTTGGAAACCCATATTACACGAAAGGGTGATTTGGTGTAATGCTGCCTCTCGTATTTAGCGGACCCATATTACACGAAAATGTTGTGGTTCGATTGGTTGCCCCAATCAAGCTCACGTGGTGACCACTTTATACGGAATGATACTAGTTTAAAGTAAAACTCACTTTAAAAATCGACTCGTAAAAAAAATGTTGTCTAATAATTTATATACATATAATTAAAATTATACTTAAATAATATGAGACACTCTAAACCGTCCAAAACACTTCATCGATATGATAAAGTTTTAAAAGTTTCTTTCTTTTTATTTTTTTTATTTTTATGAATTTTGTTCCTGCTAATTGTTTTAATCAGACTGTCTTTTCGTTTCCTGTTTCTGATATTTGTAAATAATGTAGCCGATAGAAAAGTCTGAAGCTTTTGGATTTACCAGCGACGGTAGGAGCAGTCAATGCATTATAAAGTCTATTTTTTGTCAACTAAGCTGTTGCTTAAGCACCTTCCCAAATTAATTACGGATAATTTGCCGGCATGGCATGTAGCAATAGCATTACTCGTGGAGAGTATTTAGCACTTATTCTCCAATTAATTACGGATAATTTGCCGGCATGGCGTGTAGCAATAGCATTACTCGTAGAGAGTGTTTAGCACTTATTCCCCAATTAATTGCGGATAATTTGCCGCCATGGCATGTAGCAATAGCATTACTCGTGAAGAGTGTTTAGCACTTATTTTGTTTTGTTTTATGTGATCAAACCGATGTCGTTCGATTGGCTGGCCCAGTCAAGACCACGTGGTCTCATACATTTGACCTAGAATATGTACAACTATATATACAAGGGACTGCAACACAACTCTGTCACTTCTTCCAAAACCTCAAACCAGAAGCATGCACTTTCCTCACGCATCCTCCTCACTAACTTCCATGGCCACAATCTTCGCCTTTTTTCTGTTTCTCTTCTTTTTATTATGGATATTAAGAAGATCTCAAAAAGCTGCTCGTAAAGAAACACTTCCACCGCAAGCTGGTGGCGCGTGGCCTGTGATTGGCCACCTCCACCAATTAGGAGGCCCAAAACCAGCCCATATAACATTGGGTGACATGGCCGATAAGTACGGATCAATCTTCACCATCAAGTTGGGCGTACATCGAGCTTTGGTAGTGAGCAGTTGGGAGATAGCTAAAGAGTGCTTTACCACCAACGACAAAGTCTTTGCCAACCGTTCAAAAGCTATAGCCTCAGAACTCATGGGCTACAACTACGCAATGTTTGGGTTCACCCCTTATGGTCCTTACTGGCGCCACGTGCGTAAAATAGCCACCCTCGAGGTTCTCTCAAACCAACGCCTTGAAATGGTCAAAAACGTTCGGGAGTCCGAGGTAAATACATCCATAAAAGAGATATATAAGCTCTGTGTTGAGAACAAAGACATGTCTGTAGAGATGAAGAGATGGTTTGGTTGCACAACTTTAAATGTTGTTTTTAGGATTGTTGTAGGGAAGCGATTTGATGGGACTGTAAGCAAGGATGGGGATGATGAGAATGAAGGTAACAATCGGTGCCAAAAGGCATTCAGAAACTTTTTAGAGTTGGCTGGTACATTTGTGATAGCAGATGCGCTTCCGTATTTAAGGTGGTTGGACTTGGGAGGGTATGAGAAGGCCATGAAACAAACTGCAAAAGAATTGGATCATGCGGTTGAAGAATGGTTAGAAGAACATAAGCAAAGGAAATTTTCTGGTGATCGGGACAAAAGACACCAAGACTTTATGGATGTGATGTTAACTACTGTTACTGACGACCAAGAGATCTCCAATTATGATGTAGATACAATCACTAAAGCTACATGTTTGGTAAGCTTTTCATATATATACCCTATAATTAATTTCTCACGTGCACACATATATACACTAGGATGCCTTTTGCTTAATTTGCCTTGAATATTAGGAACATGATAATTATCATAATTCATCAATCAATCAAATAGCTCGGAATTAAAAAATTAAATTAAATTAAAAAATAAAAATAAATTAAAAATAAAAATTAAAATAAAAATAGAAATAAAAACTATCACTTAGCTCTCCTTTTCCTGTAAATTGATTGAAAAAAAAAAAGAAAAGAAAAGAAAATAGAAAGAGAAGGTGGATTGGTTTACAAGAGTTCATGGTTGTTGCTTCAATTAGCAAATTCTTGGTTTTAACAAAGAGAAATATGGTGGATTTCCCTAGTGCTGTCAGGTTGTGAAACTGTTTGGTCAAGTAGATCCAAAAGCCTAGTGCTCCAATATTCAAACTGCAACTTACGTGGCTAGAAGAAAAAAAAAAAACAAAAACGTATGTCGTGCTTGTCTTTGAAAATTAAGATCAGTTAATTTGACCAAACCACGGAAGGAGGAATTTTTTTTTTTTTTTTTTTCTGAGCCACCGAAAAAGGAAATTGCCACGTTACTGATACATCTTTGTTATTTAGTTCCTTGGACTGTTTTCCTAATGCTTTTAGTGTGATGCTTTTGCAGGGCCTTATCTTAGGGGGCACAGATACAACACAAGTAACATTGACATGGGCTCTCTCTCTACTTCTTAACAATCGAGAAGCTCTAAAGAAAGTACAAGATGAATTAGATGTTCAGATTGGCAGGGAGAGACAAGTAAAGGAATCAGACATGAAAAACCTGGTTTATCTCCAAGCTATCCTCAAAGAAACAATGCGTTTATACCCTGCTGCACCACTTTCTGTCCCGCACGAGTCCATGGAAGACTGCACTTTGGCTGGCTACCACGTCCCAGCAGGCACACGGCTCTTTGTTAATCTTTCAAAGATCCATCGAGACCCACATGTGTGGTCTGATCCAAATGAATTTCAGCCAGAAAGATTCCTTACAACCCACAAGGGTTTTGATGTACGGGGCCAGCATTTTGAATTGATACCATTTGGTAGTGGTAGAAGAGTGTGCCCGGGAATCTCATTTGCGTTGCAAGTTATGCAACTCACACTAGCTACCTTGTTGCACGCTTTTGAAATTGCAAACCCGTCAGATGAACCCGTGGATATGACAGAGCAAGTCGGACTTACCAACATGAAAGCCAGCCCACTCCAAGTCCATCTCACTCCACGCCTTCCTGCTCAAATATATGCATAATCAAAGTGCACATTGTTTTGTTTTGTTTGTTTGTTTGCTTGCTTTTTTTTTTTTTGTTTCTTTTCTCTCTCTCTCTCTCTCTTTTGAGGTGTGCTTATGGTGCTTGTCTCGTGCATTGAACTAAGATCTTGTATCAGAATTCAAAAAATAATTAATGTAGGTATATCGACAATAACATTGTAGATATAGTTACTATATGTTGGGACAGTTTTTTGATCGGTGACGTGTCGAAGCATGCAAGACAATGAACAATAAGGCCAAAAGCTTGCTGGAGCGGGCCGACGAGTGATAAATCTGATGTCTAAGTCAATGTTGTCTTTGGACAATGATAAGAAAATTACAATAAGCTTGAGAGCAAAAATCAAGCGAGAGGAGTCTGAATTCTTACCTTGGCTTTTATACTATTATATGTACAAACCCGGCATTTAATGAAGCTAATCCCCTTATCCCAAAAATATCATAATTGGGGGCTTGATGTGTCTTGGGACGTGATGAGGTGCCACGCGTCAATAGGGGACGATCTCGTTTTCCCACGTGAGGTTATGGGTGAAGCTCGAGACTAACTCGGATTGATGTGACACAAGCTTTTCTTGACATTCGAGGCTAGCTCAAGGAATGGTGAGCTAACTGCATTAGGACCAGTTGACATTTGGTTAATAGGAATAGGTGCTTTCGGCAATCCCTCACAATTGCCGATCTGCCAACTGGGTAACCTTTGAACACTTGTTGTGCAGCTTGAACGACTTGAATTTAGACCAAGTCCTAACTGCTAAATGAGCCTTTGGTTGGGCAAGTCTTAACAGTTGAGCCGCTGGCCAATGTCCCAACACTATATATCTATGTTTACCATCTACTTTTTTCCAAAGCAATACAAAGAAAAGCAAGGAAATACATAAAAAGAGAATTACGGAAAATGGGTGGGGGAGCCCAACAAAAATCCCAATATAAAGAGCATAGTGCAACATAAACTTAAGATTATTGGGAATGAGACAAAAGATTGGCCCGACCTAGTTGAATCTTGACACACCGACAAAGAAAAGGGTTGTCGTAAATGACAGTTTGAAAGTACAGTCCAAAGTTAGAACTTCCTGTAGCACTACCTACCGTTGCAACATGAAAACTCAGAACCCCAACAAGGGATAGAGCACTAGTAGTGGTTGTAACACCTAGGAGATTTAAATGCATATTTTAAATGTGAACAAAATAACTAAATGAAAAAATTTCCACTAAGGTCAACATTAATAAGATTGAGTACAGAAGAAGGTGGAGTTTTTTTTTTGTAAATGTGAAAACGATGTACTTTGAGCTAAAAAATGCACTCATCAAGCTTAACTGGGTGATCACGACGCGCACACAGAAAAGAGCCTTTCAAATTGAAGTCTTATGTGTGATTCTAATTCACATAGACTAAGACTTCGTTTGGTTTGTGGAATGAGTATTTCATTAGGAAAATGAATAGTTATTCTTAGGAATGGACGTGAGTGGAATGGAATAGTTATTCCTATTATTTGGTTTGATGACAACATATATGCTTTAATAAAAATTGAACTAAAATTACCAAAAAACCCTCACTTTATTTATATTTTTTTTTAACCTCCAGATTTTTTTTTTTTTAAAAAAAAAAAGAGTAAAACCACAATGGGTGGTCGCACACCCCCGGCGACCCCCTTGGTGGTTGCCGGGGGTGGTGCGACCACCCCGGTGAATTTGGGGTCCTTGGCACCCCCGATGACGTCTGGGGGTGCGCGACCACCCCTGGGGTGCTCCGGGGTGGTCGCGGTGGTCGGCCACCCACGACTCAACGTTTTAAATTTTTTTTTTTTTTTTTTTTTTGTGAATTTAAGAAGAAATAATTTTTTTTTTTTTTTTGACAAATATTGTCAATTCCATAAGGAATAGCTATTCTTTTATTTGGTAAGAGCTTATTACAACGGAATAACTATTCCCTTATGAAGAGGAATAGTCATTCCATTCCAGGGGTCTATTCCACAAACCAAACGAGACATAAGTCACACCCAAATTACTACCAAGTGCACGATATCGCCTGATCGATTAAGTATGAAAGGACCCGAGAGAGATAGTATGAAACATATCAAAAAACGAGGTAAAAAATGCGAAGTTAAGAATTTTCTGTAACTAACTCAATTGATCGAGGGTGGACATGTGTCACAGATACGAATTTTGAAAACGAAAGCCTAGTCGATCGAGCCATGTGGTCGATTGATCGAACCTGCACAACGCGACTATGTTAGATTGATTTGGCTCGCATTAATTGCTAGTCAAGATGAGTCAGTTGACTGTGTCACGTGGTAGATTAACCAAGACATAGGGCGTGTGATCAACATGCCTTTTTAAAAAGGGCCCAATCGACCGAGCACGGTAACAATAGCGAGAAATCCTTACTTAAAGTTATATAAAAAATGAGAATGTCTCATAAATAGTGCATTTTATTTGATAATGTAGTTTTACGCTTTTGTCATTTGTTTGTCTTCTTTATTGTTAAGTCAAATAGGATTATTTTTGTCTTTCACAATTTCTTTAATTTTTAAATTGTAAAATTATTATTTACAACTAGATAATGACAAACAGTTACAATTAGATAAAGAGAGGCAGTTACAATTAGATAAACATGAGTTCAGTTATATTTACTATTAAACGGTTTTTTTATCAACTTTTGTTTGACAGGATTAGATTAAGATCTGATGAAACCTGGTAAAACTTCGTGTAATGTGAGTTTAATTTTCATCTCCACCGAGAGTTTAATTTTCTTCTCAACCGACTACAAATACTATATAGAGCAAATAACAATTTCTTTAGTTTGTTTTGAGTTACAACCTCATGATTGATTCTTCTTCTTTAACCATTTTTTTTGTTCATCATTTTCTCAAATCTGTATCGCTTTGTGGTATGGTTTCATGTTTAACCAAGTGATATTCTCATAATTATTATTTTTTTATTAATTTTTATGCTTAGAAATGTATATGTAATTGCAAGAATTTTCTTGATTGTAATAGACTGATTTTCTAGGCGACAATTCCTTCGCTCGCCTCTACGTCTTTGTCGAGTATAAGATTGAAGGTGTTGTTCATATTTGATCATTCTCTCTTAGTCTCCTTTTCAATTTTGAGTTTTAGGCTCTGTTTGGTTCTTAAGAAAATTGAGAATCTTAATTTTAATTTATTTTTTATTCAATTGAATATGTATCTAAAATTTTATGTGACTTCTATGAGAAAAGCAAGACATCTGTATGTGAAGAAATAAAATTTACACTATTTTTTTTTATTGGTTTTTGTCATTTTTGAAAGTTGGGTCTGATTTCTTCTCACAAATGCAAACATTATAAATGCCCTTCTTCAATGATAGTGATTTCCTTAAATGTTTTGTTGTATTTAAGACTCAGGAATTTTAGAGGGTGGTAAAAAAAAAGAAGAAAAAGAAGAATGCAATGAACCCAATAAGGGATTTCGGCCATGGGTTGTAATAATGTAAAATCTCTACATTTTTTTTTTTTATATATAGTTTTGTTATACCCACTAATTATAGATTACAAAAATAATGTTAGATTGTTAGGATTTGAAATGGTTGTTGATTTTGGTGGGTGTGTTGTTTAGACCCATTTTGACTAATTTCATTTTTTTTTTTTCTAAAAATGTTCTTTGTATGTCATTGTGTCACTCAAATTTATTTCGAAAATTGAGGTTAACAATTGCAAAGTTGCAAGGCAACACATAGTAAACATCACAATTAGAAATAGAGAAATACCTCACTTCCATTTTCACGCTTTTAAGTGCACATTTTTTTGCCTAAACTAAAAAGTAGTATTTGATTCAAAATTTAATAGTAATCTATCTATAATATAATAATCATTTTTAGTATATCATATTTTATCAATTTATAGTTTAACTCTATTCGTTTAGAAAATTCTATATACTTGTTCAGTAATGTAGATATTATATATTATATATATATAATATATATATTATATAAATATATATTATATATATTTAATATTAACAATTATAGTTAGATATAACAAAAGAAACAATATACGTGCTATCCAACTAGTTCTATAAAAAGAGCCCAAACGATCAAAATTCTTACAAAAACTTTCTTCTTCCATTTTATAATTTAGATTTTATTTTGTTGCAATTTACTCTAATAAAAAGAAATTGTCCTCTACCTACCAGACCACCCTACAAAGCAAGGATTTCCATTCAAAGTCCATAATGCTCACTTGGCATATGGACAGCCCAACAATATATCTGACTATTCTTGGCCCACCCACACGAGGAGGGCCAAGCAAACAGCCTAAGCATGTATTATGTATATGTCAACGCACATGCAAAGCTCACAGCCTATCGAGACTTCACTCCAGTCTCGAGCAACATCGCTTGCTATTTGGGTCACGGGATTGGTCGTTCTTTTTGGGTCATCGAATGGGCCGGTCACCCCATCTACAGCCCATCTCTTCAGTCTTCATTTTCATCCGGGGCATTTTCGTCAAACCAACCATCCCCGATCATAAACCCTCCCTTCTATTCTGGCGAGTCAGGCACCAAGGGTTTTCGATTTGTCACCGACGACAATACCGGAGTTGCTCCTCGGAATCACTCAATCCCGGTAAAAAATTCTCGGTTTAACGTATCCTTGTATTCCTTATGAACCTCAATACACGGAATGAAGTGATTTTAGTTTCTGTGCAATTTGAAATGAGATTATTGAATGTCTAAATCTTTTTTTTTTTCTTCATTTCACAATGCAGATTTAGTGGCTTTTTTGTTTTCAGAAATATGCAAGCTTTACGTGGGAGCATCAGATTGGTCCGGAGACAAAGCATTAGCAGCTTAAGCAGCGTTGATTCGAAATCAAATGGTTCTCGCTTTGCTGCCGCCAAGTTTCATGGGAGCTCTATTGGGTCTTCAAAGGCTTGCTTCTCCAAGTTTTCATATCGGGCTGCGGTCTCATATGTATGTTTCTGACTTTTTATGGTTCTTTTTTTTTTTTCCTTTTTTCTTTTTTTCTTTTAAGTTTGTGTGCTCATGAGTGTTATGGAGGTGCTCGTTATAATGTTTTAAATTTGTATTGCAATATGAGAATTGGGCTAATCAAAGTGTAATGCTTTATTGATCGAGAAAATTGATGAATAGGTTGTCAATGTAGGTTTAAATCTGTCTCAGTAGTTATACTGCCTTATCCGGTCTGGGGGTTTTTGTGGAAACTTAGTAAGTACTTCTTTGTGTGGTTTTTGATCGCCATGGTGTAAACAATTTTTGTGAATTTGTCATAAACGTTTGCTTTGATTGCTACACATGTTTGTGTAACTATGAACCTTGTACTTTTGTATGTATAATGGCATTAGGCAATTTTGTTTGACTATTATGATTGATTAGATGTTGTATAATCTAGAATTGTCTATGATTATGAGTACATTTTTTTATAAGTAATCAACATATAATTAAAAGCGTAAAGTGCTCCATTTACATGGAAAGTATACATTGAAGCTACCTAGTAAGGGCAAAAAGAACAAGAAAATTATGGTAACTAATCACTGCATTAGAAATATAAGCAGATGTCCGAAGATGCAAAGTATTGAGTACAATTTGTAAAATATAGCCTAACATATGGACTTTTTAAACAACATTATGCCGTGCTTTTCTGTTCCTTTCGTTTTTAGTATTTTCTTAATATGTTAGATACACATGTCAAATGTTTCTTAGGTCTTGATCATGTGAGCTACTTGATCTCACAAGATCTGTGAAAGCTTGTACTCGGCATGTTATTTTATTGGTTACTTAATAAGATGAGCTTCATGCGATGAATCATAAAGCAGAAGTCACCAATCTTTCCACTGGTGTGTGGAATTGAGATCCAATATGCAGCTATATTGTAGCTTGTATTAAATGGTCGATTATTTGAAGATGTATTGTTTGGCTTTTTGACGCAATGTTGAGATGCTTCAGGCAAGTATGTTATTGGTGACAGCTGCAAAAATTGGCTGTAGTAAATGATGATTTTGCTATTGTGGTTCCTGAAGTTTTTCAGAGTTAGATTCCCGGGTTATTTACCTTCTACTACTCCTCTTTGACTCCAATTTTTCTTTCTTGGGTAAGTAAGTAAATAAAATCTATAGAATTGATGCCAACGGCACTTCTTTCCCATTGGTCTTGCATTATCTGCTTACCAATTTGAGAGAATGTTTGTTTTTAGCCCGTAAGCTTTATGTGTTCCATACTATGACTTATGAAATTTCAGTTGAACCATAACACTTTGATCTTTATTTTGTTTAATATTCATTTGAAGAGCATTTTTCTTTTTCAATTGATGAATTAGGATTTATTGTTTTCTCTCAAATTAAGATATCTTTGTATGATGTGTGTGAAATTATTCTATCAGACAAGAATCGGCTCCCAAGCAGAGACGTCCACAGCATCTAATAATGGTATACCATTGGTATCAATGGCATGCAGAAGTTCTAGGCCGGATTTGCTTCAATGGGCACCTGTGAGGCCTCCTTTCATTAGCAGATGCATTTCAACTGCTGAAAATCTTGTTGAATCGGCTTCACAGGATTCTTCTGCATGTGTCTCGGATGTAGCTCCCCGCATCAAATTTAAGAGGCTTGATAAAACTGCCAAGCACATAATGCAGGCATGCATCTGGACATTGGTATTATAGGAAATTAACTATAACTGCTTCTTTTCGTCATTTTGATAGTGGTTAGTATTGTACTTCGCAGATTCTAGATAAGGAAGCTGTAGAGGAAGTGAGGACAAAGAGAGAAATGCCTGATATAAAGCCTGGTTATATTGTGCAACTCAAAGTGGTATGACAAGTTCTTTTTAAGGGGATATTGTCCATATTATGTTGGTCACAGCTGAGGGGTTTGTGAATGAAATTAATTGTTTATGATCCTTCAAATGAACAGGAAGTACCTGAGAACAAGCGACGTGTTTCAATTCTGAAAGGCATTGTTATAGCCAGACGTAACGCTGGTTTAAATAGTACATTTAGATTAAGGAGGCTAGTAGCTGGGGTTGGAGTTGAATCGCTCTTCCCACTGTAAGTATTTTGGAGTTCTTGTTTTCTTTTTCTGGCTAAAGATGTCCATCCAACATGGATTGGATTTTCTGCTTTGAACTAGAAAAGAAGCTTCCTGTGTTTTTGCTGGGGCCTAGCACTAACAATTAGACACTACTCAACTCCTGATAAAAGGATTAGTCGGTTACATAACATTCAACAGAAGCATCCTCATCATTTAGTCAACATTAGATAGTGCAAACAGTCATTTTTAGATGCATAATTTGCTGTTGGGTAGGTCTTGATATCCTGTAGAGAAGAGTATCGATGTATATGTTTTTAGCTTTGGAAGAATAAAAAGAAATGGTCGTGCACGAATGTGAAAACAAGAGTAAAAAAGCTGATTTGTAATTGATCTTCTAATAAATGGACATGCGGGAAAAGATTGGAGGTGCTTATCTTTAAACAAATCTTATGTGTGTATGAGTATATGTAGTTCTGTTGCGACAAATGGATTCACATGCACTTGTTCTAAAAAAAGAGATGAAAGAAAATTTACTAGTTTATTATCTAGATTATCCATTATTGCTTGGCTCTGATGCTAACTCTTTGTGGAATAAGTATTAGGTAGAACAAGAGCTTTAGCCCAAATGCTAAAATTGTAAGGTTTTACTTGCTTCTGAGTCTTTTGAGAAGAAACATTTGGTTATTTGATGTATTTGCTGAGCAATATAGCTTGCTTGTTCTACTTTTGTTTTTGGTTGGGTATGTTATGTGTGGTTGGTTCCCTTTTTTTCAGTGAAGTTGTCACATGTATGTGGTTGTTGCCTCATGGTTTGTTTTATGTTGATAATGGCTCAAGAATTGGGAAATGCATGACAGGTATTCACCTAACATAAAGGAGATAAAGGTGCTGGAGAAGAAGAAAGTGAGGAGAGCCAAGCTTTACTATCTCAGGGACAAAATGAACGCACTTAAGAAGCAATAGTGGCTAGATAAACAGGTTGGAGATTTTCTTTTTAAATTGATCCATTGTAATCCTCCATGTAACCGAAGATAAACTTTTTTATCTAGTAAATCGTCATAAATGTTTTTGAATTATGCTTTTTTTTTTTGTTTGGATTTTATCTTTTCAAGTACTAATATGATTGATAATGGTGTTTTTCTTACCCAATCTTTTTTTTTTCTTTGAATTTTCCAATTACAACTGTGTGTGTATATATATAAAATAAAGGAGACGGTTATAGTTGCACCATGCTGAAGTTTGGTCTTCTAGCAAATGGTTATTTTCTTTTAAGTTTGGTCTTCTAGCAAATGGTTATTTTCTTTTAAATTACTTATTTTAATTTCCTAGACAATCTCACAACCCCGAGTCATGCCGCGGATGGCGCATGTGAAGAATTTGTATTGCTAGAGACTTGGATCTGTCCACATTTTTCTCTGCTCCAATACTTGGGGAAATGATTTTCAGGCTGCGCATCATCATTTTCTTCATTGAATCGACAGAAAGGTGGCCCACTTTGAAACGAAAATTAGAAGAATGTCTTCGCATATGACCCACAAATTGAACCAAAAATACCTTCATCTAGGAACGGACGTGAGAGTCCTGAGTAGCTAAGAATATATATATATATATAATATATATATTAATATATATATTATTATATATATATATATATATATATATATATAATAATATATATTAAAAAAAAAAAAAAAGGAAAAAAAAAGGGGTTTCAGAGGGCTTGAGCTAGCAAATACTCTATTAGCCGTAAATATGTTTTTTACATATTGAAGGATACATATTTCTTGTTAGAGTAATGATACATGTCATCTCTATATCCATCTTATGTTTACTTAAAATTAATGTAATTTTTTAAAATCATTAATTAATGGTATTGTTATGGCCAATTAATTGACGATGTCAGAATAGTGATGAATTCCTTGTTTCTCACTTAAGAAGAGGAGCGAATGGTGCAAGCTTATAAGCTAGCAAAGGATGTACTTTTTCTAATGAATGAAGTGGTTTTATAGAGGAAGCCTCTCAGTGTTTTAATGACATTGAAATAATTGAACGTATTGTTTAAGTTTTTTTTCATCAATGATACGAATGTGAAAATGATTTCAAAAAAGAAGAAAACAAATCTTGTATCTTTTTTTTTTTTTTCCTTTTTTTTTCTTTGAACCAAATAGAGAAAGAGAGAAGCAAGAAAAATCAGAAGAAAAATGCTAGACCTATAACTGGTCTAAAACTTGCTTAGGGTAATAAATTTTTTTAGTAGCTGACATGGCTCCAATCACATATTAACACCCATTAAAAAAAATGTGAAAGAGTTGATAGATATATTGTAACTCTAGCATTAAAATCATAAACAAGACGAAGAGGAGATGGGCCAAGACGCAACCCAATAAATGAAATAAAAAAAAATAAAAAAATAAATGTTCCAACTTTTGTGAGCTTTGATACTAGAAAAACCAAATCTATAGCATTGCGAACACATCCTCCACTTTGGCGACAGAATACCCCCCCCAAAAAAAAACACTGAAAGGATTGAAAAATGTTTTGGCTCTCAATCCCAAAACAGTTGTTGTCTTTCATTTTATTCATAGCAATCTACACACGTTTTTGTTAATCTATACAACTATTGGATTATCATAGAATTATCTATACAACAAGTTCTATCTACTGAAACAATAGTTACATCTTGCTTGGTATCTGCGTGGCGTTGTCATTTGGCTGATCTTCCATCTTGCTTGAAGGTGACTCTTGCTCTCCATTTTGGCTATTAACAAAGAGTACCTCTTTCTCAAACTGGCAGTGTGGTTCAGTGATAGCAGACGGCCGGCTGTAGTTCTTTTTCTTTTATTTTTGGACCGCTTCTAAGGTTTCTAGATGTACTAATTTCTAAACACACTCAGTTACTAAATGAACCGCATTCTACTATGTGTTTGAAAATACTATTTGCATAACACTAATGCTAAGCTGTAACGGTTAATAACTCTTACGCCAAAATGTCAGTTGATAATATAATAAGCTTCAAAGAGTTTTAGCTCAAGGGGGCTCCTGCATTTCTGCATGAGAGGTATTGCATCCAAACTATGAGCTTTGCTCGTGAATTGGCAATTGTGGTGAATGAGGTGGGTGATAAGCTGTCAATTGCGGCGGCTGAAATAGATGTTTAATAGCTCCCCTAAAACAGACTGTCACCACCCATTTGACTGAAAGAGGTGGCCCGACCATCCCCTACTTTGTTTTTAATATATATATTTTTGGAAAAAATATATTTAACTCCTCGAGTTTGACCGTTTTTTCAATCTTGCCTTTAATGTTTAAAAATTATCAATATACCCCCATCAAGTTTATGAATTTTACAATATAGCCTATCCGTTAGATAATTCCGTCAGAAAAGATATAATTTTTCAAAAAATTTATTAGCGCGTGTGGCATTTTCTGTCAAAGAAGACGAAATTGTCTAATGGATGGGCTACAATGCAAACTTCAGAACCTTGAAGGGGTACATTGCCAATTTTTAAACATTGGAGGCAATATTGAAAAAGTAGTCAAACTTCAGGAGGTAAAATGTTTTTTTTTCCCTTTTTTTTTTTTTACCTATTTTTAATAATTTTTTTTAATTTTTTATTATAAGTGACACATGTCATATTGAGATTGATGTTGATGTATCACATTAATATATTTTGTTAACTTTTCTAATAGCATAAATGCTTTTTTTTTATTTTTTTCTTATCTCAGAAATTGTTTAATAACTTTTTTAAAACCTAAGAAACTATTTGTAAAAACTTCAAATTACAATCACCGGTTTTGCATTTACCCCTAATTTGAAAGTCAAAGTGCAACTTACAAAAAAAAAAAAAAAAAAAAGTCTAAGCGCAACATTTCATTTTTTACTCTTAAAACATATTTAGTATGCAGAATAACTATTTTAAATAATAGCCTTTATTAAAAATTGAATTAATAAAATGAATTAGTCTTATAGTAACTATGAGAAAATGATTATTCCTATAATTGAGGAAATAGTCATTTATCTTAAATTTAAGAAAAATGACAATTTCTTCAATTAAAAGAATAGTCATACCCTCATGGCTATTGGAATGGTTATTCTAGACCAAGTCATTTTATTCATTTCATTTTTAATAAACGTTATTTCAATAAATAGTCATTTCGCGTACCAAACATAATTTTAATGTTGAATCGAGTAGAGCATGAAAAATGTCGATAAAAAAACATAAATTTTCTTCAAACGGGTTTGAGGAAAAATATTATGTATCTCTTAGTATGAGAGAAACAGATAATTTTTTAATTAGCATGTGATAAAAGCATGATTTTTTAATGAGCATCTGATAAGCACTTGGTTTTTTAAAAATTAGATTGAAGGAAAATCTTTCAACCCAATTTGAAGAAATTTTCTCCTAGATAAAATATATAACCAGCAATATTGTGATCGTTTTCTTTCATTTTTAATTCTAAAACTAAGATCTCATCCGCATATTATTTGAAAATAATTTGGTTACTGTAGAAATATATATAAAGTATAAAATAAAATAATATAAAAGAAAAAAGAAAAGAACGTTATGGCTACATTTTGAATTAATATCTATATTTGGCATCTTGAATTAATGCCTAAATTAGTCCTAAATTAATTAACGAATGAAATAAACCCAACAATAAAATAGAAAAAAAGAAAATATAAATAGTAATCAATACAAACTTAAATGAAAAATATTCTAATAAGAAAATAAACAATATAATATAAAATATATGTTCTAACGGTTACCATGTGAAAAAGCATAAAATGATGTAAGGGCAAAACTTCAGTGCTGTTGATGCATGCAAAGAGCGTCAAAGATACTGGTGATTCATCAAAGGCGAGTGTAGTGAGGATGATTTCGAATAATAAACATTATATTTTGTCCGTTTTTAATGAGAATAAGATTGAGGCCGAATCCTTTGCATAATTACACACTTTCACCTCGCTATTAATTTATAATTTAGATGATACAGCCTATATATATATATAGAGAGAGAGAGAGAGAGAGAGAGAGAAGGTCCTATAGCCAAAAGTTAGAACAAAGAAGAGATTGAATATGATCAAAATTGCTTGTTTTAATCAAATGATAAGATGTAAATTGTTACGAAAATAATTTTATAATGGGTAATGGGATGGATTGTTAAATTTTGAAGAGTCTCAGACCTTTTAAATTTGTTAAAAGAAATTTACACTTTTTACAAACATAAAGTTTGAGGATAATTTTCTGCATACTTTCTTTTATTTCATCACATTTAAAAAGAAAATATTACAATCGATAGAGGTGGAAATAAAAATAAAGATGGTAATCAAATCATTACCATTAATTGCAATTAATTATCTAAAAGGTAATTATCCTACAAGGTAAGTATCCTATAATAACATATATTATAACATAAGGAAAATATTCTACCATATCATATATTCCAATATTAATATCTGCTCTGCGTAAATTTCTATTTTCATAACATAATCTTGTTGCAGTGGTTTATAATTGCTACGGTTTATACATAAATAATGTACAACATATCAAACAAATTTGACATATTATCATACCATATTAGTCTTTGAGTAATGCTACCATCAATTTTTATTTCATACTAATTGATGTGACATGTTTTAAATAGTTAAGGTTTTTTTTTCTTGTTTTTTTGCAAATAATTGACATAAAAAATTAACTAAAATACGGCACATCAACATATATAAGATGAGTACGAAGAATAACATTTTCAAAATGATTTAATGCAAATAAAACTTCATGCAGAAAGTTTTTTAAAAAAGACCCTAGGAAATATTGAGATTATAAGGACGCAAGTGGGCCTTACAATTACAAGCAATGAAGCAACCCTTTCTAGTTTCTAATCAATTTATTAACAGGTAGTCCCCACTTGTAGTGTCATACACGTCTTCCAAATCATAACATCTATAATGTTTCCAACATGCACAAATCATAACATTAATCATTTCAATTTTTTCCATATTTCCTACTTCAAAATGGCTTTGATATATGTGATGAAGTTATTACAAAAAAAAAAAAAATGGCAAAAAAAAAAAAAAAAAAAGAGGCTTTTATCTCACTCAATCGCTCTGTCCATGCGGTCCTACCAGCTTTTCTGTGATTTAAAGCTTTCTCGGCACCTTTAAACGATTAATTTTGATTTAGATATAGACACTTTATAATTATGGGGATTCCCAAAAATTCTTCATCAACTTTTTTTTTTTGTTTTTTTTCTTGATTTGAGTTCCTTCACATTTGGGACATGGGTTTTGTCGGTGCACCAATAATATATTGTTTTTGTTTGGTAAAATATCTTCTTGGTTTTTATATAGCATTATTTTTATAACGAGATTTGTTTCTGAACTCTGACCAGTGAACAAACAAAAAAACAACATTTTAATTTTAAATATGTAAATTTAAACCAAATTAACAGGTTGGTAGTTAGGCTTGCGATCGTGATGGGTACCGTAGTGGAAAAATTGAAGACGTGTTGAATGGAATGGTTCAATAGAAGCGGTACTATATATTTCGAGGGAAGGTCTTAGATCCCTTCATTCTTCGGCAGAAGAAGCAATTTCCTTCTCTTCTTCCGCATCAGATCTTCTCTCTTTCTACTTTAAAAAAAAGAAAGAAAGATCTTCTCTTTCTTTCTCTCTACTCGTTCTGAAGCACCGAAGCCAGTGACCAGCAGAGAGGTAATTGGTTTGTTTTATAGTCAATTGGGTTGTGGGCAATTCGTCTTTGTGTTTTTTCTGTCGTGGGTTGCACTCGATTTTTGGGGTTTTGCATGAGAGATTTTGTGTGTTCTGTTTTTACGCGTGTTGGTTGTTTTGGTTATGAAAGTGTCGCGTGTTGGTTGTTTGTTTATGGACAGATCTGTTGCTGTTTTCATGTTTTTGGTGTAAATCTGATAGTTCGACTTGCTTTTTGGAGTTATAAGCGCTTGCAATTCAATTACATATGAGCAATTTCATTTGCCTCTACTTGAAACTCTGGATCTATAACGTATACGGTCCTCTCCATATTGGGCTCCATAGAAATGATCTCTCTGTCTCTCGTTGTATGATTAAATTTCGTTTTCAATCTTATCATGATTTTTATTGTATATTTAGAATTAAACCAAGTCCACGCTTGCAAATCTGTACTTGTTCCAAGTCGATCTCATTTGAATGAGCACTTTGATATCACTGTGGAATAGTCGTTAATTTTTTTTTGTGTATTATGTGATAATTTATTGTGGTGTGGGTTAGTGATAATTTTGTATATTATGTGATCAAAGATTGTTTGGATGATAAACTATCTGATTGGAATTTTTGTTTTCTTACTATCCATCTCTGATTGTATGATAAAGCTTAGGAATGATGGTCATGCTAAGCTTAAGAAAGTCCTCTCTTTTAGGTATGAACAACGTATTTGGAAGTAACCTTCCATTGACTTGTGTTTGATCTGTTGTTTTTTCAGGTATTTGAAAACAAAGAAAAATGGTGAAGATTTGTTGCATTGGAGCCGGGTATGTCGGTGGGCCTACCATGGCTGTGATTGCCCTGAAGTGCCCCGCAATTGAAGTAGCTGTGGTTGATATATCTGTATCGCGGATAAATGCCTGGAACAGCGAGCAGCTTCCCATTTACGAGCCTGGCCTTGATGATGTGGTGAAGCAGTGCAGAGGAAAGAACCTTTTCTTCTCTACTGATGTGGAGAAACATGTTTCAGAGGCTGACATAGTCTTTGTTTCGGTTAACACCCCTACCAAAACCCAGGGCCTTGGAGCTGGCAAAGCAGCTGATCTAACCTATTGGGAAAGCGCTGCTCGAATGATTGCCGATGTATCCAAATCTGACAAAATTGTGGTTGAGAAATCAACAGTTCCGGTGAAAACAGCTGAGGCAATAGAGAAGATCCTGGCCCACAACAGCAAGAAGATCAACTTCCAAATTCTCTCCAACCCAGAATTTCTTGCTGAGGGCACTGCAATTAAAGACCTTTTCAATCCCGATAGGGTCCTTATTGGAGGTAGGGAGACCCCAGAAGGTGCAAAGGCGATACAGGCATTGAAAGATGTTTATGCCCATTGGGTCCCTGTAGATCGTATAATTTGCACCAATCTTTGGTCTGCTGAGCTTTCTAAGCTTGCTGCCAATGCCTTCTTGGCGCAGAGGATCTCTTCTGTGAATGCCATGTCAGCCCTTTGCGAGGCAACCGGTGCAGATGTCACTCAAGTGTCGCATGCTGTCGGCATGGACTCAAGAATTGGGCCCAAGTTCTTGAATGCTAGTGTTGGTTTTGGTGGGTCTTGCTTCCAGAAGGACATCTTGAACTTGGTGTATATCTGTGAGTGCAATGGCCTTCCCGAGGTGGCAAATTACTGGAAACAGGTGATTAAGGTGAATGACTACCAGAAGACACGGTTTGTGAACAGGGTTGTTGCCTCAATGTTCAACACAGTCTCTGGTAAGAAGATTGCAGTTCTTGGGTTTGCTTTCAAGAAGGACACTGGTGATACAAGGGAGACCCCAGCCATTGATGTGTGTTTAGGGCTTTTGGGTGACAAAGCCCGGTTGAGCATATATGACCCGCAGGTGTCTGAGGATCAGATCCAAAGGGATCTTTCAATGAAGAAGTTTGATTGGGACCATCCAATTCATCTTCAGCAGCGATCGAGCCCTACTTCTGTGGAACAAGTTGGTGTCGTTTTGGATGCTTATGAGGCAACAAAGGATGCTCATGGTGTCTGCGTTTTGACCGAGTGGGATGAGTTTAAGAAGCTTGATTACCAGAGGATTTACGATAACATGCAGAAGCCTGCATTTGTTTTCGACGGCCGGAATGTTGTGGATGCGCAGAAGTTGAGGGAAATTGGTTTTATTGTCTACTCTATTGGTAAGCCACTAGATTCATGGCTCAAGGACATGCCCGCAGTGGCATAAAAATGACGAGCATAATCTGCAGTGGCTTGATATTTGAGAGAGGATGATGTGATTCTACGATATTTTTAATTTTTCTTTGTTCCTTCTTTTCGTATTCCTTTTTTTATTTTCTCCCCCTAGTATCGGGTCTATGTTTTATCTTACTTTTGTTATTTTTCTCGTTAATGGGGTTTAAGACACTCTAGCTAGTAGAAAATCAATATATGTTCTTTATATGATATATTAATGTAATAAGATGGGGAAATTTATTATCATTCTATCTATCTTTACTGATCTCAATTTCAAGAGTCTTGTGTGGGTTCTCATTCATTCTCCTCCTTCAAATTACTTGGGTAATGTTTCACATTGCCATAATGCTGAGGAAACAAGGAATAATAATTTACTTCTCGAGTGCCTGAACCACCTTTGGGGGGAGGAGGGGTGAGATGGATTTGAGATTTTGCTCAAGAGGATTTGGTTTCATTCTTCTCCTATAAATTACTTAGAAAAGTAAAGAAAAAAGAATTGGATTACATGCGCAAAGTTCTATTATGGATGCTGTTTTACTTCAGTTCTTGCTAGTCTTGAAATATGGAAAAAAGCTTCGAAATGTCAATGCGAATAAAATACGGTTTAATTATTTTCCAAATAAATTGACTTGTCTCCCTTATTAAGAAGTACATATTTTCTTAATTGTTTGTACTTTTTATATGTTTTTTTAATAGTATTAATAATAAAATAATGTTCTTCTTACTTGTTTGAAAAATACATATCACTTTATTATATATCACTTTATTATATTGGTATGTAAAAATTACTTACAAATCAATGTATAACTAATTTCTATTTGTCTCTTTCCTCTAAAAAATTACTAGCTTAAGTATTGAAGACGAGTTCCGATTAGCATCAGCCTGGGCTGATGTTTACAATTACCATTGAAGACATCCCAACCGACACAAACAGTAAGTCTCTGGACTTGTCCAACCCCTTCCTTTATATAGGAGCTTGGGTGTGATCATCTGCATCAGCAATATGGATTTTAATCAAGAACATTAGTCTTCTGAGTTGCAACTTTAAAGATTTAGACAGCAAAAAAAAGCCCTTTTTTTTTGCCCCATTTATTTGGGTAATCTCATGGATAAGACATCGGCATTGGATTAGACTGGAAGGCTTATGGGATGAATGCTCATGTACTGTACCGAAATTCGGAAATGAATAGAGAGAATTAATTATTATAATAGTATTTATGTACAACTAGGACACGTGGCACTCAAAAACTTATCTCCTTTGCGCACATGAGAGAGGACAAAACCTGGACCCTGGTATTAAAACACGATTGCGTGTCCTTTTAACATTATTGCAAGTCATTGATGAACAAAGGCAAAGGTTAAGGGTAAAATAATGAAAAATATATAAAATATAGGATATTCTTATTCGGCTCACTAAATAGGAAACCAGCAAAATGAATTTTGAGACATCTGGTATGTTTAGAAAATGATTGGATCGTAGTTTTGAATTTTTTAGTTTTTATATAATATAAAATAGAAAGAATGTTGTAAATTTTTTATATAAAAAAGGTGAAATTTTTTTTATTTTTTAGTGAGTATTATATTTCATTAGGCTCCTCATTTTGAAGAAAAATGTGGGAAGCGTGAAGATAGTTCCTTATTAATGAGCACTATTTACTTCATACTTTTTATTAAATTAATAAAAAATTATTTATCTTTCTTAGCTTTTTCCTTTTTCCTTTATAGATGTTGGATAAAGAATAAAAAATTTTAAAAAAATTATATTTAAATAAAAGAATGAAAGTTGATTTCTAATTTGGGAAGCTGGAATGTAGGTACTTAGAAAAAATAAGGACAGAAACTTCTTACAAACTAGTTTCCCAAACTCCTACAAACAAGCCTTTAAAAGTGATATGTGTCCTTTAAGCATGTGATCTATTGTGATTAAATTCAGACCTCTTACCTTTAGAGCATTTTTATTCAGCTTCAAAACATAAAGATTTCCTCACTTTATAAAATCAAATTTATTTTGTAGCTTCCATATGGCTTTTCACTTTGAGGAAAAAAAGTGAGGAGCATAAATAGTATTCCCTACTTTTCTTTTAATTAATAAAATATTATTCCAACTTTTTTTTTTTCCAATTTTCTTTATCTTCTCATTTTCTTAGAATATTATATTTAAATGAAAATATGAAAATAGATCACTAGTTTAGGGAGTTAGATATAAATGCTTAAAAAAAAAAATAATTAAAATAAAAAATAATAATTTTATCCTCAAAATAAATATAAAGAGCCGAATGAGAATGTTCTTAAAGAAATATTATAAAATCTTACAACATAATACTAATTTTATCTTTATTTTTGCATAGAGCTAACTGGCTCTTTAAAATTACTCTTTATTTTGAGAAAAAAAATCACATTTTCTTATTTTAGCTATTTATGTTTTGGACTAAAATTTTCTACAGAAAGGAAAAGCACCATAATCAATTTCAATTCTTTTGGTTGCACTACGGAGAAAAAGAATTGACCCGTTTATGGGCCGGAGGGGAGTGAAAGAGTGGGGAGTAAACCATGATTTAATTCTCATCAGATTATTCTTGTTCGGCTTTTTAAATTTTGAATTTTTTTTATTTTAGATTGTCAATATTCAGTTTAGACTATTTTATTACTTTTATCTAACACTTTAAAAAAAAAAAAGAGTGAAAAATATAAAAGTCATTTCACTCTTTACTTTTTTATTAAGCTAAGTATATATTTTTATATGCATTTTTAATAGATGAAGGGAGAAGAAAATTTTTTATCTTTTTTTTTTAAAAAAAATAAAAAATAAAAATCTTTAAAGCTCTAGCTTGTTATTTGTTCACTTACCAAAAACAATAATTTTTTTTTTTTTTAAAAAAAAAAACACTAAGAGCCAGTCATATGATGACTTTTATGGTAATTTCACAAGCGGGCCGGTTTTGGCTATATAGGTTCTAGACCAGACAACGCTCTCGGGTATGTGATTAACCGGGTTTTTCTTTTTCTAACAACTTCGGACCGTCCCGTTTACAAACAACACGAACCGTACCCTTCGACCTTCACCGTCGACCCCTTTCGATTTTCCTCAGATCTATCTCTGGTTTTCTTCTGATTATCTTTTCTAATCCTCAAATCAAATCCCCGATTTGTTCAATTCTCTTTATCCTCTATTGATTGACCCCAAAATCAACTCCAGCCGTTGATCATACCCGATTCTAGGGTTAGGGTTTCGAGTTGGTCCTTTAGACCGCTCTAATCCTCCAATCCTCTATGTTTTTATTTTCTTTTTTCGGTGTTATTTAATTCCCCTCTCTAATCTTGTTCTGATTTTGTAGTTTGTCTCGACCGTTCAAATTTTTGGGGATTCGAATCGTTCGATTCGTATTCGTTGGGGTTTGTTCGTTCTGGAAATTTCTAGAGGGCTTTGGTTCTTTTGTCGGAGAATGATTGTTTCGTTCCCTATTGCTCAGTAATTTTGCTGTTTGACCGGTTCGGGTGTGTAATTGCTTCGTCTAGGGTTAGGGTTTCAGAAATATTTGGGGCTTTTATATTTGGTGGAATTAAGTTGGGGGTACGTACTAAAGGCATAGGGAAATCACTTTTGAGCGTTTGATTCAGTAATATTTTATCTGAATTAAGGCTTCTAGGGTTTTAGCTTAACCTTCCTGCCTTCGAAGTCTGAATTTGACGAATTCGAGAGGTAAAATAGTTGTTCTTATTATTATTTTTATTGTTATTGTTGTTGATGATTATCTGGTTGATAACCATATTTTTATTTATAATTATCAATTTTTAGTCATTAGTTTATTTATTTTTGTGTTGTACATGTTATTACAATCGGGACAGAGTTTTCCTCCAACCTAGTTTGGAGGAAAACTCTGTCCTTACAATCGTTAGTTTCAGTTAGTTAGCTTACTATACAATGTTGTTTGGTTTAATAAACTTTGCCATGACCCATATGCTTTTACTATGGTAATGAAGGTGATAACGGTTCACACTTGGATTATATTGCATTTTGTTAATTTTTACAAACGATGTTTTCTTTGAAATCTATGGATTTTCAAAATTTTTGAAGTTTCTTTTTCATGACTTGATTTTAATAACATATTTTATATGTATTTTTAACAATAAATTAAAGCTTCTTTTTCATGAATTATTTGTAATCTTTTGATAGAAATTATGTCTTTCTGTAAGATGATTGGACTCTGTAACATCAACCTGATTTGATTTCGCTTTATATTACTTCTCCTATCCTATAGTCTGTCTCTGTTGTGTGTGCATGATAATTACATATTTTTTCCTTGTCATGCCTATAAGCCTTAACAAAAAAAATTATAATGGTTTTGTGTGGCTCATGCAGCAAGGTTTTGTATCTCTGAATGCACTTACAAATCTATGCAACCACTTTGGACTTACCAACATTTATATTATTATTTTGGCGTTTCTCTTATTTTTTGTTTCTTGTTGCTCTGATTGATCTTCCTCATTTATTGTGCACCTTCGAAGTTAACCTTTAGTTATTTTTCTTGCAGGTTAGAATGGGATTTAAAAGGCTTTTTGTTGATGAGGAGTTCCCGGAACTTCCTCATAAGCACCTTAGGCAGCTTGAGTATAGCCATATGCTGAATCCGTTTGCCGAACTTGTTCCTTGTAACAATTGCCCACAGGAACCTACTTTTTCAGGTAAAAATAGGTGGCTTACAATATTTGTAGTATGCCTTTTGTGGCACAGCAGATATCTGATGCCATTAATCTGACTGAACTATCTCTTTTTGCAATATATATGTTAATTTTTGACATATTTTCCTATCAAACAGGTGAGAGTGAGGATGGCTTTCGTCAACTTCAGTGGCATGAGGCACATGAAAAAGACACCATTACTGAAGTTTCAAATTTAACTGATAAGGATCTTGAGACCAGTGATCCCTTGTCATGGGTCTCCAGCAGTTCTAGTGAAGAAGATGCTGGGTCTGGGGCATCAGCCTACTCATCTCTTTCTCGAGAATATTTGGAAATAAATTTACCACGTAGAAGATTTGTACCATTTGAGGATGTCTTTTCTTCTTTCTTGGATCACTCTCCTAGAAAACAAGTTCCTGTTGGCCCGAATCATCAAGCCAGTATTCCATTGTGGGGCAAACATATATATAAGAACAAGTTAGATCTGACAGAAAAATTTAACCCCAACATTGATTATAGTGATAGTGAGGAGAAGCTGATGGGGACTTGTGTTATCCCAATGCCTGATTCAAATTTGTCTACAGACAAGGGTGACTATGCCGGAGATGCCAGGGCAGATTGTAGCTGTCTGGATTCTGGCTCTATTAGATGTGTTGGCCAGCATGTCATGGAAGCACGGGAAAAACTTAGAAAAACTATTGGGGATGAAAAATTTGTGAATTTAGGGTTTTCTGACATGGGAGAGGACGTGGCATACGAATGGACTGAGGAAGAAGAGCAGATCTTTCATGAGGTTGTTTACTCCAACCCTGTTTCCTTGGGCAAGAATTTTTGGAAGCACCTGTCATCGGTATTTCCTTCTCGAAGTAAAAATGAGCTGGTGAACTATTATTTCAATGTGTTCATGCATCGGAGGCGCGCTGCTCAGAACAGATCTAATTTGCTGGACATAGACAGTGATGATGATGAATGGCAAGGAAGCAATAGAAGCTCCTATGAGGCTGGAGATTCAGAAGAAGATGAAGACTCTGCTATTGAGTCTCTTGTTGATCAAGATAATCAAGTGGATTCCTCTGAAGAAGATGATGCTAGCAATGATGATGATGCCGAGTATGACAATGACGGTGATGATGACTACAAGGGTTATGGTATTGAGCAACCTGGTAGAGAAGGTGTTCCCAAAGAAGATGGTGGAATGGATCCTGTGTCAGATGCACCTGTTTTGAATTCGCTTGATGAGGGCAAATTTGACCCCTTGGTTCAGCGTGTGGATAAGACTCCACGGAGTGATCGGGAGTATCTCAGTGCCCAAGATGACTCATGCTTGTCGTTTGATTGTCAAGCCAATATAGCTAGCTCTTGCGGTCCTGTTAACACTGGAACTGCTTTACAAGTGTGTGAAGTTAAGAGTGAGCATGGCAAAGCTGATTGGTGTAGTGATGCGGTGAGTCAGTTCTATTTACTGGAGCCCTATGATGCTAAAGTTTGGGATGCCAAGTGCCCATCAGCTTCATTGAAAAGTTTTGATCTTCTATCCACCTGGAACATGATTGAAGAGGTCTTTGGAGAGGATATTTCTGATAACAAGATGATGGATGACTAAGGCATCACCTAGTGCCTAGTGTCTGTCAGAGATAGTTGTGTCAATTTGTTGTACATATCATATCTGGTGTGGCTTTCGCTAGGGCCAAAGATTTTGAAGGCTTTGGCAGCCATAGTTGTCATGCAAAAGCATTTCTTCTAAAGCACTGGATATTTTGATTTCCCATTTTCCTGTGTACATCCATCCTTACTGTGAACCTAATATTTGTTGGCATGTTAAATGCTCTCGATGAAAATACGTCTTTTGTAAGTTGCCTTTCTCTAGTATATTTTATTCACTTACTACCTTTATTGGGGTTGGAAGCCAATATTGTTCTCTTAAGTCTTCACTTGTAACTTTATATTGGATTGGGAGAAACCAAGGAAGATTACTACAAAGTCTATTGATGTCTTATGACTATAATATTCAAAGGACATAAATTTTATTCAAATCACTCTAACTCTTTTCTTTTGAAAAGGGCTATCAGCCTTATATTAAATCAATGGGGAGCCTTGCTCGAAAAGTACAATACTTTGAACAAAATCGGGGTAAGAACCCTACTAAACACAATTGAGAGATTGATTAAGGGCAGCCTTGGCTAACCCATATGCCGTTTTATTTGCATCCCGCCGAGCATGTGTAACACTCCATTTGTGTAAACCGTTAAGCCCATGACGTGTCTCCTCTATCAAATAACCATACTTGCTCCAACACGGGCCATCATGCATAAGAGCTTTAACAATTTCAAGAGAATCCCCTTTCAAGACAATTTCAAATCACTCTAACTCTAATAAATATTAAGTGTCTTTTAATATTTGAGAGACATATTTTTTCTAATATTTTTAACAACCATTAATTTTCTTTCTACTAACTTAGGAATCCAAACATGTTAGGACCAGGATTCTCTCTATTTTAACCGGTTAGTGTAAAGTGAGGGGTAGAATTGTCATTTCATATTTTTTTTGCCAATCTTATCCCTCATTTTTCACTATGAAGAGGATAATTTTTCAATATTTAAAGAACACTTAACATTTATTAGAGTAGATTATAGAAAATTTCTTCCAAACTTACTTGAAGGAAATTATTGTCCAATATTCAATGTCGAATAATAGGTTGGCGGTGCAGGGGCTTTGCCCCGCCCTTGCACTACTATGGTAAAGGTATAACGGGAATTTTAATGTCACCATATGAGGGTTTTAATAATATAATCCTATTCTTTTAGGACATGGTGAAATTAGTTGCTCGCTCCGGTGGACGTAGGCACTGGCGAGCTCCGTAAATTTGATGTGCTCTCTTTTTTCTCCCTTTTCTCTTCACTTTTCACTAAATCGCATAGTCTGACAATCCTAACATTAGGATTAGTTCCGATGATGGACTTGGGTTCTGATGGAAAGTCTAATCCAAAAATCCTCCTTGTCAGGTGATGCGGGGATGTTAACATGGTGTTCTAAGTCATGAAATAAAGTAATTAATAAAGAAATAAAGACAAGTGAATAATGTAAAAGAAATAAAGTGAATAATTAATCGATATAAAAGGAAGAAGAACCGAAATATGTGAGGCAAGAAGGAGAGTTGTTAAAGAATCTGCATTCAGGTTGTACCTATGATCATATTAATGCCAGCAGTGAAGAGGCGGTCATTGACTCATAATTTGCAAAGCTTTCAACGGTCCTAAATGGCGTTTAGTGGTAACGTGGAATCAGTCATAGAGTCAAGTAGGGAAATTGTAGTGGGTAAAACAGTGAGGGCCGGGATTATAGAGATGAGCCTCAAGACACCCCAAAGACAATGGATCTGACCATATAATGTGATCAAATATGCGCAAATGTTAGTCAATATTTAGCTTTTTATGGGTCTGAGAGATCCGGAATCGGTGCTGCACTGGTGTGCCAAAAAGCACAACTTACAAATTCCACTGCGTTTTCCAACATGCAAAAAATGAGAGAGGTAAAGGGATGAAGGGAAGAAAAATAAAGGGATCACAAGATGCTAAGTATTAAGAGTAAAACAACCACATCTTTTGATTCAAACATCAAATGAAGGTAGATTTGGTGGCGTTGGAAAGCTAATTCAAACGGATATAAACTTTGTATTTCATGTCAAAATGAAGTGCCAATAAAAGTTTGAAAGTCTGGTTAATTGGATGTAAGTTGATGGAGGAGCTTATTTGAAATCAAAGAAAAACATAAGAACTAAACTGCTAAAATTAAAAACTTAGGGAATAAATTAGAATAACATGAAAATTGAGGGACTAAATTTGATTTTTCCCTAAATCATCATGGGGTGCAAAAAGTTCAAAGTTAATATGGCTTTGGGGATTTTTTTGTTTTTCTTTCTTTTCTCTTTACTTTATACCGAATTGCATAGTTTCACTTTTCAACAATCACTACAAAAAAACAAACCAGATGGGAGAGCTTGAGTCTTGACGACTGATTGTGGCTTGTTGGAAGATGTGATGGGATGGTCAAAAAGTATATTAATTGAAGCAAAAAGATGGAGGAGAGAGCCAAGTGCTTTGCTCTGGTGTCGCGGAGAACATGGAAGTTGATGGGTGAGCTGGATACAAGGGCTGAACAGAATTGCAAAGCTTGTAAAACTTGTCTTCTCGCAAGTCCCAGATGAGGATGATTCGTATATGTACAGGTGTGGCTGCAATCTTTATCCTTTAGAAAAGACCAACAACCTGCGGAAAATGGAGTGAATTAGAGGACATATCTAAGTCTACGGACTGCACAATGTACTTGACGCTGAGCAGTAAAAAAAACAAGATTAAAAAATTACCCTCTAGAAAGTAGAAAGTTAGCATTGCAAATTTAGAAAAAAAAAAAAAAACCAGCAATTTGGTACGGTACTGGGCTATGATTCAAACAGCTCAAGCTGTTCGGAAATCCAAGTCCCTTTTGTTTTTTTTGTTTTCTTTGTTTTGTTTTTTTTTTGTAATAAGTCCCTTTTGTTTTGTTAATTAGCTCTTCAGCATTCTAGCCAAGGGGAAGTCCGGAAGTGCATGAATCTATACCTCTCAATTCGCATAGCCATAATAAATATGGTCTTAGTTCCTTTTTTGTTTAAGGAATTCAATGAGTCTATGCCCCATCTAAAATGTAAAATCCATAATTAAGATGAAGCTATGGAAGAGAAATTGAAGGAGCTCAATCAATGGTGATTGTGCTACTTCAATTTTCAGCTATGGCTCCAGAAAGGCTTCCTTCATGTTTTTATATCCGTACAAATTATTGATAATATTTGAAGGCAAAATTGGTAAAATACTTAATACCCACTTCCAAATATGCGAATAATAAGTTATACTATTCATCAATTGATGATGTAGATGAAAACGAATTTAATTGGGAAAAGTCCATATACCCCCCTCAAACTACCACCCAATTGACAATGTCCCCCCCAAACTTTCAATTGTGACAATGTCCCCCCCTAATGGCAATAAAAAGACAAAAATAACCCTACAGATTTTTCAATAAGATCAAATACCATTTTTAAATTTTATTTTTTAAAAAGTAATTTTTTTAAACGAAATCTTTATAATTTTTTAAAATTTTGAATTTGGCTAATTGGGTTGGAGTGTTTATTTTTTATTTTATTTTTTTATATAAGAAATTTTTTTTTTTAGTTTTAGTTTTTCTAATCCTTATGAATTCGAAAATAATAATAAATATAATTTTTTTTTTTAAATAATTATAATTTTTAAACGAAAATTTTTATAATTTTTTTTGTTATTCTTGAATTTGTCCAATTGTTTGTAGTTTTTTTTTTTTAAAAAAAATTAATTTTGTTTTGGTTTTTGTTTTTTATTTTTTATTTTTAGCTTTAGTCTTTTTTAGCCCTTATGAATTGTTGTTTTTTTTTTTTTTTAATTTTGTTTTAGTTTTTTTTTTAAAGAAATTATTTTTTTATTTTATTAAGGGTATTTTTCGTCCTTAGGGGGACATTGTTATTTGTTTGGTAATTTTGGGGGACATTGTCACAATTGAAAGTTGGGGGGGACATTGTCAATTGGGTGGTAGTTTGAGGGGGTATGTGGACTTTTCCCAATTTAATTATATATATATATATATATATTTTGTTCAGTTCCCAGGGTTAAAAGAAAGACATAGGCGGACATACCACAGAAGGTAAACAGGAATGGAAAATCAATAAACAAATTAAAAATCCGGCAGCATCTCTCTAAATAAGTATCATTTTCAATGGGGACCATGGGAGGGAGCTCAAAAACAATAACGGTTGGAGATGTCTGACCCTTTGCTTGTGTGAGCTTGCAAGCAAGACAAAGTTAAGGCATAGTTTGGATGTTTCAGTTTCAGTTGCCCATATCAAGTACTCCTCACTCCTAGGGATCCTCCAAACACCCACCAATCCTGACCGTCCAATACATTAGCGAAAGGTTCTCAACCGATTACACGTGCTGCCTCTCTTTTATTCCTTCTTTAGTCTTTTTGCTTCCATGCATGGAATTCTCCTCCAACTACAACACCAACAAGAGAGAGAAATCGAAAAGAGAGAGAAAGAGTCATGGATTTGCTTTGATTAATCTTGACATACCTGTTCGTCGCCACCATTAGCGACCCATTTCTTCACAATTTTGAACATTGAAGAGGGGGAAGAGGAGTACATGAAAAAATGGAATTTAAAGGGACACTTTTTGTGGGTCGGATCTCGTACTTCACCAAACTGTCACATCTGAGTCCTTTTTGATTCTTTGCTTATCGCCTCTGGTGAAAAAGCAAGAAACTTCTCGTGATCTGCGGCTGAACTTGTCGATCTAGGTCTGCTTCTCCACTTCATCTTGCTTGGTGGGGGCAAGATCATGGAATGTAGCGTTCTTGCGGATTCGAGGTAAGACTTGGTTTCCCTGCTCTGTTTTGTTTGCTGGGTATCTTTGGTTTTGAGTTGCCAGATAATTAATCTATGGAAGAAAAGCAAAAGAAGAAGTTTGTGTGCAAGTTTTGCAACAAGAGGTACCCATGTGGGAAGGCCTTGGGGGGTCACATCAGAACCCACATGAATCGAAATTCTGCTCTAGTAGGAGAAGAAGCAGAAGTAAATGGTAATGTAGTGAGGTTTGCATCTGTGAATGGTGGAATCAGGAGCAAGAGAGATTCAGGGCCTGAAGCTGCCGTTTATGGTCTTAGGGAGAACCCAAAGAAAACATGGAGGATTGCGGATTCAGGTGCTTGTTTACTGCAGGAAAGGGTTTGTAAAGAATGTGGCAAAGGATTTCAATCATTGAAAGCTCTCTGTGGTCACATGGCTTCTCACTCCGACAAGGACAAGCTAATTATGAGCAAATTTGAGGAGAAACCAGTCATGGATAGTCACTCAGTTAACGAGACATCGGCTCCGGGGCAGCTTAGGAGATCGAAAAGAACGAGGTACAAGACTCTTGATGTTTACTCCTCTGCTAATACTCTGGCAAACGGTTCTTCATCGGTCTCGGAGATTGAACAAGAACAAGAAGAGGGGGCTATGTGTTTGATGATGTTGTCAAGGGATTCTGGTCGTAGAGGTGGTGGTTTGAACTCGGTGGCAGAATCTTCGGATAACGATTCAGTGGTTTTAGAGCCCAAATCATCGTCTATCGATGTGAAAATGGCTATGAAAAATGGTAGGAATTATGTGTCTAATACTAACGAGTTTGTAAAGCTGAAGAAGCAAAGAGACAAGAAGTTGAAAACTGCTGTGATTAGTCTTTCAGATAATTCTGATTCTGGATTTTTTAGGATTGGAACCAATAAGGCTGAAGCAGATGTTTCTGTTGATGGATCTTTTACGGGCGGTGAGTTTAAGAAGCCTAAAGTGGAATATGGATCTGGAATTGGGGGCTTTGATGCTGAATTGGGTGAAAGTTCAAACAGGTTCAAGTATGTGATATCTGAATTAGGGAAGAAATTGATCATAAATGCAGGATATGTTCACTTGGGTGGAGCTTTGATGGAGTATGATTCGGGAATGAGAGCTAAAAATGATTCTTACAGTGGTGAATTTTTAGAGGGCTCCAACACGAAGATGATAAAAAATGGTTCTTGCAATATTGAGAGTTGCAAGAATGCTGAGAAGAGAAGCAAATATGAGTGCTCGAATTCTAACATGTGCTTCTACTCTCATCGGGCTCTGGGTGGGCACAGAGCCAACCATAGAAAGATTAATGGCTGCTGTGAGTCAATGTATGAGAGTGGCGAAAACAGCGTAGACACTGAATCTGTTCCTGTTCCAAAGCCTTATGGCAAAGCCGTCAAGTCTTGCAGTGTCAAAAACTCAATTAATCAGAGCATCTCTGCTCATTCTGAGAAAAGATTGGGACCAAAGAAAAGTAAAGGGCATGAATGCCCAATCTGCTTCAGGGTTTTCCAATCGGGCCAAGCTTTAGGTGGTCACAAGAGGTCCCATTTTTTTGGAGGTTCTGAAGAAAGAACTGTGGTAATCAAGCAAGAGCTCCCTGAATTTCCTGGTCTAATTGATCTTAATCTTCCTGCTCCTATCGAGGAAGAGCCAAATGGGCATGCCCAGTTCATGCCATATTAGGTTGCAAGCAGCCACAAGCATGACTTGCTGGTGGTTGTCTTTGAAATTTTTGGTCATACTTCTATGAAGGTGCAAGGATATACAGCAAACAAGTCGGCCATTTTTATTTTTTTTTTCCTTTTTTTCGTTTTGCTTCAGATTCAAGGATGTTCAGTAGAGGTAAATGATGGTCCACTGCTGCTTCTGGTACTGTAAGCAGTTTTTCTTGCACTTGAAGTTCTTCATTTTGAGTTCACCCATCCATGTCATTGCAAAATGAAATTCTAATTAAGTTTGTCTAATCAAATTCACTTCCATACCTTGCAAATATCTCTGCACATTTTTTTTCCCCTTTGGCCTTGAATAATGTGATATTTGATGGGGTCGTGGGGGTTGAGGTAGGTCTTTGCTTTCAAACCTTACATATAAAAAGCCTCTAACATCCATCCCCAGTAGCCAGTACATATGATTGCTTGAACTAAATTCACTGTTGAAAAAGTGCATCAAAGGACCACCTGCTTTTGAGGGTGGGAGGGAAGTTTCCTGTTGATGTTCGAGACCTAAGCACTGTGTCTTCACGTTCATAAATTAATGCTCTCTTAGTTTTTTTTTTTTTTTTGCATCTGATATAATCTTCTCGGATGGGTAGAATTTGGGTGGTCTAAATGTCTCTAATGGCCTACTTTTTTGTCATTAGTTTTCTCTACCATGGAATATGGCGTTTACCTTTCTATTCAGTGCGGACAAGGGCTGCAATTGAGCCTCTTTGTGAAACAGTAAGCCTGTTGAAAGATTCTCCATTTCATAATTAAATGGGTCGGCACGGCAATGAAAGGGAATATATTGAGTGGTTGATTAATATCTTGAGCTCAAAGATTGGATCAGGAGGATAATAAGTTTTATGGAATTAAAACCAGTGCACTTTTTAGTATTCAAGGTGAAGTGTGGAAATGTGGAGGTGGTTGTGCTGTCACCTACCATTAAAACGTACCAAATACATTTTACTGCTATACATATTTATGTGTTTTATAGCTTGACAGGTGGAAGAATTTACTTATCTTTAATATTTTTGTTTCCAATTCTATTCCATTATACACTTTTTGGTGCAAGGGGGACAGCTTTCTTTTACATCTCTTATAAGCTCAAAGTCAGGTTGCATCAGGCCGAATCAAGAAGCACTCGAGAAGAATCAACCCAGCTTGCATCATATTGAATCAAGGACCACCCACACTCACAGCAGTGATGGGTTGGAGCACCTCTTACGCAAACTGATTGAATTTGGTTGAGGAAATGCTGAACTGGGTTTTCTTTTTTGTTTTTTTTACCTAAGTGAAAAGGGGGACAAGCAATTTACAAGAACTTTATTGGGGCTGGCATTGTCCAGTCATGTCCAAGCCCATTACTAATTTGACAGGAGTGCTGCTGCTAGAGTAAAAACAGGTTAAAAGTTATTTGAGATCACCTCAAAAGTCTAGCAAACAACGCTTGCCTGAATTAAACCGGCAAATTGTTTTAATGTGCACGTGGTTAATAAAGCTTTATTGTCCTATAAAAGCAATGGGGACGGCCATTGGAGTGACACGCTTGACACTGACTTTTTTTTTTTTTTTTTAGATGAGTGTGGAAACTAGAATAAAGAGAAATAGAAGCAAATACAACCGACTGAATTTTTTTTTCTTTTTTTTTTTTTTAAAAAATACACAGCCTGTCAAGTAAAAAATCTAATAATGAAACATATATTAAGAAAAGTTATCATACAAACCAGTGCAGTGGCCCATTAAACTATGTTGTGAGCATGACGATTCACTTTCTTATTGATCTTCGTGACAATTTAATTGATACTCACTTTTATTGGCCCAATAAACTATGTTGTAATGCTATACATCATTCTTATTATTATACATTCTTTCAAAACTTATGTAGCTTGTTTTCCATGGAAATTGGTATGCTGTCATTGGCATTTTTTTTTTAAAAAAAAGATCTTTTGCAGGTAGTTGGCATTTAATTTCATCTTAATTGAGTATTGTTGGAGAAATTGAAGGAAGCTGGGGTGGTTTCGGGCGTGATGGAAGGACTTCAAATCTTGTTCTTTGATTACCAGCGTAAAAGGAGCTTCAGATCTTGTTCTTTGAGTACCAGCCGCCAGCGCAACGGGGCAAGGACTAAATCCAAGGACTCATTTTTACGAGTAGCAGCATAATAGTCGAAGGCTAGTATAAACACATTTTGTTTTTTGTTTTTATTTTTTTTTTGAGAAACTTTATAAAAGGCTCTCTGAAATTTCACGTAATTTAAATAATTTTTCAATTTCTCTCATTTTAACCCTTCAAACTTTCAATTTGTCATTTCACCCATTCCATATGTTTTCACTGTTAAACTTTTTTGAAATTTCTAAAATACTCTTGTATTTTAAACAAAAAAAAAAATATATCAAATGAGGAGTATTTTGGTAATTTTTGCTAAACTCTTAGGATTTAACGAAAAATCTTAACAGATAGAAACTTAATGAGACAAATTGAAAATTTAAGCGGTCAAATTGAGAGAAATCAAATATTAAGGAGTTATTCAAATCGCGTAAAAATTTTTGTGAAGTTTCCTTTTTTTTTTTTTTTTGTATGTATGAACAATGTGGTATTTGTTGATGTGGCATTGATATTGGAGGTTCAATCCAGACCAAAAGTGGATACTAATGTGTCAAATAAGACACAACAAATCATTAACTTTAACAGTAAAATAACATAAGACCTATTTGAACCATGATCAATACCTAAGAGCTTTATTATTAAAATTAAAAACCTATAAACTAAATCCAAATAGAATTAAAACTTATGGGCTAAATTTTTTCTTGAAAAAGAAAATGTAGTTCACCTTATAATTCCAAGGACTGTAAAACTTGCCGTCAACAACTTATGAATCCTTGGTGGCACAGACACTGTGGTTACAATTCCATTTATTTACCAGTAATTTCTTACCATACATCGTCCTTATGCCAAACGCAATCTATGATGTCTTCACGGGACACTTGTTACACGTTGGATCCAACTTTAGGTCTTTAATATGTCGACTAAGGTAGAAATAATTGTGCATTTCACGGGTAGCACGCCAAACAACTGCATCTGTGGACCGTAGTACTTCCAGTATCACCTAGTAATTTCTTATCTCCAAACATTTTTTTTTTTTTTATGTAAAATTTCACGTTGTACAGTATCATTTTCCTTTTGACAAAGAATATATTAATTATTTTCATTTCGTTCTGATTGGCATTTTTTTTTTTTTTCCTGAGTCCTTCTGATTGAATCTAATCCATATGGTAATTTGCTCTGAAATGATAAGGCAACCATTAAGTTGTTGCCAATCATGGATTGGGCCTTGTTATTGGGATCATGATCATATGTAATTTGGAACGTTCATTTTAGAAGGCAATAACACATTAAGAGAGAGGAAGGTACCTTATATCACATGCAAGCCATTTAAGTGGTCATTGAGAATAGCCGAATAACCATTTTTAGAAACAAAGGAGGTGATTTGGTCATCTTTAATGTCTAAATTATAGTGGTCGAGTCATCCACCAATAGAGTTAGTTCAGTCACTTAAAATATCAATTTAAGAATAATTAAACCACCACTTCAGCCAAAAGTAGCTGTTCGGCCACCTCAATCCCAACATGTGGGATGGCCGAATCACCTTTTTTGGCTATCTCTACATGCCTTTTTTTTTTTTTTTTTTTTATGTCATAATTTGAGTTGTTCATTAAAATAAAATAGCCCAAATAACAAGTATTGTACCAGCATAATACCCTAAGCATCGCACTATATCTCAATCCTTGCAATTGGGCATCGGGAAATCATTTTCATTTTCAGGTGAATATCATAAGGGAAAGGTTTTCAACATGACACGCGACATCGTGTGGCACTTCTCAAATCCTAAATTCAGTCTCTTTTTCTTTTTTTTTTTTTTTTTTTTTTTTATTTTTTTTATTTTTTATGCCTTAAATTCAGTCTTTTTTCTGAGCTTTAAATTCAGTCATTTACTACTTGAGAACTTTTCCTCTTCAGCTACAAATTGAAAAAAATTGCTTTTTCCTTTTTTTTTTTTTTTGACTTTTTCCTTTTGTTGATTATGAATAAATCATCGCCTTGATGTTGTTTATTAATACCATGAAAGATGGATACTGGCATACTGATACTGGATTTTGGTACAGAAAACTAACTATATGATACTATTATCAAAGGAATGCTTCAAAATTTGTCTCATATATTGTATAGCACTTGGCACCTTTGGCAATGGGGAATTCTTAACGAAGTATCAAGGAGATATTTGCTAATCGAATAAAAAAAAAAAAAGGAGATATTTGCTGATGCTGATGAGGAATAACATGGCTCTGGATCATCCACTCATCCCCTTGGCCAGAAAACAAAAAAAAAAAAAACCGTTTCATCTAAACTTGGGCTTGGGATTTCAAAATTTGAAGCCAAAACTCATTAAAGTCCAAAATTGGGCCTGTAAATGGGTCAATTAAAACTTTGGGAAACCGTTTGGCTAGGATTTGTATTTAGTGGTGGGAACCAAAAGTCATGTATGTATTTAGGCCCTTCTATTTGCATTTTTCCCAGAAAGTTTTATCATCCTTCTCTGATAAAAGTAATTGGGCCCCCTATCAGATGCTTCCTTGATATGACGGTTCAGCTACTGGGACTAATGGAGCATATCCTGTGTCTTAGTCAATCGCCATAATTAAGATGGGCCAACGGGCCCACTTTGGTGGACCAACTAAAGAGCCCTACACGTCAGATGCTTCACTCTAATCCCATCACACTTTCCAGTAGACCCGTTGGAATTCGGTTTAGAGCCACCAAGTCAAAATATAGTGAGAGAAATATTACAGTATCCCATTTACTTATTTATTATTATTATTATTATTTTTTGTGAATATTCCATTTAATTTTCATGTTCACAGTTTTATTCTTATTCTCATTCTCATATTGAAAATAATTATGTTATATATTATGAACAAAAGCTTTGATGAAATCCACTATAAGATTCATCCCGTACGACAAAAGCAACCATTCATAATAAAAAATTAACGACATATATGTTTTTCTCACTTTTACAAATATCTTTTATGTAATGCATTACTTTAAAAGGAAAAGAAATAAAAAATAAAAAAAAACATTCGTATACATCCTGCACAAATATTGCTTTAACAGTATGTGGTAAATCTTCGGATAAGATATAGGACTCCATGCAGAGCAGGTGAGCTTTACGGTCCCCTTTCCTTCAAATTGCAATACCTAATTGTCGGAAATCATGTTCCATACAAGTGACTATCACAACTGAAAAGACACAAAAATTAGGACGTCCATCATTTGCGTATATGCACAACTAAGTATGACTTTGACTTGTGATATAAATTTGGGGTAGAATTTAATTATCCTTGAAAATCGGTTTATAATAAAAGAGTATTTTAAAGCTTATATACATATGGTTAAAATTGTACTCAACCCACATGTGAAACATTTAGGATCGTAATATATCACCTTACTCCATAACTGATGTTTACAATAGCCTACTTTATCAATACTAACCCACCAGCCTATAGGTCTTCCCTCTGTAACTAGACCACAAAATCGTAATCCATTAAATCTCATACTCGACATGGTGGCTGGTTTGATGCCAAATTATACAAATTTTGAGTATAACTCACACTTAGAAACTAGCTTGCAATAAGAAAATGTCTAAAAACTTATATACTCATAGTTAAAATTATATTTAGATCATATAAAACATTTAAGATGGTAACAATTTGGCCGTCACCGCGGGGACAAAACTACATCTAGTCCAAGAGGGGCTATGGCCCTCCTTGGTTTTTCAATTTTTCTTTTAATTATTTTTGTTAAGTTATATATATAAGCTTAAAAATTATGTTGAACCCTATTAAATTAGTTTTAACCCATCATCCATACTTTAATCATTCTAAATAAAGAGTCCTTATTCCGTACCTATGCGTGTGTATAGACTAGTAATGCTTTTGGGCTTGAAAGCAAACGATTGGCTCCAATTTTTTACTCTTTAGATCAAACGATCGTTGCAATATTTCATCTGATCAGCGAGGTTGCGCACGCAAAGTATAGCGAGTCTCCCCGCATCTCATTCTTACCCATCACAGTAATCGTACAAATTAGCCGCACCAATGTACTGACAGTATGTTCCCCAATAGGACGGTGCCACATGACCCAAGTTACTACTGCAACCAAACGGTGCTACTCCACGGCCCCATGGAAGCCATGGAGGACCTTCACGTACGACTGTGATTGTTCATGCCCAGCCCTCTGCAGCCACGATCGTGATTGGGTGATAGCCTCAATTACCATGGCAGGGTTGGACACAACCCAACAATATACAAGAACAAACTTAGGAATTTAATTTGGAAGTGGAACTGTACTGAAATTCTTTTTAGGGGGTCATCATTAAAAAAGGTAAAAATAAACACCCATTTTAAAAAAAAAAAAATGGACGGAGAGGGGAGGGTCCGTACGTTCCTCGAAGTCCAACCATAATTGTGGTTGGGAATTCTCATATTTACGCGACCTATATTTTTTCAAAAAAAACTTACTCACGTCTTTTTTTAAACGACGTGAATTAAATTAGTTTTTTTTTTTTTTTGTGGTGAAAACAGTCCATTCATTGCTGTGAATATATGTCCTCGACGGACATGGAGGACCAAGGGTGACCCGCGAGGTCCACTATCATCCTATGTTATTAACGCTCAAAAAGTTAGAATCTTCTTAACTTTTTTCAACGACAGAGTAAAAGATTATTGGTAGTTGTATTATAGTTGAATTTCGTACTTACATATTCTAGAATAGAAAAAATATTCTAGTGAAGTTGAGTAAATTCCCACATTTTTAACTTTCATTAGTTTTCTACCATTAATTCAGATTCGTTTGCCCTGGGTACTGTTTATCTCCGAGTCGCCCTATAACTACTTTAATTCACAGCAAATTATTAAAAAAATAAAAATAAAGTGTTCAATTAATATGAACGTATTAATAAAGTGTCCTATATATATATATATATATATATATACTACTACAGGAATACAATCATCCACATAAGCTTTTTAGCAATATTGTAGTACCCTGAAGTCAGAGCGCATGCAACATGAATCATAATAGAGTGTTCGTTTTGAAAATAATTAAAAAGCCAACGGTTTACGGTGACTAGACTTTGTCTGCTCCGGATTTCAATAAAGACAAAAAAGCTCCGGTAAAGCCACCCCGACATCATGGTGAGCTCTAACTTACCCCGCCAGAAAAATAAATAAATAACTCAAGGTAAGAAAGGTAATATGTCGGCTAACATGATCTGAATTGACATCAAATTTCACGCAACTCAGCCAACTACTGGTCTAATTCACGTACGAGCTAGCCATGAAGAGCGCGCAAAAGAGCAGTAGTAGATCTGAAATCTCTCTCTCTTCTCAAACCCCACCCTTGCTACTCAAGAAAAGAAAATTCCCCCGCATGGCCCAGGCCCCACCACTTCTCACTCACTATCACCTAGAGATAAGGACGAAGATGGTTTTAAGGTTCACATCAATCGCTAACTCTAAGACTGAAGCTACTGAAACCTGACGAATAAAAAAAAAGGGAGAGCACGCTGTGCAGCAGCTTTCAAGGAGATCGATGGCGAATATATATTATATATACATATTAACTAATCTTCAAAAACGATTGCCTGAAATATATATTATTATATCTATCTCAAGCTGGATGGGAGCGTGGACGGTGGACCTAGCTATGAATCATGAATGATAAATACCTGGTACGTACCCGCATGAAAATGATGAGATGCTGACACCTAATATATATATTTCAGAAAAAAAAAAAGGTGTTGGGGGTGAAAAGACTCGCTACCGGCTTGAAAAATATTGCCTTTGCTGTTACCAATCTTGAGAAAATGAATTGTGTTCCGTCCGTCCGCTCTATTGATCCAGCTACTGCGCGCGTCTGGCCTGTACAAATGGACGAGGTTTAATCAATAAGTAAACCAACAGAGAAATTCTATGATCGTACACAGAGGGTGAAGTTTGGGATCTGCATAATGCGTCCTTTATTTCATCATCACGTTTTATGGGTGAGTGACACGCGTCGGCAGTGAAAGCTTTATTTTATTGATTTATTAGCTTGTTAAGTCACCTCCACGTATGATACATGTACATGATGATGTGTATTCCTTCTTTTGTCTTTTCCTTTTTCCAAGTTAATTAATGACATGTACACCTCCATAATCCTAGTAGTGTTATTGCAATGATTTCTCTCTCAATAATGATTTACTTTGATGACGAATAGACGATCAGATCCGATTTCATCCCACTTGCCGATATTCTGCTTGTTAGTGCCACTAGTACCCTTCCTGTGCATTAAAGTTTATATAGCTTGACAACACCATTAGAACTACAAGTCTAGAACCGACAATCTTTGTACATTAAAGTAGAACGAGAGTGCGTATTTCACTTTTTCTTTCTACGTGCAACTGCCAAAATGCCAAAAAAATTAGTGTATCTCCTTCCCCCTTCCAAGGAAAAAGAAAATAAAATAAAGCTAGCTAAGAGAGCATTAATTCTAAGACAACAAAATACCCATCCTAAATGTACACGGAAGAATATATAATATATGTTTTTATTTTTTGTGTTGTGGGGGTGGGGGGGAGTTTGCCACTTAAAAATTAACTAATGAAAGAACTTGATAGTTCAAGTTCTTTCGTTACTCATTTGAGAACATTCTAGTGGACATTTGATAGCTCTTCGTCAAAGTTGTTTTAAATATTTACCACTACAGCCTTTTGTATAAAGCTGTTTGGATACATGATAAGGGAGCATAATAAAGTGGGCAATTTTCAAAGACAATATAGTCCACAAGCACTAAATCTAGCTAATAGTAACGGATAAGTTTAGAGCCAATAAGAACTACATGGTCGATGTTATTGGCAATGATGCATGGCCACAAGGAAACAATTAGTACACTATGGATCACAAGCAAGACATTTTCCTAACACACATATATATATATAAGTATGTCCATTACGATGGCTCTCAATATCGGTGCTCTAATACATCGAATCGTTTTAAGGAGTCTAGTGCATGCTACATGGTCAAACTGAAGGCCATCCATATTTCATGCTGGTGGGGTTATATGTTCCAAGGCGTGGTCATGAATTGAGAATGATCAACAACTGCTGTCTACAGAAGCAAAAGTTTTCAAAGATAAAAGTAAAACTACTTGATGCCATGCTAACCTAAACCCATGGAACTAAACTGATCATTAGTCAACTATTTCAACGCATCTAAATTTCTTTTCTTTTCTTTTTTTGTTTTTTGGTTTTTTTGTTCTATGAATAATACATCTATGCATCTTCCACAATAACAGCAGTAACAAATATAATGATGATAACAATAATTAGGTCTTGGATCTGACATTGTCAATTAGTCACGGCTTATGCTTAAGAGTCTGCCATGTAGATATTGCGTTGAAAAGTTTCAACCAACATACTCATTTTCTTTGATTCACAATTTAGAAATGATTCAAAAAGCAAATTAGCACATCATTGCACGCCAGATTTGCAAATGTAGATTTGAGGCGGCAGGCTTGATTCAATGAATCAAGTATTGTTGCACAAAATCAATATATTCATTATTACTCTACAAACGGTCTCGTTCTAATACCAACATATATATGAACCCTATCCTAAATCTAGAGAACACAATTCGACCCCCTTAAAACTTAACTTTTGTACCTTGTTCACTCTCATGCAGCTTTTCATTATAATGTAAATATATATGGGTATTCCGCTTAGGTTAGTGCTAAGGGTTTCAAAAGAAAAGAGATTTGCATATCATTTTAAGATGATCAGAAATCATAATTGTAATCGAAATAAATTGAAAAAATTAGAGTACGTTGTTACCTTCTCATCTGTTACGCATGTTAGGAGGCACGATGTCCCCAAGTAGACCTTCATTAGAAGGAAACTGTGGAGTTGGTCCTGGCATTGCTCGGGATGATTCATCACCAGCTTCACCTGGTATTTGCTGAGACTGTGTAATAATAAAAGGATTTTCTTGAGGTAAAGGAGCGCCAGTTGGATAATAAAATTGTGAGACCGGAGGATGAAACTGCCCAGCAAAGGTTTCATGACTAATGACTCCACCTCGGGGGAACCCAACGGTGTGATGACAGTGTTGACCTTCATATGTTGTTATAACAATAGTGGGATCTTCCGACGAGCGCTCCACCCTTTTCTTAACGGTGCATCTGCTGTTTGTGCAGCGGTAGTAACTCCTGCCACATATAAAAAATATATATCTACTATAATGCTTACTTTTTAATTGCTCTTGATCTATTTTCAACAAAAAGCTGGAATTACAAATCAAAATGGGTTGAATGTAGAAGAAATCTTGAGAAGATATGGGTGCATTAAAAGTTGGAATTCAACACCCTTCTAATAAGTGTTATAACTTCAGGGGCTTCATATTTTGGACATGATAAGAAAACGAAATTACAGCCTAACTCAACTAGAATAAACAGAGAGCAAGTCAGAACTGGTGATTATTTATAAGGGAAAAGGTAAACATGAAGATTAAAAGATTTAAGTGATTCATCTTTATATAAATCAATCCATAAAGTCAAATTAACATCTGTATTTTCTCTGATTAAGTAAAGGGAATTAGCTACAGACCTAGGAAATGGACTATTTTTGACGGCCTTCTGTCCATATTTGCGCCATCGGTAGCCATCTTCAAGATGATCAACCTCACTCTTCGTCATAAATGCAAAACGTGGCTGCCGGATTCGCTTTTGCCCCTTCTTTCTAACTTTATTCCTACAAAATATTTCCCCTTCAATTATCAAACAAAAAGAAGATCCCAAAACTATATTTTTAAAAAATGTAAATAAGTGAAGCCATGCTAGTCAGGAACAAAATGTGTAAATTTGGAAGACAAAAAACCTGTCGCTATCTATTTAACGTGATGAAATTATCCAAAAGGTTTGTGACCAGTCCTCAAAACTCATTCATCTAAAAAAAAAAAAATCAGTCGTCAAAACTGTTTTCAAGAGAGTATACGTGAATTACTGAAGATGTTCAGCATAACAAGGCAACATTCATGAGCTACCCTTTACCCCACAAATAGATGAAAAACTAAACTAGAGAAGTTTCCCAATCCATTATAAGAACATGGCCGAACGCAGCTATAACGAAAAGAAGTAAAAAGTCATTCTGTAATTAATGAATGAAACTTCAACAGGCAAGAAAATTTTCCCATGAATTTCACATAATTAAGCTGAAGAAATGAATGCCAAATGCGAATAAGTACTGACTCCTTGGTGTTTCACATTGTATTTAAAACGAATGTAATTAGCTTTGTACAAGGTAGCTAGAATCATTGGTAGATTTTGAAGAATTGTCAAATTGTTACGTCTCCAAAAAAAAAAAAAACCGATACTAAAATTTTTTGGCGAAAACTTCATTTATTTAGCAATGAAACCCTTTTATAATGCTAGGGAAAACAGAATGGAAATTAGCATATACGGGAAGATGAACTTCCAAAACCAGTAACAATCTTCAAGCATGTAGCATTAATCCAAAAAAAAAAAGAAGCTCAAGCTATAATTAAGATTCAAAAATCTATATTCGGTAGCTAAGAGTATATTATATATCTAAGTGGTGTAACTAACAACATTATAGAGAGTTATATATATATTTGGACCATACTATAAAGAAGAAACCACCTAATTAATTAGAAACAACAACCTAACACCTTTCTAGAGAAGCATCATGTCATGCAACTTACAGACAAATATCATATGGTAGTTACATTAACGATTCCAAATGCTAATGCACTCACATTCAAAGGCAATGAATGAAGAACATAAAACAAACTCCACAAGATTATCCTTGATTCTATATGTAAAGCAAATTAAAAGTGATCAGAATCTAAGAGCTCAAAAGTAATGCGTAAATAACTGTAAAAAGTGCCCGGGAAATTTTAGTATCTTATACTGTTTAACGCTATATTCTCACCTTTTTTTTTTTTCATTGTACATTTTTACGTGATTTCTCATCAAAAAATAGGGCACAAAGTTATTCCCCAAAAGCGATAAAATAAAGGAAAAAAGTGAAGGCACGCCATTCCCGCCGCAATAACGGCGGTTTTGCTCGAGGACTCGGATTGATAATAGAAAAAAGCCCCTTAATTTTACTATAATTCCATTTGGAAGACCCCATGTTTTGTTGTGAAATTACGAAACTACCTCACCCCCCCCAACTTGCATGAACAAGTTGATGGTATCAAGACGTACGGACATGGACTTGCACTCTCTCGCTCCTATAGTCGAACCAGAAAAACCACTACAATCGGATACCGAATCCGACTTCTTTCCTGTTATTCTGCACTCAAAGACTGACATTGGGCCATGAAAAAACGGTAAGTACGGATTTATTCAGTCACATGGGGGACACATGCTGCGTATATATGCATATATATATATATAGATTTATATATGTATTCAACGGAACCCACTCACGGTATCTCGGGCGGTTTTCCGCCGGAGCCCGTGGACCTCTCCGGCAGATCTTCGCTGGGACTCGACGACATGGACGGATTATTCGAAGTCGACGCGTCGCCGACCTTGCTGTCCGACCCGACCGGAGCTGCCGGGTCGGAGCCCTGCAAGGGGCTGTTGCTAGTGTTGTTGTCCGGCAGGCCGAAGCTTCCCGCCAAATCGGAGGCATCGTCGAAGCCGATCCGGTTCGGATCCTCCGGGTGAAGATTCCACCCGAACTCGCTTAGTATGCTGCTCTCTCGGTCGTTGGAGAAGAAGTAAACGCTCTCCGAGTCAGGCCCGAGCGGCCAGCTCGAGTCGTCGCTGGTGAACTCGTTTCCTGGATCGGATTTGTCCCCGTCGTCCATAATTGCGACAAGGATCTGTTGCGGAGTGCTCAGAATTCAGATTGCCGGCGGGAATCTAGCTGAATTCCGACGAAAAAGCGAGTGAGGGATAGAGAAAAGGGAAGCTAGGGTTTTGGTGTTCGTTGCGAGTCGGAAAGGACGCGTAGTTTTTGAACTTTTAGAAGGGCTTGAAAGCTTTGTCTCGTCATTGCACAGTTACAGAGAGAGAGAGAGAGAGAGAGAGGATAGTGGAAAAGGAATAAGAGAGAGGCGAATAGAAAGGAGATAAGTTAGAAAAATCGCCGTCAACCTCTAATATAGTACGGGAGGCTGATATTTAAGCATGGAGGAGGGGGAGGCCCCACGCGCATGAATAAATGAGTGAGAGAGACTTTCCGACAAGAGTGCACACCATGCTTCTCTGTAGCCTCATGTAAATCAGATGGATTCTCTCGCTACTCGCTTACCCTTTTTACTTACACTCCGATTATATGCCTTATTTTAACCCACCGAACAAGGCGTGGGGATCAACTACTATGTATCATCATGAATGATTGATTCGTTCATGTCTTTCCTTTTTTTTACTAGTTTTTTTTTGTTTTTTGTTTTCACCATCTCATTTTATATCAGCTTTGATGAGGACATTTGCCATTCAAGCTCAATTAATTAATTAATCATGCTTTTTTTACCCAAAGAAGAAAACAAAAGGTTGAGTTCAATACAGATCCTGCATCCTAAACGAGCCTTAACTTGGAATACAATTGATCCAGCAACCACTTAACTTGGAATAATGACAATAAAATATAGATGATCTTTTTTTTTTTTGTTTTTAGGGGGGGGGGGGGGGTTCGGTTGGTAAATAAATTTTATTTAAACAAAACCAAGGAATACCAAAAAAACAAAAGAGAGAGGGGGAAGTGTGGGTTCCTATGATTAATAGGAAACAAAATACTTATTTATGCTAATATGATTTTGGTGTTAGGATCAAGAAAATGTCAATCTCAATTATAATATTCTATACGTTTTAAAATAGATGACGATATATATCTAATAAAATGACACCATTTTTTTTTCTATTCTAATAAAATGACACCATTACTAATAAAGAAGTGTGATGATGGAGTGTGGTGTAGTAGGTCATAGACTTAACACATATAAAATTCACAACTCTTTTCGAAACCAATAACACAATTAAGGATTTGAGAAAAAATAGATAAAAATTCATTCTTAGAGTGTTTTTTTATTAAAATTAAAGAAAATATATCATAAACTAACATAAAATCTTCATGAAATATAACTTTGTAGCTCTTTGAATAAGATTTTTAACGCTACCGAGATTGTTTTTATTCCGATATTAGAATCCGAAGCAATGACCTTTTTATTATGACAGACATGCTCGAAAACTACCCTACATCATGTAAATAGAATGATATTCTTTAATTTTTCATTTATCTTGTTTTAGAGACTGTACAACTTTTGATAAGAACATTATTTGCTTTTGAAGTAAAAAAAAAAAATGTGAGAAAATATAGTTTAAGTGAGAAAGCTTAATATCATATTTTATGAAACAGAGAAAGTAAGAGTTTTTTTTTTTATATATATTTTTCTTAATAAGATTTATTGATTTTTATTTAACAAAAAAATATTTTGTTTTGACATCTCTTTGATTGATACATTTGATTTGGAGGCTAGCTATTGTTTTAATCTCCATCCAAATTGGGTGTTTTTTAGTGGTATTTTGCTGGAGTATGCCCCTCTACTTTGTTTTTTATATATTTATATATATATAAAGGAAAAGTTCGTTGATCTTGGATAATCAAGATTTCAATCGAAGGGATTTTTATATTCATATATTGTTCATGGAAAGTTCTATGCAAATGTTTCGGGAGTAAATGTTTGCATGTATACAGGTAACAATATTAACAGGGTTATAGTCAGCGAATTCTAATCCTATTACCATGCCTTAATGATGACTTTAATTCTTTTTTCTTTTTTCTTTTTTTCTATTCCGACTTTAATTCTTTAAACAAATGAATTCCTTATTAAAAAGTAGTGAACGTCCATTGCACGTACTAGCTAGGGCGAATCAGTGGAACTTCTTGTAAAAGGGCTGGACCGAATCTGTGTCCTTTGTTATTCATTGCACCATTAGCTAATTACAAATTGCCCTCTAATAATTTAGACTCACGATGTGATATATATGTGGATCTTAAAAGTAGTATAAAAAATTAGTTCCTAATTAAAAAAAGGAATTTTAATTTAATAGACATATATTGTTTATTAGAAGCCTATTTCATTATTAATTGGTCCCAATTCTATTTCACAAAGAATCTAGCTTATTTTAAATTACGAAATTCGATCAAAGTCATATTAATTCTGATTGGACCAGTCGTTTCTAAACAGTGACCTATTGCTTAACAATATGTAGACATGGCCACAGGCCACAGGAAAGAGAAAATAGGAAAGTAAATCTGCTTAGGCCTACACGAGTGGTTGAAATAATGCCCTTTTTTTTGTTGTTAATATCAATGATATTAATTTGTGAATAATGAGTAGATCTTTTCAATTAATTGATTTGTAGGCTTTGGCCCACCAATGCAACAATTGATGTGATAACAAACAAACTTATTGGATTCGTGCATTTGAATTCACTCAAAAAAATGGGCAACTCTTAAATGCAGAGAAAGAAAACCACTTGCGAAGGCAAATTAATCCTATATTGATTATCTTCGTTGAAGAAATTAATAGATAATCTAATTTCACTGCTACTACTTATAATATCTCATTTTTCTTGAAATAATTCGTTTATGGCATATACTTTCAACACTAATATGGGTTGCTTCACCGTTGAGGTTTAGCAGATTAATTCATTGTCTAACAGGACTGGAATTAGAGATGACAATTCGTATTCAGGTTGTATCAAGATATGAATATCAAATTATATAAGTCAACTATAATTTGATTAATTTAATTAAACAAGGTAGATCCCAAAACTGAACTCAATTTTGTATCTTATTTGTGTTGGGTTTATAGGTTGCGTAAAAAATTGTTAACTCTTATGTTACGTGTCGATGTGTCAAGACATTAGTATAAGACTATATCGATTAACCATAATCCAATCAATTTAATTAAATGAGTTAAACCTCTCAATCCTAATCTGCTAATTTTGTATTAAATTCATATCAAATTTACGAGTCGTGTAAAAAATTACCAACTCTCACTAGTATGCACCATTTCCTTTAGAAAACTTTCTATCTTTTCAAGTCCTCTTAGCAAATTCACTATCAAACAACATGTTAGTTCACGTATAGTCACAAAATATATATAAACACGACTACTTGTCAATTATTTGGCGATATAGCATTGAAAATTAGACTTTACTTTTAAAAAATCATACAACATGTTAGTTTAGGCATAGTCACAAAACATATATAAACACGACAAGCACTAATTCAGACATTTAATAATAATATTATTTAGTAGATTACTATACGACTGTCTTACAATTATTTAATAATGTAACAGTAAAAATTAATCATTATATAAATGCCTATAAAAAATAAAATAAAATAAAATAAATGCTTAATTTAACTGCCATATTATTTCAATTATATTACAATAATATAGTAGTCTCCTAACTAATATTATTCTTTGTTAAAAGCTGCAAAATGGCTAGTCCATGCAATTATAGGTTTAATTTGCTCGCAGGCAGTCTGGAAGCTCCCTTTCAAACGGAGTCCATGCACAGCGTTCAACGTGGAAGCCTCTTATGTCCAATTTATCAGTATCCATAAAAATTAAAAAAATAAATAACTAAAACCCTCCCAAACTAATTACGGTTATTGCATTAATGTGCTTGTTTATAATTTAAGGGAAAGAAGTTTTCTTTTTTATTTTTCTGGCTAAATTAGGGAAGGGTTGTTGTAAGAATTTGATTAAGATCTCTTTTAAATTTCTCAAAGTAAGTTTATAATCCTACTATTTTTTTTTTTTTTTGAAATGTTATAATCCTACTAATTGTTTTCGTAAATGATTCAACTTTTGCGATATGAATAACAACAGCAAGATTAGGAAATTTAGGAAAATCACAATAAAACATCAGCCAAGTGGACCTAGAATTCCAAATTAATAGATGGGAAAAATGTAAATTTGATCCTTGTGGTTAGCTTAAATTACAGATTACTCCATGTGGTATAAGAAAAAACTCAAAGGTCCTTATGGTCGGCCAAAATAATAAATCACTCCCTAAAGCAAATTTATGTTAGTCATTTTAACAGAAATCGTTAGTCAACCACGAAAATTTATTTTAGGGAGTGATTTGTTATTTTGGCTAACCACAAGGACTTCTGAATTTTTTCTTATATTACACGGAGTAATTTATAATTTAGGCCAACTACAAAAATCAATTTTATATTTTTTTCTTAATAGATAAATATGTCCAAATCAACGACACAACCTATGAGGCTATAAGCTATGAATCAAGTACCATATGCAGCTAAAACGGTGGTTGATGATTTGGTGCTTTTATTTAATGCCCTAAAACACGTACATCAATAGGCCGTCGCTTAGGCACCACACCAATGTGGTCCAATTCACCCTCCTTATTGGGAAGTTGTGACTACTGGTGAGCGATGTTCATCCTCTGATGGCAGGCCGTAGCGGTTTAGGAGGCGATTCAATTATTGTTCTATTATCCTGCGTTTATTTTGGGGGAAAATGATTTTCGAAGAATATTTTCTACTTTAATATTCTTCTTTTTTACAGTGGTGTTTTGTATGAAAAAAAAATAATTTCAAGGTCAACATTAAATTTGTCATCATATGGAAGAAAATGGGTTACGCCTAAATTTGCCACTGTAGTAAAAGCTATTTTTTGGAACTTGTCACCCCTTCTTTCTACCATTTCTATCTCCTTGGACCGTAACACCACCGACCCTTATAGAGGAAGATATCTGCCAACCCCTCCGCCTCTCAATTGTCATCTCCCTTATGTTGTCCTCGCCTTTCCTATGGTAACCCCCACTCACACACAGGATCCATGCCACCTTCTACCACCAATATCACTTTGGTCTGCCTATTGTTCGCCATCCCCCTTACCCCATTGTAACCCACAATTGCCCTTATCCCTTGCGTCAACAACTTTCCCATGTCCCCCCCAAAATATATGTATATATGTTCCCTTTTGCTCCTTTCCTTGTCAATAGGTTTTTGTAGGATTTTTTTTCTTCGAAATTGCCAACCAAATAATAAAACATTTTCGATATTATTTTTAATGTCTCAACCAAACAATAAAAAATTAATGATTTTCTCAAAAAACATTTTCGACTACTAAAAAACCGGTGTTTACCGGTATTCAATTAAAACATCGATAAATCAACTTTTATCGGTGTTTATTTCAATATGTTGGAAAATGGAAAACCAATGGCGGTGTATGTTAAAAACACTGATAAATTATTGATGTTTTATTAAAACATCAACAATTTTATCAACTTTGTGTAAAGATAGGATGAAACTATAACGGCATTTTGGAAAACGGTCGTCAAGTTATCAGCATTTTTTTGAAAACGCTAAGAATTATTCGTTTTTTTTTTAAAAAAATAAATAAATAAATAAAATGACAATAAGTTTTCAGTGCTTACATGGAAACACCATAACACTATTTTAAAACAACATTGTCACTTGCCCTAATAACACCTATAGTCCCTTTGCAAATGATCACTCTCACTCAATCCATTTTTATTTGCAGCTTGTTCCTCATTTGAAGCTCCCAAATTCTCAACACCACTCGGACCATAGCATAAGGTTAGTCCCTAAGGGTGAAAGGCCTTCTAGCCTTCGAAGGTTTTGAGCCCTCCAAAATTTAGAAAATGTTGCAAAGTTTTGAAAATTTTCTTTTAAATTTTAAGTACTTAAATGAGATTGACCCTCCAAAAATAATTTTCACTCCCAAAAATAATTTTTACTCTCAAAAATTTTATTTTTTTAGTTTTGTTCTCTCTCGTAAAATTTTAGTTCCACCCTGTTAGTCCTCCATTTCTTGAGCGCGTTGTGTTACAGGTATTTGTGTTGATGATGGAACCGACTCAACCAAATCCTTCAGTTTCTTATGTCATACGGGCAAAATTATCAATCCTTTTTTTTAAAAAAAAAAAAAATTATCAATTAATTTATGATTGTTTACTGTTCCTCTGCTCTTTTGACCATTGATCTGGAGACAGATTTTGAAGAGACACAAACTAGGACGGTTTATGCGTTGATAGAGCCTAATCCTACCTATAGAGTGTCAGAGTCAAGAAGAAAATAATGATGTCGTTGCCGTTGTGTTGTTAGATAGTTTTCCGTGTCAATTTTAATGTCGACACGGAAATGCTGAGCACTGCTTAGAAATGCTTACCATTTTTATTTTTTATTTTTTTTTATTTTGTAAGTAGCAAAAGGAGGTTTTGTGTTGTAATTTGAAAATTGACAACGTATTTGATAATTGTTGAGGAAGACTGTGTGCCGAAATAACCGGAATTTCTTTATAGTTTTTTTTTTAAGAAATAAAAAAATAAAAAAAGCCAAGAAGAGAGAGTGTGTGTGGGTGGGGGGAGTGATCCGAATCTCTTTATTTAAAAGTTAACTTGATTCTTAAGCAAGCACGTCGTTTTCAACCGAACTTCATGAAGATTTCTTTTATATGGGGAGTAATAAAGAAAAAGGACCACCTTTTATTTTTGTTTATTTTTTACTTTTCTATTATTTTAGAAACAAAAAAGAAAGAAATTATTCGCTGTATCGTGTTGCATCGTAAAGTATTGAACTTCACCGATTTTAAGACAAGCGTAGGCAATAAGATACAGTTTGAACACACGTGTGTTATTAGAAGGCGGCCCGGGATGTCATTTCATGAAGATCTTTTTAGATATAACATTTATAGGGTTGGGGCAATGTGATCCACTTGATCCGAGGGTTACAGTAACACATGCAAGCTGTGAAATCTTTTGAATCGTCTACTTGTGTGATGGGGAAGCCTCAGTGGGTAAGCAAATCCCACTTGTGAATAACATTGATTTGATCACGAGAATATTAGCAACACTATTTTCTCACATGTCACATAAAAAAAGATCTCTCATCATAAATCTTAAAATCTATGAGTTTATGAAGGAGGCAAATATTATTCCTAAAATATAGAACAACTGAGAAATTGTAGTCGGTAGTTGATAAGAGAAAAATAAAAGTATAATACCTACAAGGCTACAACTATTTTACAACTTTCTAGAGTGGCAGTATTATAGTGCCCATATTAGCCTCCAAAAAAACAAAAAAAATCATTGACGTGGCAGTGCGATGTGTCTATGAGTAATATTTAGGGTCATCACATCCATTCTCAATGTATTATCTAGTGGTCGCAACTATTAGATGGCTTGGTTTGGTGGGTGCGGTCACCAAATTTGATTGATTTGGTGGTTTGACTGACCCTCGTGGTAGTTGGGAAAGACATCAACCAGAAAGAGGGTGGTGCAAATTTTTCTTTGACGTGACACAAGGTTGTAAAATGATTGTGAGTATAACATTACTAAAAAAGAAAATTCTACAAAAGATTACTAACGCAATAGTGCGGTGTGGCATTCCCACATTAGCTAAAAAATTGCTCAGTCTTTCCCATGGCTCCAACCGAACCTTGAAGGTGGTCACGACTATTTCTGATGTGCCATCGATGGCTGAAACTAATTCCCACGGCTTGGGGGTAGTTGTAGCTACCCTGGCGTTCCTAACGTGGCAGAGGGTTGTAAAATAGAGAAATGTTAAGTGTTTATCTATTTTATTTGACCTTTTTTTTGCCTAAAAAATAAAGTGGATGAACAAAGATAAACACCTAACATTTATTTGTAAAATAATTATGGAAGGATGGTAACTATAGCCTTACCTTTTTTTTTTTTTAAAAAAAAAATAGATCCCATAAATTTTATATATACGACCTATAATTTATTGGAGACCTAAAATATTGAACAAAATAAAAATTGCTTGTTGGAGAATTTTCAGTAAGCCATGATGTTCTGAAAAGTAATTATGGGTGTATAGGTGATAGTTTATATGTGCGCACAAATACAAGGGCCTTATTTGGTAAGAGACTTGATTTTATTGTTTATGAATTTTGATTTTCTAAAAAAAATATTTTTACTTTTTATATTATATTAATTTTTTTTTAATAATTTTTTTTTTTTATTTTTTATATCACATCAAATACTTTTTATTACTATTCAAATAAAATACTTACTAAAAAATAAAAAAATTATTACTTTTTTATATAAAAAATTTACAATATTTTTTCTACTTTATATCATATCAAAAGTCAATAACCTTTCAATTTAAATACAATCTTTTGCCAATAAGGGCCAAGCTCCTCCAGCTCCGCTTCGCCCCTAGAAAAGTAGGCATAGCACATTGACAAGAACAAATCAGATTGACCAAAAGGTTTTCCGATTGTCCAAATCATCACAAAAGCATGTAAAAGTTGCAAAAGACATCCAAATTACGAAAGTGGAGTACGTTGCAACATTTTACCTGATTTGAATAATTAAAATAAAAAAAATAAAAACAAAAAAACAAAAGTTGGTACAAAATTATTAATATTGCAATTGTGGATTTCATAATTATTATTTGAGTGTCAAATGGTTACCGTCATCTTTGGTAAGCAATATTGGGAGCATTAAGAGATCCAAATAAGGAGTACGATGGCACTCAAAGTTTGATTAGTCAATTCGAATTGGTTGCGGTTTCATCCTCAGCGTACAGTGTGGACCCTCGGCATACCCTGTTTTGGCCGACAATTATATTATACGGCCATTTATTACTTTTTAGAACTATTATCATATCTCAGCCAAGTCATGGTCACCATTTTTGTTGATCATTTAAAAATTGAAAACAACGTCAAGAGAGCCTCACAAAATATATGCTTCCGCTGGATTTTGTGATGTCTATTTGGCTACAATGGGGCCACGAGACCATCCATTTACTCAAGCAGTCAAGCTAACTCCGAGCTGCCTTTATCTCTTTCTAAGCAACATATCTAACTAATTACTATTTGTTTAAAAATAAGCTTTTCATAAAATAATAATAATAATAATAATTTCAGATGTATTCATTCAGAATATATATATATCCTCCTTCCAAAATTTTTAAAGAATAACAAATTATAAAGAGCAATAAAAACAAAAAAACAACAAGTTAAACAACTGAAAAATTCAATTCAGACAGATAATTAGTACCTCACAGCATGAGAAAAGACCCAAAAAGGTGGTGAAAAACAATTCTAGAAGGTGGTGAAAAACACATCTTGAAGGTGGATAGACTTTCTTAAGCCCATGGGGTAATACCTTCATTGGGTTTTAGTAGGCCCTCTAGGGACCTCAAATAACTTATTACCAATATTAATTACTCACACTTAAATAACATGTAACCAATATAAGATTTAACATTTTTACACTTATACTTGTATAGTCAATAGTACATATGAAAACAAACAATTGGGCCAAATACTTTTCATATCCAGGGTTCATCGATCACCTGCTCAATTTGATCATCTGGCCTCTAATTTTTCTGTCATAGCTTTGACTCATGAAAAGCAATACTAAATTTTAATTACCTTAATACTGACTGGTTCTTTGTCCACAAGTTCGACTTGGTCATGTTGTTACCATTGTATTACTAATACGATGTCGTTGACAGTGATATGTTGCTGATTGGCTCGGGCATGAGACAACGACTTTGTCCTGCGACCAACGATGGTTTTTTTTTTTTTGGTCTAACCAAAGTTTCCGTCTCTGGGCACTCATATATGACGCCTTAATTAACAGTACTGCAGAAAGATAACCTACATGCTGGACCATGATATTCAATACTTACCATGCAAATACCAAACGACCTCGCTTTAAGAGGTAGCTAGTCGTCTCGTCAATGCTATAGGTTTCGTGAAAATGAAAAGGTACGTAAAAAAGATTAAAAATTACAACTTGACAATAACAACGTACGATGATACGCACGCTGACAAGGACTTGGATCTCGATCATGTTGGTGTAAACTGTAAAAGCGTTCAGATTTTTCTAAACAGGCAAATAAGAATTGCCAAGGCCATTCATGTAAATAAATAAATAAATAAATAAATATTGTTAGTTGGGAAAAAGTGAAGAATTTTCGGAAAGTATTTGTATAAATATTGACTCACCCCAATTTTCTTGGCAAATTATAAATAACGTTTTAGAGGTCTTGGAAACAGCGAAGACGGGTGAAACTTGGCAACTAGGTGATTTTGATGTCTACCAGACAACCTCTTGGCTGATGTAATTGAAACCATATCTTTGGATGAAACAACCAAAATATGCAGAAAAAATATGATGGTTTTTGGATTCCATTCACATCCAACTAAGAAGCAAAAATAAAAATTGGATGTCATGCGTCTTATATGTTTACTTATTAGAAAATGTTTAGGTATTGCATTTTTTTTACTACAATTTACTTACAAATTTATGTGACAATTCATATGTGTGCCACGTGATACAACATAGATGAAAAAAAAATTAAACAACGAAATTTGATAAGTAAGTTAATTGTTTAGTGACTGACATGATAAATGTCAAGTGAACTATCACGTCAGTTTGTTAAAAAATTTATATGTAATAAAAGCGGTTGCTTCTATACATAAAACTGGTGCTTTTTTTTAGGCATTTCTACTTGTCTTATGGTAAATTTGCAACAGTTTTAAAAAGAAATGAAAGCACCAAATCACTAATAACCTTACATATCCATTTTACATTATTGCTATGCCTATCCATACATACATGATCTGTATCTTTATCTAAGACACCATTACATAAAAAGCAAAGTCACTATTGGTTTGTACATGCAAATACATGTTCAAGCTCAGAAGGAGCATCAATACTGGAGTTCTGTTTTAACATAAAAAGCAAAGTCACTAATGTTTTAACAGTGTAAGGGGTTAGGGGTTGCTGTTGTTGTGGTCAAACTACCTCTTTAGTTACAATGGTCACTCGTTTACCCTTAAATCATTCTTTTGGTGTAGTCAAATAACCCCCTTTTATCATAGGAGTGGTTTGGCCATTGTCAAACTACATGGTATTTGATTATCATACTTATCTAATATAATTCTCTTATAAATAAGAGTTTTTTATAATGTAAGGGATAGCTGTTGTTGTGATCAAACAGTTAAAAAGGTGGCTAGTTTACCCTTAAGTCATTCTTTTGGCGTGGTCGAATCACCCCATTTTATCATAGGAGTAGCTTGGCCACTGTCAAACTATATGGTATTTGATTATTATACTTATTTAATATAACTATCCTATAAATAAGAGTTTTTTATATTGTAACATCAACAAGAGAATAAGAGCATAATGTAGTCGGCTTTCGGACTTTATCCTGTAGACGTAGGTCAAAAACTAAACCATATAAAATTCTTTACCTTTATTTTCTTTTATTATGCTATTCTTTCATATTTTCATAGTATTAAATTATCTTTCAGGCCACTCCAACAATCAAAATTATGCTGCAAAGTCACTTTTATTATTATTATTTCTTATGTGATGTCAGTATCTAAAACATTCATTTAGAGTGATCAACGGTCCATAGAAGAGCTATTACACCGGATTTTAATCTCCTAAAGTTTTTATTCCTCACTATATGCAAATAATTATATTTGCATTAGTTTTGCCGCCTAGGAGCTTAACCTTATAATCAGAGCTCAAACTATTATCGTATAAAGAAGCAGCGCAATTGCCTTCAATTCCTACATGTTGTCTGCCTTCTTTTTTACGAAACGATAGGCACCACAACTTTTTACCTGATCATAGATGCTTTGCAGTACTTCGCGTATATTTACTTTATATGCATCCCACCTGGACTGTTTTATATGCCGACAATTTGAAAGAGTTCAAATCATAATAATAATAATAATAATAATAACTTAATAAGGGATAAGAGATAATTCTAGTAATTAGAATAATAATTAATAATAATTACTTAGTTATTATGATCAACGGCTGAGATCCTCTGACCGACGCACTCTTAAAGTCTACAACAGTAATACGATGAAGCAAAAGTGGGCCATAGGGTACAGTAAGCAGAAGCATTGAACCTTGATGAAATCATGATCATACGCACCGAAAATCGGATTTGAACTCGAGACAGTCGGTTGGTTCTGATAAAAGGAGGGATAAAATTGTCTAAATCTTTTAAGAAACCGGCTCTCCATGGAGGAACCATCATAAATTTTCTGTTATTAATGAAATATCATCATTACAGTTGGGTGGAGTCAAGGCCATGATTCTTGAACAACCATTTTGTGATCCCTTTGAGAAGCCCTTGATGAAAGTGACGTGTAAAATTAATATTTAATTAATTCGCACCCAAAAATTTTGCGCCAAGTTTTGCTTCCTAGAATCTCTACTATTCACATTGACGTGGGTAAAGGAAGAACACATGAACATATGCATGAATGAAATGCTTTTTTGCCAATCACCAAAAAAAAAAAAGAGAGCTTTTTTGCCAAAATTACTGTGATGGGCTTGTACCTTATTACCCTTTGGGCTTTTTTTTTTATTTTTTTTTTTCAACAGATGAGAAAACATTTCAAGGTAAACAAACAAAAACAATTTAACTAAATAAGTAATTACAAGCTCGAAAAACTATTATAAGGCGGAATACCCGATTATCGGATTGGCCATTAAGCCCAACCAAAGGCCCTTTGGTTCAAATAAGTATATGGTTTTGGTCAAGTTATGGTTTAATTGAATTTGAGAGAATGGTTGCAATTTTTACTATCTAAGCTCTTTTTATGCTATTTTCAACAAAAAAAATATTACTATTTATGATCACGCTCAAATAAAATAATTATAATTGGTCTCTTCCACCAGTATAGCATATTGTTTTGGTCCGCCATAAGTCTAAGGCACAAATTTACTGTATGGCACATAGATGTGATACGTACACTAAATTTAAACTACTTTCACCCCAAGCTTACGCCCCTAAATGGTAGAAGACCATAAAAGGAGAAATATTACCCATTTACTATTTTGCCTATTTGAAGAAAACTAAGTAAAGGAACCATGAGAACACCCTCCAAAGGGAAGCAATTCATGAGTATCATGCCTTTCATATTGGCCCCTTTATCTTCAGCCCTCGCCATACCAAATTTACTTACCATATTCGCAATGGCCTTATAAAATGAGGTAATGGTCCTTATTCTAAGGTACATACATTTTTTCTATCCCTAGTCTTTCCTTTGGCCTTTTTCTCTCTCAAATACCCTAAAAATTATACACATCATTTTCTTATCTATCTTTCACCCATCTTCTTCCATTCAATTTTTAAATCTATAATTGAATTGGTATGACCCACCTGTAATATTGCTGCTCCAAATACCCAACTGACATAAGTATTGGAGTGCCCCACAGTCCCCCACCGGCGCGCTACTTTGACTCTCTGTTTTGTAAGTATCTCCCACTGCGTTTTCAGCGTACGTCTTCACTATATCAACCTAAGATGAGGTCCTACCCACTATCGAAGGAAAAGTCTAATAAAGGAAAAATGGGGGTGGAAATCAGGAAATGTTATCAGAAAATCTGGAAATACCGGTCTATTTAAATCCTTTGGGTTTAGAAAATATAAATCAATTTTATTAGAGAGGTCCCTTTATGATAATTGTAATATGCGTATAAGCTAAAAGAATAGACATATCAGTACCTGTCAAAAAAAATTAGATGGCCATTTTAGGCACGGGATAAGCTCTAGCTTGTTGGCAAGTAGCACTTGATTGAAAAGGGCTTTGCGCCTTTTATTTGAACAGCTGTGTGATTAAGCAGTTCCATCCCATCATAAACATTTGTTCATTTTAACGAAACTTCATATGAGAGGACAGTTTGAAGCGGTGCTTCATAATGGTAGCAGTAAACCTACAGCGCTAGAAGACTTTCTTTTAGGCCACAAGAAATGAAGGGGTGCTGCTTCAGTTAGGAAGAGATTTCGGTGAGAGTGATGCTTGCGGACAGCACCTCTATATAGATATGATCAAACTCACAACTATCAGTCTATCTCGTACATGACATGTTTCAAGCATGTGGCGTGCATACAATTCAATGATAGGGTTCATGTCACTAGGATTATTTTGTTTGTTAAAATTTTATCTGATTGATACATTTTACCAATTGGGTTTATATTCCAACACAACCTTATTAACTCCATAGACCCAAAAAAACAAAAAAAACAAAAACAAAAACAAAAACGAAAAAAAGGAAGCATGAGGAAGAGGGATCAATAATGCACATGAAGGCAATAGGGTAAGGTAATGTAGAGGTAAAGCGACGTGTTCTTGTTGTGCATGAGGTGGATTCACTCCTTTCACTATCACTTATTGCTTGGTTTTACTTTTTGGCATCTTGACTCTAGTGGAAATGGACCAAATTTTGAGCCATGCCTACATATACAAACTACATGGTAGTAGAGTAAAAGTGTGTCTGTGTTTGACACCCAAAAAAAAAAAAAAAAAGTGTATGTGCTGTCAGTGTTGAGAGAGAGAGAGAGAAATAAGGGAAATTATTAAAGTGAGTGTAATCTGACTTTTTATCTGTTTAAAAAGGTGGTGTCTGTTGCTGTGCCGAACTTAGGGTCTAGGGACTCTAGGTGATAGGTGAGTTATTTGTATCATTGTGACATTGTGAAAGATACATATAATAAGGTTTGAAAGCACTTGTGAAAAAGGAATCATATTCCTATTCCAATTCCAAGGCATTTCTAAGAATGTTAGGCCGGCCGGTTTCAATCCACTTTAAATTGATGCAAGCACATTTTCCAGGGTTCCTAAAGAATTTTAAAGGGGGTGGGGGGATCTACAGAATCACTTTCAAAAACAGAAAGCATCTAGTTAAAAGAGAAAAAGTTTACTTTAACATTTATAGCTACCACAGGCAAATCAACACTTTAAGAATGAGGTGTTTACTAAGATTCAAATTAACGTGCTTGGGGATTTAGTTGAAAAGTTGATAGGGCCTTGCTTGTAGTTTTTTATTTTTTATTTTTTATTTTTTTAAATGAGGAAAGGATTACAAGGAATGGCCTTTTCTGCAGTTGATAGCGAAGTATATTCTTGCTTTTAGAGTAGGGGAGAAACTCACCTTGCCTTACTGCTTGAAATGGTCATGGCCCATTTATGAAGGCTTTTTGTTTCATCTTGCAAGCCCATTTAGTCTACTCTTTACGTAGAAGCTAAGTGAGATACAACCACTGAACCCCATAAAACTTATGTGTTATTAACTGTACTTGGTCACTCACAGAAAAAAAAATATATATAAAAAAAAATAATAATAATAAAAAGAAAAAACTGTACATTCACTGATGAGACTCAGTTGAAGTATAATGTTATGCACCCAAAGCATAAGCGAGTTGGGGAACGAAATAGTTCATTTACAGCCCTACCCTTAGCCGGCCTTAGGTCACATGTTACGAGCAATAAGTTGGACTGTTGGGCTCACTTGGACCTACATGTGAGCCCAATCTAAGCGTGTTGGATAATCAAGGCTCAAATTAGGTTTGGCCAGCCCATATTCTCAACCGTACATCATAGGAAGTTGGAAACTCAAGTTGGCCCATTGGGCTCACTTGGACTTGGGTGTGAAACCAATGTAAGCGTGTCGATTTCGTTCTCGATTAATGTGTCATGCATGTGATGTGTGCCTCATTACCCCTCGTATTATATTTTATGCAACAAAGAAAAAAAGAAAGAAAGAAAGAAAGGCTTGAATCCACAATTTATAAAAAGTTAAAAAGGCATTCCAACGGTCCAAAAATTTGTCCTACAAAATTCAAAGGAGGACTTTGAGAGGGGCAGAGCCGTACAGTTCTCTGCTTTTCCGCGGCGCCTTCCATTTCCATCTGTTTGATTTTCTTTTCAAATCTCATACAAAAGAGAGTGTCAGAGAGAGAGAGAGAGAGAGTTATCTTTGAGAATTTTTTTCTCTCCCATTGACGATTTCTATTCTCGGATCCGTCCTATTGGCTTTCATACACAAACCCATTGACGTTGGTTCGTGTATGAAACTTTTCTTGACGAGACGCCAAGACCAAGATTTTCCCTGATTTTTTCTTTTCTGGGAAATTAATTTCAGGTACCCATCTTCTGGTACTCATTCGCTCTTAGTCTTGTTTTCATTTGATACTATTCCCGGATCTCGATCTTGCTTCACTGTAATACGTTTCTGCTCTTGCTTTATGTGGTTGGGAAACAAACCCAGAAAAGGTTTTTAATTGTAGATGCAGAGGTGTAATTTTCAGTTCTCCTTTCTTTTTTGCTTTGTCCGGTTGTGTATGTGTGTCTTGGCTTAGGCGTGGCTATTCATGATTGCTCTATGGCTTTAATTTGGTAAAACTTGTTTAGTATAAAATGTAGTTCTTAATTCAAGTTGCTTTGTATCTCCTCTGTTGCTAGATATTGTCTTTAAAAAGAGCAAATTCCATAGCTGTTCATGTTTTAACGCTCTTTATTTCGACATGATTTGAGTCAAAATTTATGAAATTCTCTGTATGCGTCCTTTATACCTGGGATTTCTCTCTTTATTAGTAAAATGTTCACATTATCAAAGAAAAAACAATGATTCAAGAATAGATTTGTGATTGCTTTCTGGGTGTCACACCAGGCTGTTTTCCATTAGAGATCTTTTGCATTTTTGTTTGACGATGTGCAATTCTAACATTTGAAAAAATGAATAATCACATAGATTCATGCCATTCTTGCTAATGGACACTGTTTATGTTTTTAGGTGCAAGCATCAAATCATCACACAGATTTTTTCGGTTTAGAGACTTTGGACCCATCATCATTTGTGTTGATATATAGGAATCTCGGTTTCTTGCCAAAATGTTTGGATTTTTGAAATCACCTGCAAATAAGGTTTCTAAGCAGAAATCAGTGGATCCTGGGTTTCCATTTTCTTCTAGTTCTAACCCTTTTGATTCAGATACTGAATCTGATACCAAGCAAACTTTTAAGCCTGCGAGACGAACTGCTTCAGAACCTGTGCTGGTAACCCCAAATTTTAATACCAACCCTTTTGATGACGATGATGATGGGAGCAGAGAGGCATCTTCTTTGTCATCCTCACACTCTGGTTCTGGAGTGGCAAGAGATAGATACAAGAATGATTTTCATGGCTCAGGAGGATTACAGAACCAGAGCGTGCAAGAATTGGAGAATTATGCTGTGTACAAGGCTGAGGAGACAACAAAGACAGTTAACAGCTGCCTGAGGATTGCAGAGGACATCAGAGAGGATGCTACAAGGAGCCTTGTCATGTTGCATCAGCAGGGCGAGCAAATTATAAGGACCCACATGATGGCTGCTGATACGGATAGGGATTTGAGTCGGGTAAGATCATTATAGTCTTGCTCATGAGAAATGGATGAGTAAGTGTGCAACCTCGGACTGTGATGTTCTAATTAATACAAAGGAACCTTTTTGACATCCTGCCCCTCTTTGACTTTGCTATTTCAAATAAGTTGTTCATCTAGGTTGATTCTGCTTCCTTGAAGGTGCTAGAACTTTTAGAATCTGAGGCCCTGCACTCATAAAATCTTTCCGCATTTTAGGCCTCTGCAATAGAAACAGGGATGAACTACATAGGAAAAAACAAAAAAAAAACAAAAATTATCCAGAATGCCGTGGTTTATGCAGGAGCTCCTAGTGAATACGTGCCAATATTCCTAGAATTTTGTAGAATGTGTCATAGTTTTCACGTCACTGGATTCTCTTATGTAGGAAAGCCAGCAGAATACAGGTACTATTTAAAGAAGCTTAACAATGAAGCTGGTACGCATATTAAAGTGTTTAAGCTTTGTAAGGAATGCATATGAATTATAATGTTGGTTAAGAATCTTTCAGGTCCACTTATAGGGCTATGCCTTTCTTTTTTCTTTCAATAGAATCTTATTACTTCAAAAAAAATCTTTCAGTTCCACATTGCACACTATAAAAAGCTCTAGTATACTCAAATTTATTGTTTTATTAAGAGAATCTATCAGTTTTGCTGCTTAGGTGTCTTCAAAATGTGGCCATGAAGATCTTTATGTGCCAAGTTAGAACTGGTTTAGTTTAACTTGAGTTTCACGAGGTAGTTTCTCAGACCAAATTGACCTTATTCTACCTGACCAGTGACCAGTATGGACTTCTTCAATTGAAATTTCAGTAAATGTTTCATACAAATGGATGTCAGTTTTGGAGATGGTTAACCAGCCTGAATGCAGTCGGACCATTGCCACCTTTAGTTGCAATCTGATAATCATTAAGACCCAAATTTTTAAATTTCCTATCCAAAATTAGTGTAATAATTACTCGCCTGTTACCTAAAAGGGGATTGCCACCCGGTATGTCTCTCTTTCATGGGATTTTCTTCTTTCTTCTAGTAACCTTTTGCTTATTCCATTCTGCTGCTAGTGTTTTGTTTTTTTTCTTGATTTTTTTTCCTCTTTTCAAGTGGCTCACATCTTTTTTGTAATGCCTTCTTAATATCAGGGCGAGAAGCTTTTAAATAACCTTGGCGGCATGTTCTCTAAGACTTGGAAGCCAAAGAAGACTCGGGAAATTACGGGGCCTATGATTACTGCAGGTTTTGGTCTGACAAAATTAGTTTGCTTCTTATTATCATGGAAGCGTGGTGATTGGAATCGTTTTATATTTATTGTGTTGGCCAAACAGATAACTCATCCAAAAGAAGCGAAAACCACTCAGAGCAGAGGGGGAAATTGGGTTTAGCTCCTGCACCCAGAGGACGGTCAGCTTCTCGAACACCTCCTTCTGAACCAACAAATGCCCTGCAGAAAGTTGAGGTTCGTGTCTGTGATAATTGATTAGGTATATATGAATGTAGCAACATTTGCTTTTGGATTCATTGATATGGGTTCACCAACACCAGGTCGAGAAGGCAAAGCAAGATGATGCACTTTCAGATCTAAGTAATCTCTTGGGTGATTTGAAAAATATGGCAGTTGACATGGGAGGCGAACTTAACAGGTCAGTGTTGCTCCGATCACGTGCAAATTACACATTTCCATCTATCTTGTAGTTATTACATATTGAAGCTTCTGGATGTTAAAACTGAAACTAGAATGTACATCAGATATTTTGTTTTTCCTTTCCTTTTCTTCTTCTTTCAGAGTACCTTTCCTTTAGTTTGACAATCTACCTTTAGAAATGACATTTTTTGCTTGTTTGAGTGAAGCAATAGGGGCCAATGTTTTTAGAAAAAACGTGTAAATACTGCTGTGTTCTCTCTCACTTATAATGTTCAATGTGGTGATTGCAGGCAAAATAAAGCTCTTGATCATCTTGGTGACGATGTGGATGAGCTGAACTCTCGAGTGAAAGGTGCCAATCAACGTGCACGTCGTTTGCTTGGGAAGTGAAAGCAATTACCAGCATACTGTTCTTTTCAATTTTTCTATTATTGTCATATATTTGTTTTCCCCACTTTTGGTCGGATGTTGTCATTATTGGTGTAACTGGTTTTCTTCCTCATTCATGGATGCAATAAAATGAGATTTTTTCTTTACCACAATGACAATGTTATACTTCGTTCTTTTTCTTTTGCCTTTGACCAAAAGAATCAATGCAATTAACCTTATGATTTAGTGGCTTTATAATATGAGGTTTTGTAATATGCTTGTTTCCATGTGCCAAATCCCAAATATCACATAAAAAACACAAATTTTCACTCAAGTAAATTAAACAGTCAACTACTCATCTGCAGAGTACAATTTATAGTTGGTCCTATTGCTACTGTGCTAACGACCAAGTAGGTTTGGATATTTTTGTTTTGGAGAGGGAGAAAGGGGGGTTTGAAATTTGAATGACCAAAAATTTCGTAGAAGTATATGCTTGAAATAATACCGTTGTAAATAATACCATACTTGAAAATTGTTTCCTACTAATCCAGAAAAATAAAAAGTAAAATATTTGAAACAAATTCCACAGAAAACAAAAAGAGCAATATCTTCGTTCAAAGCAAAATGTTACAATGCTCATTACCGAGTCCCATTGCCGGCGTAACCCTTCATGATATTCTTTTGGACATAGTTATCTTTTAAATTGGATTATTAGAAGAAATCTGGTCTATTAAATTAACATTTATTCTCACGTGCATTTTTAATATAAACTGATATTTATTCTTAAAGTACATGATTCTCACGCACTAAATGCATATGTCGATTTAATAGACCGGATTGGAAAACTTTGTCATTTGCTTCTTACCATTTTGGCATCTAGACTTTTAGTTAGGCACCTGCCTTCTATTGAAAATTCTGGGCAGCAAATATTGTGAATATTTTGACAGGTTCTATTCCACCAAGACTACTAGACTTGGAAATTGAATATATTGGCATTAGAGAACTGAATGAATGCAGGCTTGATTAAGATTTCAACCATTGAATGTTTCACATGCAAAGAAAAGCCTATAATATTCATACCCAATCAAATGTTTCATAGGTAAAAATTAGTCTCTTATACTGATCAACCCAAATGCAGCATATGCAGAAACAATTTATACGGTACCATCAGCCTTGATTTTACTTAAGCAGTAAAGCCCAAACAAGTTTTTTAGATCCAATCCCATGCAAGATAGGATTGAGCTAAAAACCAGTTCACTAAAAGCGAAATGTTCTGGCAGAATTCAGCAGTAGTAGTAATATGATAGTTGCCCAAAAAGGCACAAAGCGGTAATAATCTGGCAATATATATGGGCTTCAACTGTATGAATCCCTTTGTACAATATGTTAAATCATATAAATATGTACGGCATATTGCATATTTACAATGACTTAAAAGTTATACAAAGTTTTTTTTTTTTTAAGGTCGTACAAAATTATCCCAGCTTCCTAGTTTGGCCATCCACTCGATGGCTAATTGCAAACACATTGATATACAGGAGAAATAGATTTTGGGAACTAACCGATACATACATATTGCAATACAATCTAAAGCTGTTCAGATATCCTCGGCCTTCACGGGAGTCCAGCTATTTCTCAAGGCAGCCTCTTTCCTGGCACGTGAAACGAAACCAAGAACATAGCCTACAAAAGCCCCAAGCACTAGCACGCTTGCTGCTTTAACATAAAGTGATAATCTGGACTCAACCAAAGCACCATCAGTATCATCAACAGCAGCAGCCCCACCGCCACTGAGAACTTGTCCAGATGCAAGAATCTCCACCCTATCATGCACCTCCCCATCATGGTTCCCTACATAAGAAAGGGTAAGCTTCTCCTTTGTAGCAACCAATCTAGTATACCCAAACTCGCCTCCACGGTACAAAGACCGGATTGGTTGTGGGAAGATTGGATCATTTGGGTGGTCAGCTCTAGGTTCCCAGATGGGTTGCCAGTCTTGTCCTGCCATCCCAATCACAACATTGACTGGAAATGCCTCCCAGTTCTCCCCATTCAGGCCCATGCTTCCACAAGTAAAGTTATTCACTGGACAAAACCTCTCATATCTATGGACATGACCCCACAAAGCAAGGGTCACCTTGTTTTTCACAAACAGGGGTTCCAAGTGCTGGAGCATCCTCTCCCTCAATGGGGCATCTCTGTATTCATTGCTTGTAGTGTACAAGGGCCGGTGCCCTTGGACTACTACAAAAGGAGTCTTGTCTCGATCAACTGTCTCCAAATCATGCTTTATAAAGTCATATTGGCTGCTTCCCGGAAGGAAATTGGTCTCTGTAGACATGTACACAAAATGTACTGCCCCCATATCAAACGAGTAGTAAAGGTTCCTCGTAGCAGGGGCTCGAGTTCCAGTTGGTTCCGAAGAATTTCCAGGCATGTGGAACTTGAGGCTGTAGGGTACCCCGCACTCACCTCCCCCATCTGTTCCATAAATCCTCTGCGCCCACTCGGGCCTCCATGGCTGTGAGGGCCAGTTGTACTCATGATTACCAATGCACACATGGTATGCTACTTTGGACGCAACAGGTTCAATCTGACTGAAAAACTGATCCCACAACCACGAATATCCTCTTGCATAGCTGATGTCCCCGATGTGTGAGACGAATGCGGGCTTGTCACCCAGGGCTTCAATGTCACGGAGGATCCATTTCATGGTCGCTATGCTTTCATCTTGTGTGCGGGAAAACGTGGAGTACGGTGTCGCTGTTCCCATATCACCGAACAAGAAAGCTATTGTTTCATCGGAGTCCTCATTCCGCGACACAAAGCTTTGGATTGCACTCCAACCTCCGGCGTCACTTCCAACCTGTCATTGACCAACATCATCGTGTGCAAAAGTTGTTTCTCACATGGGTATGTATGCTTTATTAATTAAGATTAATTATAGAGATAATAAACTAAATTATTTACCTGATAATAATACCTCACTCCTTTCTTCAACTTCCTCATTACCCCGTCGTGGATCCACCCAGGGTCTCTCCACCCAATGCTGTCATTGGCCGGAGACTCGCACAAGTCCTCCCTCTCGTACCTCCCCACACGTGCTTTCGCCACGCCATCAAGCCGATCCTCTCTCTCCCCGTACCTCACGTACTGGCTCTCCTCGTCACGCTCCGTCAGGAACATGACCCGCATCTCGTCGTCGTTGTCAGTGAACGCCAGGTGGATCTGCTCTGGCCCACGGCCCAACCCGATCCCCTCGGATTCGGCGAGCAGGTGGGCCGTCCCGGGCAGGGGGTTGTGATCGTGGTCGTGGTGTTTTTGGCGGTCGACCTCGGCCTTGTCCCAGTGGAATATCCGGAAGGAGTAGTTGGATCGGAGATTGACTAGAGGGAGGGAAATGGAGCCCGACCCGGAGCGCCACGTGGGGGAAGACGACAGGAAGGTGTAGCCGATGAAGTGGTCGTGGGGTGAGTCCGGGGGCGAGTAGATGCCGAGCCAGTCGAACTCAGAGGGCGATGCGATGCCGGACCATTGGATTCGGATCGGGTCTCCGGATCTTGCGAGAGTGGTGGGGGTTACAGAGAGGGAGACCTGGGATGGGGTTGATGGGCTAAAGAGAGAAAAGATTAGGAAGAGAAGGAAGGGTGCGAGAGGATTCATATTCAGATTTCTTTCGGTAGACGAAGAAGAACTGTGGGATTTGGAGGTGGGAAGTTACACAGCGTGCGCTTATTGTTGGGTTGCTTTTGGATTAATTAAATTAGGCATATTCTTGTTGATGTTCTAATCTTAGCCTTATCTCAGAGATATTTTAGTTTGGCGATTAATAATAAGAATTTAATGGAGAGTTTCTGTTTATATCTATGCGATTATATCACCATCATCATCATCATCATCATCATCGCTATCATCATCATCCTGTTGTTACAGTGTTGATCGGATTTTCTATGGCTGGAATGTGATGCATTGGAGCTGAGCCCAACTAATTGGGCATGTACAAAGTCTTTAACAAAGCTCGAATTCTACTTGCCTAATATTGGGCTCTTGTTATGGGCTTTTTACTGTATAGATTACAAACCCATAGTTCGTGGACTTTGCTGGGAAAGAACTTACAGAATAAAATATTTTAGAAATGAGTTTTTGTCTTAAATTACAAGAGATATGGTTAAATTAGAATACTTTTTAAAAATAAAAAATAAAAAATAAAATAAAATCTGAGTTATTTTGTGATCAATTTTTTTTTAATTGGCTTAGTACATACTATATATATATATATATATACATATATAAGATTGATATAACATTTTGACCAACCTGAAAGCTCTAAGGTGGTGCAACCATCCTTAGAGGTTTAGTTGGGCCATCCATGAAAGAAGTTAAGTAAAAATTTTGTTGGTTTACATGACACTACCATGTCAATACATTTTTCAGAGGACTTAAGACGTAGGAAGGGAAATAGGAGTAAAATAAGAGTATGATTAGCATTTCCAATTATAAAATTGAGAGTTTGTCAAAAAGTCTCGCTTCAAACTTGGAACCTACCCGACCATAACAATTTTTGGCCTAAGCCATAGCACAATTCTAAAGAATTGAAGGTGTACAAGCAGTTATGGTTATTTTCTCCTAACCGCAATTAGTTTATGCGGTTATTTAGTTTTTAAATAACCGCCATGATGGTTAGTGATTAACCGCAACCAGCAATATTCAAGACGGGTTATTAACTGGTACCCTTTTTTTCATAAAAATTCAAAACATATTTTTTTTAGCCATCAAATTTAAAAGCTTAATACAGAAAAGCATGATATAAATGGATGAAGAAAATTGAACTCGCTGAGCCCAATGAAGTGACACCAAAATTCCTATAATATAAATATTAGTGTATCATTTAATTGTTCAGGGCTGATGAAGCCCATTTAGTGTATTATCGTATTAGTCTAAAAGTTGGTCTATATCAGTACAATGTGATGGTATGTTCTAACATATTTTCAATAGATATTTGTGAAGGCCATTTTTGGTTCCTGAAACGGATAATCAAGGCATTTGTATATCCCTTGCATATTCTCCTAGCAGTGATGATATTGCTGCTTCATATCGTCCCAAAGTTGAGATGTCAAATGAAATGACTATTTCTCAATCTTCACTAACTCCTTCCCAAGTTATTGGGTAAGGAACTCAGGGCTCCCATGTTGATTATCAGGGAGTGGGGAGCAACTGTTTTCAAAAGGTTGAGACAATGTAAATGATATTCGACTACCCACAAAATCTGTAATTATAGACATAGAAAATCAAAATAGGTTGTTTGCATATGGGGATGATAAAATGTGCGATTTGATCTTGCAAGACTTGCCATCTTTTATAGTTCTTCAGCATCTTAATACACAAAACATCTTATTCGTTATGTGATGTACACACATTCCATGAGCCAAGGTTTACTCGGTTTAATTAAAATCAAATCATGGGTTACAGCATATATATATATATATATATTTTTTTTTTCTAATGGGTTACAGTATCTTATTTATGCGAGGTTTTGACTAAGACTAGTCTTGACTCTTGATGGAAGACATTGGATAGCATCTCTTTCTTAACAAAAAAAAAAGAAGAAAAAGAAAGAGTGGGCAGCAGCTCCAATTTGGATGAGAAAAGTGTCAGGCAAACATGCCTAATAAGTAAATTTAGGCAGAGAAATAAGCACACGCATATGTAAATAATTCACCGAAGAAACACAGTTTCCATAGTATAATTTGTGTCAAAGAAGAGTTGGGATTTTAATTTGAGCACATTTGCAGCCTCTTAGAAAGCATTGTCTCCTTCAGCAAACAAAAAAAGAAAGAAAGCATTATCTATCCCTTTACTCTTTAGGGACATTGCAATTCATTTGTCTATGGCTGTTTGATATTCAAACCCGTTGACTGTTACAAGTTGTGATCCCTCTAGTCTCATCTGTCTATTTCAATTGCAAATGTCATCATATATACGAAATGGGATTTGAAGTTGAATCTCTTTTTTCCAGGACAAAACCAAGTGGTGGTTCCAACCTTCCTACTATCTGAAATAATTACTTTATCAATCAGATTTTCGTTCAATCGGGTGTAGAGTATATCATGGCCCACGCGCATACTTTGAGTTCTTAGTCGCCTGTAAATTAACCGTCTGCTCGTGGGAGGACATATGGCCTTTAGGTTTTTATTTTTATATATTTTTAATATATATAATATATTAGAAACCGGTTATTAGTTATCGTATTGTTAACCGCAACCAGCCAAAGTAATTTTTCAGTTGTACTTTTTTTTAAAAGGGGAAACTTTTGATTTGGGAAAATTATAATTTACCCCCCCAATGTTTGGGGCGATTCTCAATTTAGCCCCCAATGTTAAAAAATTCACAATGTGCCCTCTCAATGTTTTTAAAGAAAAATCAATTCGGCCATTCCGTTACCTAAAACCGTCTAACTTGCCGGATTTACTGTTCATTCGTTTTTTTTTATTATTTTTTTTTACTGTTCATAGTTTACCCATTAAAATTAAAATAAAATTAAAAAAAAAAAAAAAAGAAAAAAAAAGACGGTTAACCATGAACAGTAAAAAATAATAATAATAAATTTGAATGAACAGTAAATCTGGCAAGTTAGACGGTTTTGGTAACGGAATGGCCGAATTGATTTTTTTTTTAAAAATTGAGGGGGCACATTGTGAATTTTTTAACATTGGGGGCTAAATTGAAAATCGCCCCAAACATTGGGGGGGTAAAAAGTAATTTTCCCTTTTGATTTTCATTGATGACAATTTTTGAGCAAAAAAATTTATACAATCAAAACCTTAAGCAAAAAGCAAAAAGTAAAAAGTTTCGATAAACATAGCCCAAGGCTATAAACTTACAAGTCATTTATGACCTAATCAACCGTATACCTATGTATGATTCCGATTATAGATTAGATCTACAACAAGCAGACAAATTTGAAAATATAAGGAACCCAAGTTACAACACAATTATTAAACGGCCGTGAGAGATAGTTTTCCACACCGAACTACACCTCCTCGACCAAAAAGGTCAGGTGACTAAAACAGCAAAAAAATAAAAAATACAAAGCAAATCCACCGACACGGCTTGTGGCAAAAGGAGGCGGGGGAGCCCAGGAATCCAGTTGAGGGGCGCATGAGATGTGGAGCTCTTCAAAGTTTATAGATCTGATTTTGAAAAAATAAAATCCAAAAAACTTAAAAAAAACAGATCCGGAGCTGTGAGCGGACAGATAAGGTGGAACCTAGCCAACAAGTCATGGATGGGGAGTCGGCGAAGCTGCAATGTAGGAATAAAGTCATCGGAGAGGTGGATAAAACCTTTACTGAGGAGAAGATAGGGCCGCCAAAAAAATAGTTAGTACCTCCAAAGAGGCGAGAAGGGGAGGGGGGAGTAGAGGGGAAGGGGGAGGAGGGAGGATCAGATTGCTCCCTCCTCCCACGGAAGCCATAGGTTTTCTTTGGGTTCTTGAAAGAGAAGAGAGGTTTCCTTTGTATATCTCTGTCGACTATAATACGTTAAAAAAAAAAAAGGGAGAGAGAGATGTGAATAATGTTACATGTCACCTTATGTAATTTTTATGTCTTATTAAACTGATGTGACTTTTAAAATTATCATTAAATTTATGATAAATTATTATTAAATTTAAATTCAATAGTAATTTTAAAAATCATATCAATTTTAAAAGGATAAAAAAAAAAAAAAGAAATGCAAGAACCAATCTCACCATATGGTCCAAAATTATCTAAGTATCATAATGTTTCTATTACATATTTTCTTTTAAAAGGGCGGCAGGCGGCCGGGCGGGGGACGACGAATTGAATGTCAGTCCATTTTGTAAAATCTGCATCTTGTGTTTACTGTATGATTACTGTATGACACGATGTATACCAGTTTCTCTCGTTTTGAAGGGTTTCTTACTTACCAGGATATTGTTTTTTGAAAAAAACAAAAAAAGCGTAAAAAATAAAAATTGGGTGGCAGATTCTTAATTAATTGCGTACTAGGGGGCCATCCTATTCCTACACATACATATATACGTGACTCATTTGATTATAGATGGTGATTGCCGACTACCCAATACCTTTGGTGACCCCAATTTTCTCGGCAATTATATTCGATCATGTGTCTCTTGCTTCGCATTAAAACTCTCCCTACTATCACTATCTTCCATTGCTAGCTCTCTCTCTCTCTCCCAGCTTTCCACAATCCTGGCCTCTTTCTCATCTCCCTCCATCCGTCGTCTCTCCCAGCCATGAAGAGCTCTCCTTCTACAACCTCTACCTACGGTGGCCGGCTTTTCATATTGACGGTTTTTTTCCTACTCTTTCTCACGTCCGCCGCCTCTCGCCTCTCCAACCCAACCTTTTCAAGAAACCCTCGCACCGGCCACCACCGTCGCCAGTATTCTTGTGCTTCTCTTTCCCATGAAAAGCCACGTTCTTTGTGCTTTCAAATTCAAAGACTCCACCAACATCGATCCCTCCCGCCACCATCGCCGCCACAAGTCCATGAGATTGACCCCAGATACGGCATGGAGAAGAGACTAGTCCCCTCCGGACCCAACCCTCTTCACAACTGATCATCAAACCCACAATTTTAATTACCAGTGTCAATATCGTCTTTTCCTTCCTACGGTCATTTAGCCATCCTCCCCGGCCGGAGTCCGGACTATATATATATATCCGTTTCTTTGCATTTCTTGGTATCTTTTATGATGTGTGTTGCCCTTTTCTTCTTTTTCCTGAATTTCTGTGATGGGTAGATCAGATGGGTCATCATAGATATACCCAAGTACTATTTCTTGGTTTCACTTTTGTTTTTTTTCTAGTGATTGTAAGCGATATGTTGCTATTTCCATTGTTGTTTTTTGGCTCTATAACTACCTGAAGGAGGAAAAAGCAAAAAACAAGCATGGAAATGGTCTACTCTTTTGGTGCAATTATTTAGGCTGCAGTTTGGGAGAGGTGGAATTTCAAGAGAAACCCATGACTTCCATTAATTTGGAGCTAGCTCTCAAGGAAGATGAAAAAGTCAATGAATGGGTTTATCTATTTTCTGAGGGCAAAATGGACTTTTGTAGTACGATATCGGTCCGCATTAATTATATACGTAATCCATGTATACTCTCATGTTCAATCTATGAATATGCCAAGGTTGAAATTTCCCTGATGTTGCCTGTTTCTTTATCTTGTATTTTATCCTAATTTCTTGCATATATATATAGTTTTTTTTTTTTTTTTTGGGTGTCTTTTTCTTGGGTAAGAAATTTAGAGAAGGCTTGCCACGCGTGCCAAAATCCGCTTCTAAGATCATTGTTTTAGGTGTCATGTTCATGAAGCCCAATTTCCTCATTTGAATCTCAAGAATTAATGCAGAGCATTTTTCAAATTGCATGAACTAACCAGTGAGTGGGTTTTGAATTGTGAGAGATCGATGTCGTCGTGAATCCCATGACAAACCTTGTTTGTCAACGTATGGTTTGTACAATAATCCCCCTGTAAGCCTTTGACGCACGGCACAGAAACGTGCAATCGGTTCTCTATTTTTGTCTCAAACATAATGTTACTGTAGATCGTGTGCTTGAGCAATTTTGGCATCACGAAAGCAACGATATAATGCCAAAAATTTTACGTTTACGACGCAAATTTCCAATTTCCCACGGCCAGCATGTGAGAAGAACGAACCTGCTAATTTTATTGATTGTATTATTTGTATAAAAGCTCTTTTACTAGTTTTTGCCTTTTGGTGATGTTAATTTGGTTTTCACTCACGGGTCCCCTGGCCTCAACGTGGCCTTCGCTCTATTGGCTCTCAGCCTCTAAAGGCAACACTGGACCACGGGGTAGGGAGAGAGAGAGAGAGAGAGAGAGAGAGAGATCAGGTGAAGAAGGTTATCGCATCAGGCCAATCAAGCGTTATGCTTTGTTGACCTTTTTTTTAAAAAAAAAATAAATAAATAATTTTTTTAATTTACTTGTAGTATTTATCAAACGACAACCAATTATGTTGACTCTCTAGGGAGTAGGTGTACTGATTGGATTCATTGGAAGAAACTGAAAGGATTTAGAACAGGAAATTCCATTTTGCCCAGGAAATAAGTACATAGGTGGAAGCGCCTATGGACTATTAAAGTCCATTACTACTCCTTTTCCTTTTTCTTTGGACAAGAATGGTAAAAAAATATATATAGTTTTAAATTAAGCTTTCCCTTCCATGTATTTTAATCATTTAAACAAATCTCAAACAAAAGAAAATAATAGACTTTTTATTAAAAAAATAAATAAATACACTTAGCTCCGATGAGCTACACTTCATACACATTTACTCCTCAAATTACCATTTGTGACACTTAACTTTTTCTAACTATCATTTAGATGCGGAGAGTCTCATCCGTTAATTGATGGCGTTAATTCGGACAAAAAAAGAGCATTTGACACACACAACCACATTTTTAACGTGAAATTGCAAAATATCTTAAGGTTATATAATAAATTTACATAAATACCTTCTTAGTTAAAAAGTTCTTTAAAAAAAAAAAAAAAGAAGGGTGGTTAGCCACCAAACCCAAGGGTGATTGCCACCCCTGGTTTGTAGTAGAGCATTTATTAGGGTTGGTAGAACCATCCTTAAATGTTCAAGTTATCTCAAAAATCGAAACAATTTTGGAGTTGTTCGACTATTCTTAAAATTATTTAGGGTAGCTCGATGACCTCTAAATGATTTGAGGTTGTCCAAACCACCTCCGAGATCACTTAAGGGTGGTTCGGCTATCCCTCAATAATTTTTTTTGGACGGAAGAGGTAATTCGACTACCTTTTTTTTATTTTTGGCATATTTTTTACTTAGAGGACATTTTCATCATTTTCAGTATATAAATGTTTTTGATTATATATATATATATATATATATATATATATATATATGATATTTAGAATGAGTCAAGTATCACATATAATAATTTAGGAAGCTATGTGCGAATGGGTGTCCTTTGTTTAAGGATAAGTGTATTTTCCAAAAAATAAAAAGAAGTATAAATATCCAAAGCATTTCCGGAGAAATTTCAAAATCCAACAATTAGTTAAAATAAAAATAAAGTATTTGTACTAGGTTTCATAAAAAAAATTTTAATTTTAATTTTTTAACAGCATCGTATGATACTTTCATTAACCCAAATAATCGAAAATAAAATATCCAACAAAATAATTTCATTTTGGATATGAGATTTCAAAACTACAATTTTAAAAATAGTAATTTAAAAACATAATTTTTAAAAATAAAATTAAGCATTTGATAAAATCACAATTTGACATTTTTAATCATAATTTAACCTTTTAAACTATACATTTTTAAATTATAATTTTTTAAAAATACAATTCTCAAACAATCTACTTTTTATAATTTAATTTAGAATTACATTTTTTATCTACGGTCTCAAACGCGTCATAAGAGATTCATCCGAAGACATTGGAGAAAAACTTGAACCAACTGGGCTTGCTCTTCAGCAAAGGGGGCAAAAACAGAAGCCCAAATCCATATTCCATTTCCAAACGGTCCAATTTGGCTGAACAGAATTCGAAGAAAAAAGAAAACCCCACCGACGAAACGGGAAGGGCTTTCTTCCAATTCCGCGTTGGAAGCTGAAAGTTAATTAATAGCAATCAATTACGCTCTCTCGCACTCACTCAAGACTCAACTAGCGAATTGACAAACACTGAAAAGAGAAGATATCTACAATCACTGTTCAGATCTATTGATAGTTACAAAGTTAGTCCCGAGAAATCTTGCCGTCTTTTAATGGCGCGTTTTCAATTGCTAGCATTTTCTCTGATCCTCATTTCCTCTTCGCTACTCGACCTAGCTCTCTCCAAAACCCTCAAACGAGACGGTAACTCTCAGATCGCCTCTCTCATTTCCTTTTTTTTTTTTGTATCAAATTGAGTGTGTGAAATTGTGAAATTATTGGTTCAGTGAAAGCGCTGAACGAGATAAAGGCGTCGCTGGGGTGGAGGGTGGTGTACGCGTGGGTGGGAGACGATCCCTGCGGCGACGGCGATCTGCCGCCGTGGTCCGGGGTCACCTGCTCCACTCAAGGAGATTACAGAGTCGTCACTGAATTGTAAGCTCCACCTCTAAATTTCTATAAACCTGGAAGAAGAAAAAATTAAGGTTGAGATTTGGAGTGAGTACTAGTTGTTTCGTGTATTTTTTGCAGGGAAGTTTACGCGGTGTCGATTGTGGGGCCTTTTCCTACTGCTGTCACCAACCTGTTGGATCTCACTAGGCTGTAAGCTTCAATCTTCTGTTCGTAATAATTTTGTTTTGTATATTGTCGCTTGGCTCATCTAAAATGTTACTTCGATGACCTTGTCTTGTTCAATTCACATCATTTGGCTTTCAATTGCTTACTTATAAGTTGGCATAAATGATCTTATTGGAGATGAAATTACACAAATTCATTGTTTTTGATATATGCAACTGCAAATTGTAGCCACAGGTTCATGTTCCTCTTATTAGAAAAGATAAAGATGAATTCAGAAATTTATTTGTTCTGTTTCTTATAAAGTTTACGATATGCGTATATACACATATATATGATTGTTGTCCACGTGACAGGGATCTCCATAATAACAAGTTGACCGGGCCAATTCCTCCTCAGATCGGACGGTTGAGGCGTCTTAAAATACTGTAAACTCCTTTACACCCTCTTTGATCACAAGTCTGTTTAATATTGTTTTTGATACTTTTAACTTATGCCCGTAGCATATTCATTTTCATAGTCAGGCTTACAGTGTTTTATTGTCCCTTGATAGAGTGGACATGTATAACAAAAGATTTACTTGTGTCTTCTTTAGTAGTAACAGTTGTTGGTTTGTGGAGAACATATCCCTCCCCTCTGCCCCCATGTCTTGATTATAAGCTTTACTTGATGTTATTTTTAATGTTTGAAAGCTTTGGTTTATCACTCTCAGCTGACATTCTATTTTCCTCAGTAATTTGAGGTGGAATAAACTACAAGATGCCATTCCTCCTGAAATTGGTGAACTGAAGAGTCTAACTCATCTGTGAGTGACATTAACTTCTATGACCATAAAGTTGAGTTTGTGGAGAGTATGTTCATATTATTTATAGTATTTAGAGTTCAGATGTTATTTCTTGAAACTTGCACAGATACTTGAGCTTCAATAACTTCAAAGGTGAAATACCTAAGGAGCTTGCAAACCTTCCGGGGCTTCGCTATCTCTATCTACAGGAAAATCGTTTGATCGGACGAATTCCTCCTGAATTGGGAACTCTACAAAATCTTCGGCACCTGTAACAATCCATATCCTCTGTAGCACATCTTGTGTTTGGCCTTGCATTTCCATTGCACCACTAATGTTTGCTGGAATTTTATGTGTTCATAGGGATGTTGGCAACAATCATTTGGTGGGTACTATAAGGGAACTAATTCGCATTGAGGGGTGCTTTCCAGCTCTTCGCAACCTGTAAGTTGATTCACTTGGTGAATTTACAGTTACTTCATTGATATTTTGCAGTTGTGTACTTCATTGAAGTAATAAGTTTATGTAATTCTCTGAGTAAATCTGTTGTGTAGTTACCTAAATAATAATTATTTAACGGGAGGAATACCAGCACAGCTTTCAAACTTGTCCAACTTGGAAATCTTGTAAGTATTGCTTGTTCTTCTCCTTCTGCTCCCTCTCTTGATGATATGAACATTGCTGATTCCTATAAACTATATATCAGAATATTATCTTATTATATATTTGTTTCCTTATTGTTGATTGTTTTACATTCACAGGTACCTCTCCTACAATAAAATGTCTGGAGTAATACCATCTGCACTTGCTCATATTCCTAAACTGATTTACTTGTGAGTTCTCTTTCAGAATTTTTATTGGTAATTCCGGTCCTATTTGACTGGTTACTATTGCAGTATACTTTCATAGAGATGGGAGCGTGAAGGATCTGTTGCCCTTTTGGTAGTAAAAACACATTAAACTAGCAGTCTGGATGCTGGTTCCTCCATTTTCTTCTCTCTCTGGGAGATGGTTAGGCAGTTTAAAATATTAAAATGGATTCATTTGTCTCTGGCTGACTGAATTAACTTGACCTTGGACCTACGTGTAAGGTTATAACTACTTTTGTAAATGAATCTTGTCATCTTAAAATTTGATTTTGCATTTGTTTTCACTGTTGATTCTTCATTTAATCATTTGAGCAGGATTTCCTTTAACTTAACGATCTCCTGATTTAGTTAATCCTCTCTAGGTTATGTAGCATTTAGTTTGTTATTATTTTCACCCACTTGCTAATGGTGCCCATGGCAGTGTTTTATCAGACACAAGAACAGAATTAATTAAATTTAATGGAATGTCTGCCATACATCTCGGTCTGTCCAGAATTATGCAGCCTACTTATCTTCCTAACTTGGTGTCTTGTTTGCTGCCTTTGATTAGAATCGGAAACCTTCAGTATTACAATATGTTAGATGATTCATTAATCACCATATCACCTTGATGCACCATTCTTAAAGCTTGTAGAATATGACTGCAGTATTGATATTTTGCCTTTCTTGATGCGGAAATTGTAGATGCATTTTGAACAATTCCCATGGCTTGTTTTAGCTACAGAATAAACTTGCATTTCTGTGCCGGCATACATCTTTTAGTTGGCATTTCATGGATACACTCTCATTTTACCTATTTTAGAAGTTGTTGGATACATGAATTGAGGCATTGTATTTTCACTGTTGATGTATGTTTGCAGAGGAAATTGTAATAGTGTGAACTTTGAAAGATCCCTTGATTCAATTTCAGGTACTTGGATCACAACCAGTTTACAGGGAGAATTCCTGATACCTTCTATAAACACCCCTTCTTGAAAGAAATGTGAGTTCTCTTGACCGCTCAGATGGTGGAAAGTTACCAGTTCCAGAGTTTGAACATTGAATTGAGCTAATGTGTTGTTTAATTAAATGTTCTTTAACAGGTATATTGAAGGAAATGCATTCCGGCCAGGTGTAAGCCCAATAGGTGTTCACAAAGTCCTTGAGGTTTCTGACACTGAGTTCCTCGTTTAGTCAAGACATCAACTTATTCTTTACTAGGTTAGATATTTTATTTGTATATTGCCAAAAACGGTTCATCTCATTCTCTGAAATGAAATGGGAAAATTTAATTTGTGTCCATCTATAGTTGTGGAGGCAATTTGTCAGTCAGCTGGATCCAGCCATGTCTGAAGGATGAAAACTTTGTCGCAGTGGAGCAGATATGATGTATTCACTGATCCTAAAATGAATGAATCAAAAGAGAAGCTACCAAGTTGAGTAGACTTCGTAGTTTGTCCTTTCAAAAACTCTCTCCTAAAAAAAAAAGAAAAAAGATCTAGCTTGTTAAATATCTTTAAAATTACGTATATTCCTGGTGAATCCAAATGCCAATATCCAGAGCTCCCAGACTAGTACAAACACCAAGGACGGTTACAAATATAACTTATGGCACGTTATAGGGTCGGAATCATGATTTTTTATAGGGGAGGCTACTAAAGCAATAATGAGTGGTTAAATATATGTATATGATGTGAAAGGCTGAAAGCTTTGATGATGCGGTTAGAGGTGCGGTTGGGTTTAATTGTGTTGGAAGAGTTTCCATGCAACGGTAAAGGCTACCGTCATGTGGAAACTAGCAGAAGGGGAAGAACCTGCTTAATTGCCAAGAAAAGCAGCTTACTTTGCACGAGCTTGCTTCATGTGCTCCATTTTCTTGCATTCTCCAACAATTGAAGGCATCTCCTACGAGTGTATGACATGAGCACCCGCCCATCTTTATTTTCTCACAAAGGTAAGTATCTGGTTGGTTGGTTATGAAAACCTAGGAAATGGAAAAAGGTGCCAGAAACTTATTCTATTTCGACTATGTGAAGTCCTCGCCAAATATCAGTTATACACTGCACAGGGGAAACTCCAATTCCCAGGGTACTTGTCTACTAGATTAGTTTAAAATGGATCAGGATATCCTAAAATTTCTAACTTCCTAAGTGTGTTTGCTAATGTATTTTAAGTTGCATTTTTTATTTGAAACAGTATTGTGATGTGATGTAAAAGTGAAAATTGTTTTTGTATTTTTGAAAATGTTATGTGTTATGTGTTTTGATTTTTATGAGTAATGTTTTTTAGTAGACTGTTATACGATTTTTATATAATTTGATGATATGACAGTAAAAATTAGCTCTTAAATCATCACTTAAAAAAAAAAAAACTAAAGTCTGATTTTTATTATCATGTCATTTTAGTTGTATGACAGTCGTATAACAGTCTATTAAATAACATTACTCGATTTTTTAAAAAAAAAATATATAAAATTAGTCTTTATAATTAGCCTGATTTATAAATTATTTCCTGTAGTTTAAGAAATAATTGAAAGGTCCTTAAGATATGCTAAAATAACAAATTACTCTATAAACTCTATTTCCGTCTGTTAGTTTAACAGACTCTATTAGTTAGCCACATCATACTCAATAAAAAAGCAACACGTGCTATTAATTATTTTTGCCTTTCTTGAAATTACAACTAGTTTAACCCCGGTCTGCTTCTTCCTCACGCCGAAATCAACCCTGGTCTTCGTCTTCTTCTTCGTAGCACCCACATACAAGAGCTACGCAGCACCACCCCGTTCATGTTTACACACTGCAGCTCCCAACGGCCTAGTTTATTCAATGGCAAATCCCAACATTTCACGTTTACAAAAAAAAACCCATAAACCTATGACAACATAAACCGGATTCCCAACCAAGAAAACCACAGCCTATTCAATGGCAGATCCCCACTAGGGGTGTTCGTCGGTTAAGTCGGTGTCGAAAATAGCATTTTCGCCTTTCGTCAAATCACAGTCGGTAAAGTCGAAAATTGTACCGACTTTACCGCATGTGGACTTGTTTCGCCTACCCACATTACCGACTTCTGTCGGTAATGACGGTCGGAAAAGTCAGTTAAATCGGATCAAGTTTCTAGTTTGATTGGGGTAGCCCATGCACTTTTTGGGCCAATTTTTAGGTTATGGCCTTGCAGCCTATGCGTTTTTTGAGTCGAAAAATAAGGTTTCTAATATGGCCATTTTCAAAAATTATGGATATTTTCAAAATATAATATGGCCCAATAATATGAAAACTTGTTTCAAATTTACATTCTCATAATCAATATTCACAAACCTATTAAGTCGGTAATTTACATTCTCATAGTGACATCATAAAATACTTTAAAAAAATTTTACAAAAAAATTCTTACAAAGTGATGTGGCACAACATGATTAGATTTCTCAAAATGTGAATTTTTCTCATTTTCAATTATATTGATTATGAGAATGTGAATGTTGGTTAAAGTCAGTAGGCGGTCGGTACAAAACCATTTTCGCCTACCGATCGACAAATGTCGGAATAAATTTTTTTCTTCCGTCTACCGATTAGCAGTGGGCGGTAGGCGGTCGAAGACGGTCGAAATTCGGTCGATACACGGTCGGTACGCAGTAAGCGGTGAACTTGCACACCCCTAATCCCCCCTCCCACCAAAAAAAAAAAACCCCCTATATATCGTAGATGCCCAAAAACCCATAAATTAGCTTATAGTGAAGTTTAATTTCACATATGAAGTTTATAGCTCTTGTATGTGCTACAAAGAAGAAGACGAAGACCAGGGTTGATTTCGGCGTGAGGAAGAAGCAGACTCCTAGACCAGGGTTAAACTAGGTGTAATTTCAGAAAGTCAAAAATAAATAATAACACGTGTCTCATTTTTATTGGGTATGACATGGCTCACTAATGAAATATGTTAAACTAGCCAACGAAAATAGACTTCAATGAATGATTTGTTATTTTGACATACTTCAAAGATTTTTTAATTATTTCTTAAACCGCTTGGAGCGATTTATAAATTAGGCAATAATATGAACTGATTTTGCCTTTTTTTATTTTATTTTAATAGACATTTTGTGTTTTGAGAAAAATGTCATTACGATTTTCTAACTAGATTTTTCAAATCTCAATAATTTTTTTTTCAAATTAAATCAGTATTTATCATTTTGTTACTTACCATATTTATCATTGGAAAAATCTTCTCGAGAATCATAACCATGGTACAACTGATAGTTTCTTAAAAATCAGAATGAATGTTAAATTTTTTTCCCCATTCATCAAGTCGCTTTCGTAGCTCAGTTGGTTAGAGCACCCGTTTAGTAAGCGGGAGGTCTTGAGTTCGACTCTCAACGAAAGCATATCTGATTCCATGCGCTCTTCCGACCTTCAACGAACGCATATCTTTTTTTTTTTGTTTTTTTGAAACAACGAACGCATATCTAATTTCATGCTTTCGTCTCTTTTTGCTTACGCAGGCTAGGCTCCTTGTACCTGTGGTCTTGTGCTACTGTCTTCAGGAAAAAAAAAAAAAAAGAACTCAATTCTTAACCACTAGAAGTTGGCCTTTTTTAACTTACTACCTTTTAGCAGTTTCCACTGATCGATTTTTAAGAAAAATGGTCTAATTGCATGGACTGCACTGCTGTGGCATCGCAGAATATTATTTAGCATCAAATCTAATATTCTGCACGTTCGTTCATCTGCTCTTCTGGGCAGTGAGGCCGCCACATGATCATAGTTGTTAGCGTGATGATGATCATGCATGGTTAATTCATGACACAACGGTCCTGATTGGTTGAATTGATTACATGCTATGTATATTATCATCGATTATATAACCTTGCAGTACCCTCATTCCCTGCTCTCTATTCCAAATAACAATCTCTATGAATTCCAGATTATGGCCGTCACTACAATGGATCAATTGTCTTCTGATCCATGCTATAGCAGCGGCTGTGCTTAGTGATTCTAGGGGTGATACTATTGCTAGCTGTTGTTTTTAAAATACTTCCTCTGGTGGAAGTTTATGTGAGACAAGCTCATGTTGCCTTGCTGGCAGTGGCAGTCAAGCTTGCTTCCTCTTTGTCTGCAAGCTTGTAAAATGTGCTGCTTCCAATCGGATTTTTAAAAGCATTCCCACTTTTTGTTCTTTTCTTTCTTCTATTAGGATCAATAGTGGGAAAGACTCACCTTTCCCCCCTCTCCCCCTTTTTTTTCATTTGGATAGAAAAACGAGAAAAAAAAGTGCTAAAGGGTAGAAAAATAGATTATAGAAGCATCCGCATTGAAAGATAAGCATCCAGGGAAAGAAAGAATACTTTTCTTCACTCATTAGATAATTAAGATTCAAAACCAGGCCTAACATGCAAAGCATAACCAACCTTGATTTATAGACCTTTCTTTTTTCATACCCTTCTCCTTCAAATACACACCAGACCATGGATTAGCAAATCAATACTCAACCAGTAAAGTTTCAGAAATCAGAACATCCCTCGTCTCAAACTATGGACGCGTTGCTCAAGCAAATGAGGTAATTCTGCTTCTTAACAATGAATATATATACATATATATACATCATTAGTTGCACTGGTTGAAAATTTTCAACCACTAATGTCAGGGCTAGATATTCTGGCGTACGAAGGGAAAAGACAGGCGAGGCTGGCAGCATCACGGATCGAAGAATACCACCTCAACAGACTCGAAGTTTCAAAGGTATAAACTTTTTCTTATGGATGATGAAGTAACAAATCACAAACCTTAATGGCGTGTTTTTCAGAGAAGAAAAACTGGTTCCAGAGACAATTCTCTAGACAAAAGAGTCAGGACTATGATTCAAGCAGTGGAGTTGAGTATGCAGCCAAAGTGGCAGCTGCTGCATTTGCCATCAACACGCTTGACGAACCAGGCAGCCCACATCAGAAAAAGAAGGATAAAATAATTTTCACACAAGAAGCTGGTGGGGTATCCAAGCGATTCCCAGGTAAAGAAAACAGAGCATGAGAACTGCCATTGATTTACGTTTGAGTTCCTGAAAATTCATGTGATGGTCTGTGTTAGGTGAAACTTCATTGAAAATTCCTGAAAGCCAAGATAGAAAGGTGTCTCTAACTGCTGCAACAACTGGAAAGAGACCTGAAAAGCCCATAGGCCCTGGCCCTTCAATTAAAAAGACTCCAACTTTTGCTGAGCACCTGAAAAGCACCACTGGAATTGCAGCACTGGAACCTGATGTGCCTGCCATAAAACCAATCGAAATTCAAAGGCAGAGTTCAAAAAGACCTGGAATCCAACCATCTGACTCCAAGCGGCAGAGCTCAATGAGATCTGGAATCCCACCAATTGACTCCAAGCGGCAGAGCTCAATGAGATCTGGAATCCCACCAATTGACTCCAAGCGGCAGAGCTCAATGAGTTCTGCAAGGGAAGAAACAGAAGCAGATGCTTGGGAGAAAGCTGAGTTGGCTAAAATCAAAGACAGGTACTTTTTTTTTTTTTTTAAGCAACATAAAATCCTCCAGAATTTCCAAACGTTTTGAAATGAGAATTTCAAAGTTTAAAAACTCAAAATTTAAACTATTTAACTTCTAATTTTTTTTTTCAATTTCCTCCTTCACTAAGGTGCCAAAATTTTCAAAATATCATTTTTTTTAAAAAAAAAAATTGTAATGATTTAATCGTTGGTTAGGATTTAACAGAATTTGCAAAAATACTCACGCCTGAATCTTGGAAATTTTTTCTTTTTTTATTTATTTTTTTTAAAAATGAGTATTTTAAGAATTTTGATAGGATTTAACGTAAAATCCTAACGGGTAAAATTGAAAAAAAAAAAAAATTGAAAGATGAATATATTAAATTGAGAGTTTTTAAACTTTGAGGGTATCATTTCAAAACATGTGAAAGTTCATGGGTTTTCTTAAGTTTTCCTTACTTTTATTCATTTATTTATTAAGAGTGGTCTATGAGCTATGAAAAATGAAGCTGGAGCAAATACTAAACAAGTCATCGTGAGTTATCAAGAATGCGAAAAATAGATATTAAAATCCAAGCCAAGAAAAACCAAACTAGAAGAAAAAAAAATAACACTAAAAAATAAAATTATGAGCTAAAATTTTCGCTTCCAATGCCTATGTTACAAGCAATTAAGAATATGTAGTGTCATTCACTAATAGTTGGAATTTCAGGTACGAGAAGTTAAATTCCACGTTAAATTCCTGGGAGGAAAAGAAGATGAAAAAAGCCAGAAGCAAACTAGAAAGGACAGAGGTTTTGTTTCATTCTCTTTTCCTAACCTGATTCAGAATAATGGAATAGGGTCGATCTAATAACATCTTCTTAATTGGGTGCAGGCTGAACTGGATAAAAGAAGGAAAAAAGCCATGGAAGACTTCCGCAGTGAGACGGAAAACATTGAGCAGATCGCAGGAGGAGCAAGAGAGAAGGCAAGGGAAAATCGAAGGAATGAAGAGTTTAAGGCGAAGGAAAAGGCAAACATACTTAGAGCTACTGGGAGAGTTCCTAAGACATGTTTCTGCTGCTGACTGTGACCACTTTATCTTGGTTTCTCATGCACAAATAGCAATCTTTAAACTTCTTTAAAATGTATATATTAACGCTATGGAAAATTCTTTGTATGATTTGCCATTTGATCATTCTATATCAATGAGAAATCACCAATAAAAGTTCATGTAATACACTCCATCAAATAATTATATTGATTTTAATTAATTAATCCACAATATTTGAACAATGTTATGACGTTCATGAGCGGACCGGGATCCCTTGCAATTGTCTGCCCCTGCAATCACAAAGACCTATACTTGTTATAGCCCAATTGGTCCTTTAAACACAAAAACAGAGTCACTTAAGCTATACTCACTTAGCTAGCAAAATGAAAGAACGAAAAAAAAAAAAAATTCAGATATCACCACCACAAGCACTCGGTAAATATATTCTTATGCACACTCAAGATTCGTACAATAGGTTCATCCAAATCACTGACAAGCACTCTCAAAGTAAAAGAATTCAGGACCATGCCTCTCAGGTTCTTGAAGCTTCCACGGCATCACATAAACCTCAGAAAAAATCTTGAAAGCTTGTCGACGTCGAACAGACAAACTGCTAGAAACTGCAGTGGAGTGACCAATTTCGATTAAAGGCAATGGGGTGAATTCAGAAAAGAGAAATTGGACATACAAGTCTTTTTTTCTTTTTTTTCTGGGGGGGGGGGGGGTGGGGCGGGGTTTTACTGACGCAAGAAACCAACTACATCTCTGAGGTTATTTCTCTCACCAGCCTCTCCAAAGTAGGGTAAGCAAAATACAATACCAAGAAAGAAGGGATTGCAAAAACAGCTGTAACTAGCAAGTAGAGGGCTAAGATGACAGCACAGCCAGGTACAACAAAAAAGGCAATCAGAAGAAATATGATGACCAAAGGGAACTTGGATGTAAAGTGGATAAAGAAATCCAGAGATTTATGAAGGGAGAATTGGTGTCTCTCCACATTGCTGCTACCATTATCACTGTTAGACTCCCAATGTGCCCTTCTGAGGTTACCATTGGTAGCTTGATTTCCAAGAGCGAAATTACATCTTGGAGGCAAAGTCGGTTGATTTTCCCCACGGGAAGAGGAATTAAACTTTAATCGATCACCATTCAAGCTCTCGACCATCCAAAGAAGGAAGAAGTTTTTGCGAGGGAAGTTAAGATTTCCCTTATAAACCAGCCGGAATGATAACAAGTGGCACCATGGACAGGAAATGAAGAATGGAATTGTGATTTGTTGAGTGGGGAATTTCAAGACAGCCAATTGAAGCCCTAGGAGACAATTTTTGCAGAGCGTATGACCGCACCATAACACATAGGGGATGTTCTCAACAATATTGAAAGACTCCCAGCATATTGGGCATTCCAGTCCTTCCTCTCGGCTAGCATTTGAACACACTTCATCATCTGAGCACTCTGGACAAGCTCGACTTGACTCTAGTGAGTTTTTCTTCAGTCCAATGCTTGCAATGGCATTTGAAGCAAATTTCCACATCATGACGGAAGAAAAACCCCTGTTAGATAAGAACAGTAACTGCTAAAATCGACGAGTTTAAGCCATTCTCCTGCAAAAGAACCACAGGTCAATGAAACTAAGCCTTGAAGATTCCTCTTCTAGTGTTAATTATCAACAGCTCATGTTCCTGACATTAAACCTAGTTCCATTTGTTAATGTGTTTTAGATGGTGTTTTTTGTTTTTAGTTTGAAAAAGTGTTTTGATGTGACATAAATGTGAAAATAATTTTGAGTAGTATTTTGGAAGTATTTTATGTTTTGAGTTGTTTGTAATGTTTTTGTTTTGAAAAGAGAAAATAAAAGGAAAAAGGAAAAAGCTTTAACAAACAAAGCTGAAATAGTTGGGAAATCAATCACCCTCTAAATAAATGTGATTGTGAACAAAATCTACAAATGATGAATCATTAGGATACAATATAACGTTTGGTTGCAAAAGAGAGGCATAAGCTACACTGGTGTGAATGACAAGTTAATAAAAACACTTCAAATCCTAATTTTGGAATATTCTACGTTTTTATTCGCATACTTTCATGCCCCCTTGCACAAGCCATATTTGGATGCCAAAAAGAGGCTATCATATCAACCTGATTGCCCTGTTTAGAATTATATGGCTAGTATGACAAATTTAAACTGCAGCTAATAACACCTGCAGTTGTACGCCTACAAGAAATTAGCACACGGTCTAGCATCCCGCGGAGGTATTTTCACAAGTACAACTCCATTGTTCATCTAACAGCTAAACTGTTTGGTTGAAGTATACAGAAAAGATGGATCCTGATGCAGTAATTGGCTGCAGAAACGTAGACAAACATATATCAAATGTATTTTTGGGCACTAATCATCTACATGCAAAATGAAGCACAAGTATCAGGTCTCATCCAACAAAAAACCTAGTACTGTATCCCACCAATGTGATACATGGGCTCTCTGAAATCAAAAGGAAAAAAAAACTGACATTTGGACACTGACCACAGCTGAAACAGAACTTTATGCTACCTTTCTTACATTTGGTTTGGCAGTGTCAAAATGTACATTTTGAAAAATTGCGATTTCAAAATGCAATTAATAAAAATGTAATTTTTAAAAACACAATTAAGCATTTGGTAAAATCAAGGTCTACCTTCAAAATTGTAGTTCGACCTTTAAAATTGCCCTTCCCAACTATTAAAAATGTAAATTTTTATATGTTTTCAAACCACCATTTTTTTCAAACGCACCTCCAAACGGGACACTTCTCGCAATTTTTTTAAAAAACACACTTTTGACATGCAAAATTGCAGGACCAAACGGATTCTTAGAGTTCGGAAGACAAATCTTCAAAGGTACATATGGGGGTGAGCTGAAGTGATTAAAGTCAGATTGTCTATACATATAGCGCCTAATGTTTTGTTCTCACGATATCTAGGCACTACATAAATCACAACCTGGAACTATAAGACATATTTGTATAATCTCTTTCTGAGCCCAGCTATAAAACCCCCCCCAAAAAAAAGAATATTCATACAGACTTCATACGCCTACATATCTAATTTCTTTATCTTGTTTTGTAAGAAAATAATTTTCTTTTCTTTATAGTAAGTTTCTTACATATCTAATTTCTCCTTATTTCATTGATATTTCAATACACGCATGTGCGCATTACAACTTCTTCTTTGCATCTAAGATCGACAGCAGAAGCTGATTTTAATCTACGATTCTCCAAGGACAAAATTAAAGTTCAATCATCACAAAATGCAACAAAAAGTTGGGACTTGGGACATATTCAAGTGCCATTTAAACCCCGAGAAATTAACACTGCATACAGCGATACACAACAAGTTCCCATCATGGTCAAATTTTTTGGTAGAGAAAAGGAAAAATTATGATTATATTCAGGAATCGATATATAAAAACAAAACAAAAAAAAGCGCAAAATAATATTGTCAAGGAGAATTAAAGAATTGAATGCAATCAATAATTAAAACGGGAAAGTGGCATTTAATTTGGAAGGCGAATTGAAAGAGAATCTTACCTTACCTTTCTCGGTTTATATAGGAATTCGGGTGAAATTCGGAAAGATGAGGGGATAGAGCAGAGGTGGTGGATGGAGGAAGATCTCTCTCTCTCTCTCTCCGCCCCCCGATAAACGTCGGAAGAACCTGATTATAAAACCAAATATTGAAGAAACGACGTCGTGCGAAAGTTAATTGCCTTCTCAAACAAAGTGTGGATATCCCAATTATCCGTCAAAAGTGCTAGTACGTGTCTTAAACTTCTCGTGTTTAATCCGTGTCTTAATTTTATTTCATTTTTTTACTTTTTTTTAAAAAAATAAATGGTAAATATAAAATAAATTCATAGATAAAAATGTCATTTAAAATCGATCTCTAAATTTTTAATTTTGAAAATTAGGTATGTGGATATTTGCAAAATTTGCAATCAATCCTTCCGTATTGTTTTCGTCAATTATTTGGAGAATCTGTTAATTAGAGTTACTGAATGCCACATAAGCCTTCATATATTAGCCAAAACCACACTGTATAGTAGGAAAAAAAAAAAAATTCATGTGTGTTAAAATTTATCTTATTTTACCCAAATTAAAAATTAAATAATAATAATAAAACAAATGTGTGATTGAGCCACTTTCTATTTGGCCAAAGAGATGGCTAGGAGTAGTTCGACCACCTCTTATTTGGCTAAAGGGAGTGGCCGAACCATCTCTGGACGTTTGGGGGTGGTTCGGCCATCCCCTAAATAGCCTTGGGTACTAAGTTGTCCAATACATAAATGAGTGTGAAACGTAGTAAAATATCTTCCTCCGGAAGTTTGGGTATTAAGTTGTCCAACACACGAGTATTTTCATCCGACTCCATACAAAAAATTGAAAAGATTAATAATATTTTATTAATTTAAAAAAAAATATATATAAAGTGTATACTATTTCTAATAATAGAGAGTACTATTTACGCTTCTCACTTTTTTCTCAAAATGAGGGATAATTATAAACAACATCCTGAAATGTTGCTACAGTGCAACATCCCAGGATATTCTGAATCATCACTCCAAAATGAGAAGGTGGATGAAAGCTCTAAAAATGAATTATGACTTCATAAAACTTTAAATAACTAAATGAGAATGCTATAAAGGGTGAGGTTATGGGCGTTCAGGCTCTTATCCAGTCACTTACCTGTTTTTGTTTTTTTTTTTTTGAAGTGATTCAGTTACCCTGTAATTGTTAAGCACAGTTGGGTTAGAAAAGGAATATGCAAGGTCTGAAGGGAAGTAACAATGGAAATTGAGAAGACGAAAGATTGAATTAATTCTGGAATGGAAATTGTACTGAAAAAGTAGCTAATTCGAAGATGGCTAATTTCCTAATTTCTTAAGAATACAAAATATAACAAATCAATTTTCCTCTCTTCTCTTGTCTTACGGTTCTCCTTTTAAACATTAAACTACACAAGCCCACCTCCCACACACAACTGCTACACGGTAACTTCCACACACAACTACCAAGTACAGGTTAACTAATAACTACCCATAAGCCCATAACAGACTAGCCATGGGAATTCTTTGTGGAGAGGAGGATTAGCCATGGGGATTCGCTGTAGAGAGGAGCCAATTTGGGTTTATTGTAACCAAATGGTTCCTGAAATCTGTCTTTTGACCGAGTCAAGATCTCAGAGTCAAGAAATCGATGAATATATGTACATATGTGCCAGATCTGAATCTAAAATTGCAATCTGAGATAAAGGGAGAAGTACATGTTGGGCTAATAGATTAGCACACTGAATATATTCTGACAGACTTTATCTAAATCTGTTTCAGTCACAGTACAATATCCAAAATCCAAAGGCTAAATCCACAAAGCACAAGTACAGAATAGATAGAACATACAAAGAGGAAAAGAAAGAAATGAAAATACAGCAATTAAAGACATTGCAAAGCAGTTGGAATCAATTTTTCTTCAAGAAACCTTGAGCCATCTTAAGGTAATCGCCGTACCCACTTCCAGAATCGGCCGAATGGCCATCACCACCACCTGAGTGTGATTCTGTGTGTGTGGTGGTGGTTTTGTGGGCGGTGTGGCCAGAACTGTCGGTGGTGGTGGTGGTGGTGGTGGAGTGGCCGTACTGGTGGAGATAAGTCTCGGCCTTTTCAACGTACTTGCCGTAGCTTTTTTCTTCCAACTTTCCATACTGAGAGGCAGCCTCGAGGAGATCAGCAGCGGCACCAGCGACCCTGGCCTTGTCAATTTTGTTGCTTTCATTTCCCATCGATGATTGGGCTGCCCCGGCCAACAACTTGGCGCTGGCCATGAGCTCACTGTTGGATGGTTGGTGGTGCTTGTGAGGGTTGGCGGTGGGTTTGTTGTAAGAATCTGACTGATCCATTGATGCCTGCAAAGTATGAAATTGTGGGATTGAAGGGGCGGACTTGGGAGGCCAAAAGATGTGTCAAAAACTGCTGAAGATAGAAGAGGATGAGGCTTTGACCTGCTCCGTGAATATAATGGAGGTTGCGACTTTGTGAGGTCCAGTTATAATGGAGGTTTCTTTTCAGTGTTGTTGGCGTGTTCTTTTCAGTCCAGATCTAAAAATAAATAAGTTGGACACCGCGTCGGCCACATCGACGCGTCTCCTGTGCGCCTGTGGCTGTGGCTTGTCAACTGCCCCACTCGCGTGTGATTCGTGTGAATGATATTCTGGTATTTTTGCTTAGAAAAAAAAAAAAAAATCTAATATTTTGCCTTCCTAACAACTAACCACCAGGTCCGCCACATCTTTTTCTCCTGAACTTTTCAAAACTATCTCATACGTTAGGTTGATTGATTAATGTTAAATACAGGAATATTATCTTTTCTTTTCTTTTTTTTCACAAATGTCACATGGTTTTTAACATTATAATTTTGGATGAATTATTATTAAAATTTAATTAAATAATAATTTTAAAAATTACATCACATTTTAAAAAATAAAAAAATATATAGTGTAGGGGTAAATAAGCTCTTGAGCCTTTTTTCTTCTTATTTTTATGAGCAATAAAGTTGCAATTTGTTGTTCTAAATTGATAAATTGTAATTTGTTAAAGCATTAACAGCGATTTTTTTTAAAAAAATTTATGAAATTAAACTACTTTTTATAGTACAATTCAAATAAATTACACAATAATTTTTCTTATTATTTACTTAAAAGTCAAAGTCATTTAAATATTATTTTCAAATAATTGATAGAGGAAAGTGAAAAAAAAAAGAACTCATTTTTGTGATTTCCTAGAGTTTTTATTAGTTTAACGAACACTACATCATTAAATTATTTTCTTAGATTTAGTTTATGGAAGCATGTTGTAGTGACTTTTTAAGAATTTTCTCTACATTTAAAAAAGTGAATGAAATTAAGTGACATATGCCCCTCTTCCTTAAATAATTTTGGGTTACTAATTTCTTTAATTTTTTCCCTGTAAAATTTAAAATGAAAATAAATTATGTTTATCAAGATTTTTTTTTTCAGTCTTTTAAAACAAAAACATTGATAAATAAGCTAAAATATATAACACTCCTACAAACACGAAACACTTTCACATTTATATTATTGAAAAATATTTTCAACCCCCCTCCCCCAAAAAAAAAAAAAAAAAAAAACCCCAAAATACATTAATAAACATTCGATGATACCTAATCTTCTTAATTTTTCAAACCGTGCATTTAGTTCGTAAGAAAATGAGATGGGGTCATTGAAATTATAACCCTTCCTTTCCTTCAATGCGATGTTGGATTTGGTCAATGGGATTTGAATTTCTAATAAGTTTTTATTGGTATTATACTATTATAGAAGAGTAAGACAACTCTGAAACCTTCTTTAGGGATGGGCAAACCCATGAGGGGCAGTTCAGCAACCTCAATTGGCGGAGAGGGGAAAATCATCCCCACCTCTTTTGCTACCTTCGTACTTTTTTTTAGAAGAAAAAAAAATTATTAAGTATCAAGTTAAGGTGACATTTTTACATAGACAATTCTTTATTGGTTTTACATGGCTTTTATATAGGGATAACAAAAGTTTTTTTTTTTTTTGTGAGTAAGGATAACAAAAGTTTATAAACAATAAATGAATGAAAGTATCAAATCAACAAATTTGTAAAATATTAATATAAATTTTGTTACTTTTTAAAATCGTGCACCTTTTGATAAAGTGATAAAGCACAAATAACAATTATGCATTTAAACCCACCCCCCCTCCTTTTTTTTTAATCTCTCTCCATGTGTGGTTGTGAGATTTCCAAAAAATGTGCAAAATATGACGACATACAAAAGTGTCGGTAGAATGACAACATGGTGTGACATGAGGCCCCCAGCCAGACCTTTATAAAAGAGAAACCCAGAAACCAAATTCCCATCTCTAATACTAACAGAGTAGTATACCTACCCCAGAGGAGTGACAACTGAGAACACAAAGGTTGTTGGTGCTATAAAATAATGGCTAATGCACTTTGTGTTCTCAGGTCACCCCTTTGGGGCTCCCTGTTTACATGCCATGAGATGAGAGGAGAGAACTCAAGAAAGCCACCATCCCAGATGCCCACTAAAAACATTCCCACTTATCATATAACAGGGTACACCCCATTAGGCGTGACACCTGAGAACACAATGGGCATTGGCTACTACACAGCTAACTCACTATGTGTTCTCAGGTCACCCTTAATGGGGCACCCTGTTTACATGACATGATCTCAATTTCCAGTTTTTTGAAATCCTTTTATGTAGGAGTAGTAGAGTACGCTCGTTTTCCTTTTTATTAAGTTATGGATTGTGATCCCCAATAATTTTTTGTCTAAAGTGAAATTTTAAAAGAAAATTCACTTTGGGCAAGAAATTATTGGAAATGAGCCATCAAATTGTCACTCATCATTTACATCCTTGCAGGAAAATGCAATTGTTGTTGTCATTGTCTATTGCGGTTTGAGTGGGACTGTGGGAACTCAACGTAAACATGCTTCGTGCTTCGCTCACCAGAGGCCCATAGGAGCCTAATATTGCAGAAGAAGCGTTGTCAATGGGCCGAAAAGTCCACCAAATCCTCCGGTTTATTTTTTGCTAATTTATTATTCATTGAATATAATTTTGTAAGCTGTGGGAGGGAAATCATCTATTTGATGGTCTAAATTAAATTTTAAAGATCTACTAATATAAATATTGCAATGTTCCTAAATGGAATACTATAAAATATTAATTATAAAATTAATATTTTCACATTATTTAAAATTTTAAATGATATAGTGCCATATACATCTTAAATAAAATAAAACAAAATTTTGAGAAAAACAGTGAAATGAAGAGAATCCTGTACCTAAGTTACGATGAAAGTTCATTCTTTTTGTTTTGATATTTTTTTTTTTAAAAAAAAAACAAGTGGATGTGAATATGTCACATAGACAAAAATGTTAAGAAAATGATACTTGATAATGCTGAGTAGTATTTATCTTTTATTTTAAACATAATAGTGAGAGACTAAAAACGAATGGCTCCATACGTTGACCTTTAAGTCGGCAATGCGAATGATGAAAACCTGTTATATTTAGTACGCGGAATGAATATTCATTGGAATAACTTTTATGAAGAATAATCATTCTTATGATCATGAGGAAATGATTATTCTTTAAATTAATAGAATAATTACTCCTATCAAATTGAATGATTATTCATTAAATTTAGAGAATAACTATTATTTAAGTTGAGAAAAAGATATGGGTAAATGCTGTAATATTTTCTTTTAAGGAATAATCATTCGGATATTTTATATGTATACTTTAATATACTATTTTATTTTACTTATTTCATTCTTAATAAATGTTATTTTTATTAAAAAAATAAAAAATAAAGGTTATTGTTAAAATGATTGATGTGGCAGATTAATGGTTTTTGTCAAAATGACTGACGAAAATTTGTTTTAGGAAGTAATTTCTTATTTTGGCTAACCACAAAGAATTCTGAGTTTTTTCTTATACCACAATGAATGATTTGTAATTTAGGCCAACCACATAGATCAATTTTATATATTTTCTTAATTTTTAAAGTGACGCAAAGATAAAAGTAAGGGAAAAGTCCACATACCCCCTCAAACTACCACCCCAATTGACAATGTCCCCCCAAACTTTCAATTGTGACAATGTCCCCCCCCAAACTACCAAACAAATGACAATGTCCCCCATAAGGACAAAATACCCTTAATAAAATAAAAAAAATAATTTCTTTTAAGAAAAAAACTAAACTAAAAATAAAAAAAACAAAAAAAAAACACAACAATTCATAAGGGCTAGAAAAAGACTAAAGCTAAAAATTAAAAATTAAAAACAAAAACCAAAACAAATTAATTTTTTTTTTTTAAAAAAAAAACTACAAACCAATTGGACAAATTTAAGAATAACAAAAAAAATATAAACATTTTCGTTTAAAAAATTATATTATTTTTTTTTTAAAAAAATTATATTTATTATTATTTTCGAATTCATAAGGATTAGAAAAAACTAAAACTAAAAAAAAAAACTAGCATTTTTTTTTATATAAAAAAAAAATAAAAAATAAACACTCCAACCCAATTAGCCAAATTCAAAATTTTAAAAAATTATAAAGATTTCGTTTTAAAAAATTACTTTTTAAAAAATAAAATTAAAAAATGGTATTTGATCTTATTGAAAAATCTGTAGGGTTATTTTTGTCTTTTTGTTGCCATTAGGGGGGACATTGTCATTTGTTTGGTAGTTGAGGGGACATTGTCACAATTGAAAGTTTGGGGGGGACATTGTCAATTGGGTGGTAGTTTGAGGGGGGTATGTGGACTTTTCCCTAAAAGTAATATCGGAGTGTAGTATATAGTATAGCATTAGTCAAACCGAAAACCCATGATCATTTTCCTCGCACAAAAGGATCTCTAAAACCCTAACCCCAGCGACCCGTCCGCACATCGAGCGCCATGGCCGCCATGGACATGGAGATTGATCCCCCGAAAGCAGAGCTTCAGATCAAAGACGATGACCTCTTCATAGCTGCGGAATCCGGCGACGCCTCGACGTTCAAATCTCTCTCTCGGGGGCAGCTTTCCAGAGCTCTCTCTCTGAGGAACGAGGACGGTCGGTCCCTCCTCCACGTGGCCGCATCTTCTGCTCAACCCGAGGTCTGTCCTCTCCTAAAGTTCTCTAGTTCCCTGTTTGGTTGCTGAGAAATTGTGGGAAAATGAAAGAGAGAAAAATCATGTCCGTAGTCCTTTTTATTTTTTTGTTTATGCTGGTATTACATTAATTTTGTTACAGAAATTGGTCTGTATTGCATGATATGAATCAAACCTTACCAACGTCAAATGAATGATTTAAAATCTGAAATCCAAACTGTAAATTGGTCTGCCTTCCCGAGGTCTGCGCTTCTGCCTCTGATTGGTTGCTGGGAAAAAAAGGAGGAAAAAGATAAAGAAAATTTTGTCTGTTTAATCGCTTTCCGTTGCTATTGATTTCCGAGAAAGGAAGATCAGATTTAAATTGGACCAAATAGTCCTATTTCCCAGGAAATGGTACATAGGAGACTTCATGTTTCGATATCATCAATTTTTTTCAGCAATGAGGAGCATTGTAGTTCCTCATGGTTCGCTTTTTGCGAGATTAGACCAGTGAATCCATATGCTGTGTTGAGATATTGGTATTGCGTTGTTGTGGTACTTCAATTTCTGTATTGATTTGGGAAGCACTAGGAGTTGTAAACCTCTGTAGAAATATTGTTACCGTTTACTTTTGGTGCTTTGTTCTTGGAATTTTATGAATCTATGAATTTTAACTGTTATGAAACTTGACGTGATCAGGTGTTAAAGATATTGTCAGCAATTGATGAATCAAAAAGTGTGATAAACAGTGCAGATGACGAAGGGTGGGTGCCTCTTCATTCAGCGGCTAGCATTGGGCATTCAGAAATAGTTGAAATTTTATTAAGCAGTGGTAGGAGTTCATACTTTCTGTTTGATTATTATGATTTTTTTTTTTTTTTGAGTTATTATTCCTCATGTCAATCTTGGAATTGTTTGCTTGGTTACAAAGAGAGCTCCAGGCTAGTCGCTTGTAGATACAGTTGGAAACTCATGATTTGATCAAAATGAATTGAATTAGAATTCACGTGATTTGGCCAACAAAGGACTAATCACATCATATTTGCTCCAATTTGAATTCATTTCAATTTACTTTAGACACCTTTTACCAAATCCCTGAAATATCTCTCTTTTACCTTTTTTACTTGTCAAAAAAAGAAATATCTGTATTCTATTTATATACAACAAATGAATTCCAATTTATGTGCATTCCAAATAAATGAATTGAACTGCAAAACCAATTCAATTTAATTTATCAGCAAATTTGAGTTATGAATTCCAATTGTAATTAATTCATCACAATGAATTTAATTGAATTTGAATTTCAACCTTGAGGAGGCATAATTTTGCACAGCCGGACTGGACATCTGGTACCTGCAAAATAAGGGGAGAATCACCGGAGTGGCGCTGGCAGGGGGGCCAACGTGGTGCCTCCGATGGTTAAGTAGTGATGTGTTCTCAAAGACAGGGACTCGGTAGAGAAAAATTGGGTTATGATAGACATACCTCTCCTTTGGATAAGATGAGGTCTTTTTATTTAAGGCTCCCTAATGACTTTTTTAGCTTTTGTGTGAGTGGGCCTTTATCTATTGGCCCTAAGCCTATTTTTATCCACATCAAATCCAATCGTGACATTTTGGATGCTGCTGTATTCTTTACAAAACAAAGAGATGGTGATATGAACCCGTAGGAAGAGAAATCCCTTGAACCCATAATCAATTTGAAAAACTAACCCAAGAAAGCCAAACTCAAGTCTATGGATGGAGAATTTAGACCCTTTAAGAACTTGTTTCAAGAACCTAAATTATATTAAAATCTAGACCCGTTGAAATCCCGTCTCAAGAATCCAAATTACGAGGAAGAACGCCACAAAGGTTGTGATTTACCTTTGATAAGTTCAAGAGTTCAATCAAGAACAAGAGGAGTAAACTCAACTCACAATTAAAATTCAAATAATGTTTAGCCTCCTAAGTGGCTGGCCATGGGATGTTTAAATACTCCCCACAAAATAACTCTAGGCCAAAATAAGGCCCTTTTCCCAAAATACCCTCAAGTGCATACAATTAAAGCTCTTTTGAAATCTTAATTAATAAAACATAAGAAATATATAGGCCAAGCATCCTCAAGCCCATTTATTTTAAACTAATAAAATAAAAAGCCTTTAATAACAATAGGCCCTATNAAATTCAAATAATGTTTAGCCTCCTAAGTGGCTGGCCATGGGATGTTTAAATACTCCCCACAAAATAACTCTAGGCCAAAATAAGGCCCTTTTCCCAAAATACCCTCAAGTGCATACAATTAAAGCTCTTTTGAAATCTTAATTAATAAAACATAAGAAATATATAGGCCAAGCATCCTCAAGCCCATTTATTTTAAACTAATAAAATAAAAAGCCTTTAATAACAATAGGCCCTATCTTTAAATCAAGTTTTCCACAGCTTGGATTAAGTGGATCAAGACGGGTTCTCCTTCTTTCAAGCCCATCTTGAGTATTGGGCTCTTGCTAGCTTCATCCCAAGTGGATTGCACTAATCCTTGCATTACTTCCCTGATCTTCTTAGCTCTTGGTCTTGTAATTGGCCCATCTGAAACTTGCAAAGGATATTTAAGAGTAGGCCCACCTTGGTTCCCATCAGATAGTTTCATGGTTAGCACTTTCAAAAAACTCATATTCTTCATTTGCATCGCATAATGAACTTTTGGTTAATCTTTCTGCTGCCTTGCACCACTGATTTTTTCTTTTGTTCTTTTTTTCTTTTTGGTCACTTCCAAATCTTTCTTTCGCATTGAAAAGTTATCTCTATTATGTGGGTTATTCCATATATGTTTTGGCACTGGCATAGGATACAGTTCTTTTACCAAATTCTTCTTCGAGGTTAGGCCTTAACTTGGTAAAGTTCTTCCGAACCAACATAGCATTTGATCCGAGGAAGATATTTGGGGCAGTTTAGGCTTTATTACAGGCTAATGGCTACTATTCCACCCATCAATCCACACGTTTGATTGATCAAACTTTTTTATTTTGGTTCATCTTCAAAAAATGACATGCATACATAATTGTGCCATCGAGCTGTATACCATAGATCTTAAGCAAGCATATGTGCTCTTAGCCTCGTAGGGAGACACTGTCATTTATGATGGATTTATCAATTAATGGGAGCAGATTAGAAGGTAAGCTGTTGTTTAGAATACCCAAACTCACACCCAAATTCATGGTTGTAGTAGCAAGATAATATGGCAGCCAACATCTTAGTTGTCAATTCCTTTACCTGTTTACCTTCCCCCCGTTTTCTACCCTTCCTGCCTGCGTTGACTGCCACATATGTAATCTGAAATGCTATGGTTTCACTTAACAGGAGCTGATGTTAATTTGAAAAATGGTGGTGGTCGCACTGCTCTTCACTATGCTGCCAGCAAGGGATGGCTGAAGATCGCTGAAATTCTAATCTCGCAAGGGGCAAAGATTAATCTGAAGGACAAGGCCTGTAACTTGACACGAGAATTTTTTGCTTAATCTGGCATAGCTCTATTTTCCATATATTGCCATCATGTGCACATTACGTGTAAAAAAAATGTTTATTTTTGAATGCTTGTGCATTTTCTCTTTCAACACCAGTCGTATGACATTCAGTGTCTCCAGGTTGGTTGGACCCCATTGCAACGGGCAGCTAGCACGGGCAACTCAGAATTGTGTGAATTTTTAATTGAGGAAGGAGCAGAGGTTGATGCTGTTGATAAAGCTGGTCAGACTTCTCTTATGAATGCAGTTATTTGCCATAACAAAGAGGTACGCTTGATCAGAGTTCCTAGAGAAGACATCTTTGTAATATTCGCTTGACAATTATTTTTCTGTAAAATTTATTCCATTATTAATTTGATGTCTATTGTGTTCTAGACCGACAATTTCTTCCCCTTCTCTTCTGTGTTGGGACAGTTTATTTTATCAATTTTAGTAAGTGCGTGCTTGGTTGTTTATTTTATCAATCACATGTGGGTCTGTATTGGCCAATACTTCCTGGATAAAGATAGTTTTCATTTTTTGTTGTAATTATGAAGATTGAAGATCAGAAAAGGACTGTGCAGTTGGGATTGCATGTAGCCTTTTGTCTAATGTTTTTGTTTGGGGTGGATATTGGACGTCATAAGCAAAATAAACTTGTTGATTTACTAAGCATTGTACAAAGTTGGTTCTTGACTAGCGGCAGAATGATTTTTTTTTTTAAAAAAAAAATTGTCTGATGATCTGTGTTTGGTTGACAGGTAGCTCTCCTTTTAATAAGGCATGGAGCAGATGTAGATGTGGAAGACAAGGAAGGATACACTGTGCTTGGTCGAGCTTCAGATGATTTTAGACCAATACTAGTCGATGCTGCTAAGGCCATGCTAGAAGGATGAATTTCTTCCTGAATAGCATATTAGGAGAGGGAATGGGAATTCCTGGGTAAGTGGATGAAGTGTGCTTTGTGGAAAAATTGTAATGTGTGGCTAAATTCCACTTAAGTCGCGCAAAAAGCACGAAAATTCACTGTACAGCTTACATTTAAACTGTCGTTGAGATTGTATAAAAACAATGAAAGGAACTAGGAATTTTCTTGATTTATTCATAACAGAGACTATACTGATATTTATATTTAGGTGGAAATTACTTGCCGCGATTTAAGAGTATCTTCAGCAGAGTAGTCAAATGTTTCATAATAGTCAAATTTTACTATTATTATAATTTTTTCTCTTCAGCAGAATAGCCCGTATACAAATTTTTTTTTCTAAATGAACAGTAAATAAGCTCTTCACTGTTTACACTATAAACCATTTTTTATTATATTTTCTCTCACTTTCTCTCCCATTCTCCCTCCCTCTCCCCCTATGTCGCTCTCTTTTTCCACCCAAGCAAAAACAGAGCTTCTAATACCCAGCCCTCTCTTGCTGGTCCCAACTCATTCAGTTAAGAACTTTGAAACAAAATTTGATTCATTTACTAATATTTTGGAAAATGAATAAAAAGAAAATGCTTCCTGGGTGGGAACCAAAAAACTCTTCAGGGGCCAAAAAAACCCATTCACTTGGATGTGTTTATGTGCTCGCACAGCTCATCCTCTACAAATATGGATGGGCCAGAGAAGCAGAGCTCGTAAATGGCAGGACTATTTCTGGCTAATTGATTCTCCGTTGATTGGGCTAGTGATTTCGGTAGAATGGCCGGTTGTTTTGTGATGTTTTGCTAGGTCTGGTCTGATTTGCTGGTTTGGTCTAACTTGCTGAGAGAGTTGAAAGAGAAAAATAAATGGTATGATTAAAAAATGATAAAAATAATATATAAATAAAGTAGATAGTTGAATAAATATTTAGTTGGAGTTCTATTACAAAATTAGTAACTAAAATAGATAAAATAGATAAAATAGATAAAGGTGTATTTTGAATAAATAACTATTTTTACTGGAGATGCTCTAAGCTAATTATTGGAATTTGTGCCGGACATTTTTAAAAAATTATATATTATATTATATATATTATATATATAGTAGTATATATCAAGCTTTAATGGTAATTCCTTCATAAAGGTAAAAGGGTGACTGGGTGAGTTCGTGAGTTTAAACCGAGCGACCAGCGACCCATCCCATCTTTCATTCTTTGACCCACCCCACCTTTCATTCTTTACACATCAGTAGGCTGTCATTCCTTTCTTCCATGCTTTCCAACTACCTCCAACGACCTTCCCTTCCTTTCAAATTGCGTTCTCATTACTATATAAACAAGAAGACTGCAAAACTCGGGATAAGAGCATTAGCAGCAGCTTCTCTTAAACTCCATTTTTTTTTTTAGTGTAGAAAAAATTGTTAAAAAAACACAAAAAAGTCCCTACAGCAGCTTCCCTAAGTGTTCCCTAAACTATAGAAACACCAAGGGAACCACTTTTGGTTCCCTTCATCTAGGGAATTAAAAGTGGTTCCCTTAGCATTATTAAAATATAAAAAACTTTCTCTCTCCTCTACCATTTGTTTAAAACAATATATAAATGATTTCTCTTTCCTCTCTCTTTCTTCTAGCATTTAATTTAAATAATATTTAATTCATGTAGGGAAAGATGAAGGGAAGCTGCTGTGGAGTGCATTTAACTAGGGAACTAAAAAATAGTTTTGTTCTCTACATTAAAGAAAAACTTAAAAGAAGCTGCTGCTAATGCTCTAAGAGCATTCTCATCCGGCTCCTTATTTTTATCCTCAAAGTAGGGAGTAAAATCAGTTTTCTCTACTTTAGAGAGCCACTTTTTCTAAACACCTACATCCGGCTCCCTACTTTAGGGATCAATTTTGACTTTTTCATTTAAATATTAATATTTTTTTAAAAAATTAATTCTTTCTCTAAAAGGGAAAAACAAATAAAATTGGAAAAATTAAAAAGTAGGAGAGAGAAACTAATATTTTATTAAAAAAAGAAGAGTAGGGGTGAAATGGCTCCCTACTAGTAGGGGCAGCATTTCATGCTCCCTACTTTTTTCCTCAAAGTAGGGAGCCGGATGTGAGCAATAAAATGGTTAAAAATCCATTTTGGCTCCCTACTATAGGGATATCCCTATAGTAGGGAGCCGGATGAGAATGCTCTAGCCATTACTCAAGTTTGCCTAGTCAATCTTTGATTTAAATTGCTCTGAATGTGGGATATAGGTTCTGCATAGGTTACTGGGTTGCTCTGTGTGTCTGGTGTTGGTGGTTTTCTTAAGGGTCAGGTTTCTCTGGATTTACTGTGCTATCAGATGTGCAATATGGAGGTAGGTGCAGCTAACATGTACTTTAGGAGCTTTAGCGACCATTTCGATCAACTATTAAAGGGCTGTACGACTAGAATTAGAAGACAAACTCGTCGTTCTTGTACCATTCTGACTTTTCGCATCTAAACCTTCATCATTGCCAACCCCACTTGGTCCACCTCTAACAATGTCGATTTCTGATACCCTGCAGCCTCATCCTACCCACGTGGCTCTCCTCCCCAGTGCTGGCATGGGCCATTTGACACCCTTCCTTAGACTTGCCGCACGCCTCGTCGATCACCACTGCCGTGTCACCCTCATCACCGCCCACTCCACCGTCTCACTCGCCGAGTCTCAGTTCATCTCCCGTTTCCTCTCTGCTTTCCCTCAGGTCTCTCACGTGCAATTCCATCTCCTCCCTTTGGACCTCTCCTCGGCCAACTCTACCGACCCCTTCTTTCTCGGATTTGAAGCAATGCGTCGCTCGACTCACCTTCTCTCTCCTCTCCTCGCCTCACTTTCTCCACCTCTCAATGCCTTCGTCTATGATTTTGTTTTGATTTCCTCCCTCATTCCAGTTACTGAAGCCCTACATATCCCTAACTATATCCTCTTCACATCATCAGCCAGAATGTTTTCTTTCTTTGCATACTCCCCCACCTTTACATCCAAAGCTAACGACGATTCTGCTATGTTTGATGATGTTGTTGAAATTCCAGGCCTTACTATGCCAGTACCCAGATCGTCCATCCCTCCTTTGCTTCTTATCCCGGATAGTCTCTTTGCAAAAATACTCAACGAAAGCAGTCATAAAGTTGCAAAATTAACTGGGGTTCTCATCAATACCTTTGAAGGACTTGAAGCAGAGTCGGTAGAGGCGCTTAATGGCGGAAAAGTAGTAGAGGGTTTGCCATCTGTGTTTGCGGTTGGACCTTTAACGGCATGCGAGTTTGAGAGAGTAGAGTGTGGTGATCAGTTGAAGTGGCTCGATGAGCAGCCGGCGGGGTCGGTAGTGTATGTTAGCTTTGGCAGTCGGACAGCCATGTCCAGGGATCAAATAAGAGAGATAGGGAATGGGTTAATCAAAAGTGGGTGCAGATTTTTGTGGGTGGTGAAGGACAAGAAAGTTGACAAGGAGGAAGAAGAGGGTCTGGACGAGGTGGTGGGGCATGAGCTGATGGGGCGTTTGAAGGCGAAGGGATTGGTGGTGAATAATTGGGTGGACCAAGGAGACATACTGGGTCACAGATCTGTGGGAGGATTCGTGAGCCATTGCGGATGGAACTCGGCGGTTGAGGCTGCTTGGCACGGCGTGCCAATTTTAGCCTGGCCCCAGCATGGGGATCAGAAGATTAATGCGGAGGTGGCCCAGAGGAATGGGCTTGGGATGTGGGTGACGAGTTGGGGGTGGGGTGAACAGGTTGTGGTAAAGGGGGAAGAGATTGGAGAGAGGATTAGAGAGATGATGGGGAGTAAGTTGTTGAGAGGGGAAGCTGCGCGGGTTAAAGAAGAGGCAAGGAAAGCTCTTGGAAATGGTGGAAGTTGTGGGTTAACGTTTATGCGACTTTTTGAAGAGTGGGAGATGAGCAGAAAGGACATTTGATGATAGATCGATGGTTGGTATTTATTAAAGATTTTATGGTTAATATTTTTTTTTTAGAAAAAAAAAATGTGAGATGAATGGAAGAGGAAAAATAACGTGTAACCAGTAAAAGTATGCCACGATAGCATTCTTACTGTATCTCATCGATTGTTGTCCACCGTTTGTTTTTCCCTCCCTATCATCTCCCTCTAATCCAGACAGAGAGAGAGAGAGAGAACTATGGTTTCCTCTTCACTGTCTCCTCTCTCCCACTCTATCTCTCAATTTTCTTCCACCAACTTCACCATCGGTGAGAAACCCACTGACCGTCCAAAGAAAATCGAAATCGGATGTTTTTCATCTTCGTTACCACCCTGCCGAGTTCTTCGTAGGTCTCTCCCTCTGGCTGCTTCAGTTATTGTTCTTCTCTCGTCAAATCCAGGTATCCGGAAAGTCCAAGAATTAGCTCTATTTCATCTCTCCTTCTAACATCTCCTGTAGAAAAACATTGTTGTGTGTTTAGCTTCATAGCATGTATCAGTATCAATCTCATTTATATGAACAATTAAATTGTTGTCATTTGCCTATTGATAGGGGTATGCGTCAACAAGGAAAGCAAAAAAAAAAAAGAGATTTTGAATCTTTTGTTGAAATGTGAGTGACAGAATCCAAGTCCATAGTAGAGAACTGATTACTCGTTCTTTTGGGTTTGCAGCAAAAGCTGGATTTCTGTCAGGATCAACTGGAATAGAATCAGTACCCGGTCCCAAGTTACCTGAAATTGACTTTCTCAATCGCTTCAACGGTTTGATACTCGATAATCTCTATTATAAATACCAGCTTTGAATTCATGGTTGATGTGTCAAATGGCATCATACTTACTGCCCTTCTTTTCCAGAAGAAAACCAGAAGAAGTACGAGGAATTTGATGCAAGATTCAAATCATCTCCCCTGCTCAAAGAATACTTAGAGAAATCCAAGTCGAACAAAGAAAAGTATTTTTTTTTTTTTTTTGGCTATGTGTCAATTATCACAGTAGATCAAGTGTCCAACAGCTTCAATTGGGCTCTATAAATGAATTGATTTTTTTTGCATATCCAGTGTTTGTGCTGCTTAGAAATAGCTTTTAGAATTTCATGAATACTTAGTCTGTGAGTTATATTAATTAATAATTAATTTATATTGTAATGATGCCACGTTATGGAAATTTTCAGGAACCGTCAAGAAACCCAGAACAAGTACTGCCTACGTGGGGCAGAATGGGGTGTGGGAGATTGTTCAGCCGAGGGAATGTCACCTGAGGAGAGAGAGAAATTCATTGCGATGTTGAAGCAGAAGGCTGGAGTGAAAGAATGAAGCAGCTGTAGGTAATGGTTTCTTGGGTTAGCAGCATGGGTAAATCCACCATGTAAAATCACATTTCAGAACGGTTTCATATAACAGGATAGTATTTGCATCCTTTTTTCTTTCAATTATTGTTTTGAATGACCCAAAAAAAAAAAAAATTATTGTCTTTAATGTAACATGGATGAGACAGGCGTAAATTGTAACTGGGTGTTTAGTTGGCTAATCAATTGGTACATTTAGTTGCTTCATAGGCTGGTTGAATGACAATAACTATAACCTATGTGGCTGAACATGCTGTTTCCGATGCAGCATATTTAATTAGATCAACAACTCTTCTATAACAAAGCCTAGAAAAGGACTTGGGTTATAGAAAAATAGAAAAAACTCTATAGTGTTTGGGGATGCTTGGGCACATTCTCCCAACCATCTCCCCACCATCTTTCCATTCAATATTTTTCAATTTTTTTTTTTTTTGTTTTTGTTTAAAAAATGAGGGAGAGATGGTCGGAAGAATGCACCAAAGCATTTCTCATAGCGTCTCTTATTGATAATATATGAATAACAATCAACAATGGTGGCCTTAACCGGCCTTATTATGTTTAAATAGAACTAGGGTTTCAAACCTATAAACTAAAATGAAAAAAATATTCATTCTCTTAAAGGGTCGCAATTTCATTTGAGCTATCGTCGTGCGAAGTTTTTGTCCCAAGTTTTATTGCTTTCTCGTTTGAGTGAACTTTCTATCTGCCTCTTGCAAAGTATTACTCGAGCAATGCACAATGCCGTTCAAATGCCATTAGTATCTTATTTGAATGGCAACGCCCAATTCCATTCGAATGCCTTGAGAGTGAACATCGAGCGAACTTTTTGTCTACCTCGAGTTCGAATGGCAACGCCCAATTCCAAACATTTCCCACATAAAACTACAAATCCAAATCCAATTCATCCAAAATTTCTTCTTTGTTCCAAAACCACCAACATAACTTCAAATGCAATAACCAACACTCACCTAACCATACAAAAATCCATCTTTTTGTTTAAAACCCTAATCTCATACTTTTACTCTTCCTTTCTCCAAACCATATCACAAAACAATTATCACCTTTAGTTTGAACTTTGAAGAGATGTTAGAATATATATTTTAATTCATATTAGGTTGATACGAAAATATTCTTCATTTAGATTTGATTACGATCAAAGTATCAAACCTAAATGGGGGACCTTTGTGTTCACTTAAACCTAAATGATCGTAATCAAACATTTAGGTTGATACTAAAGGATATGGCTTATGTGCTGTAGGGAGGGGTTGGCTTAAATCTCACTTATAATAAACCAGCTTGGCTTCCCAAACTCAGCTTAAATCATATTCCCAAGCCATTAATAAAAATCAGAACCCTTTCTTTAACTAAGCTTCCTGATAGGCCACGTCGTTGCACGTCTAAAACAGTTGGCATTTGGCAACTTCCTTTGTTTCAGTTCCCATAAACAGGTGTAACAAAAGTACAAGTGAGGGGTTGCCCACGTTGTTCTCTTCTCTTATCACTTCCACACCATATTATTGTGTGTATAAACAAGCAAGGCAATGAAATTTGCTCAGCATTTGGAAGCAATGGACCGACGGAATACAAGTGGTTCTTAGGAAATACCAACTTCCACACCATTCCGACTCCGGCGTCGACGAGATTGTTGGTCACGAGACTTCTTGTGCTTGTTTGAGCTGAGCTTAATTAGAGTGGGTCCAGGACTAGAGGCTTGGTCCAGGGTTTGTCCCTTGCCCAACTTTTTGCAGAAATCTAACATGAGTAATCTCGAGACCCACATATTTGGAGGGTTTTTGTGTAAATAATAAATGGATGTGGTATTCCATCAAGAAAAGAAGAATACCTATTATACTCCTGCATTTTAAGGAATAATTATTTTCAAAAATAATAACGTTATCAAATAACAGGAAATAGCTATTTCCTTCCTTATGTATGTTAATTGGCATACCAAACAAGCAAAAGATTAAAACACTCGTGCAATTTTGCACCACACAAACTCACTACCCCAACTGTATTTATCTTCTACCTTCCTCACAGCTTAATTAATATTTCGTTTTCTTTCGCACAAGTACACGTGAGTATTCCTATAATTTTTTTTAAGAGTATAAATTCTTACATAATGTAAATTTATGTCTTTTTTATATTGAATACTTGAAAAATATTATCTAATAAAGATGTGACATGTTATTAATGAAAATTAAATATATTTTTATTAAATTCTTATTATTTATGTTGTAAAAAAGTTTTAAATTAAAAAATATATTTTACTTTACTAAAAAAGAAACTATTTAAAAAAGTAAAGAAAAAGCTTTTTTTTAAAAAAAAAAAAAATTGACTGTTTTAAAAATATGTCACATTTTTAATATATATAACATTTTTTAAATTATTCAATGTAAAAAACAATTTAAATTTACACAATTTAAACTCTACCCTTTAAAATAATGGTAATGGATCTTGATCATGATTTAGGTCCTCCTAGCTTCACACGACACTCATAGACAGACTTCACCTCCACACATTAATGTCTGCACCTATTTCTCCTACCCCTTTCTTTCCCTTGTTGTTATCCAAAAAGAGATAAAATAAGATAAAAATTGCTGCACCTACTCCATTAATTATCACCTACTTTCCACACATACAGCACATAAGGAGGACCCGTCGGTCTCCTTTCCTGGACAATAAAATGCTTCTTTGAGGATTAGGTTTCTGCTCTCGTTGGTTGTGGTAAGAGGAGAGTTTTTGGTAGCCGGTACGTAGAGTAACTAGAGTTTTTTTAAAAAAAAAAAAAATTCAAAACAGCAAGCCAGAGAATCAGAGATCAATTAAAATATTTTAATTGGACGTGTCTATAGTAAGATGTCTAATTGAGTCATAGCTGAATCGGCCCGACTAATACTAATACTAATAAGACGGAGTAGTACAATTAATTAAGTACCATTACTACTTTCAGTAACGAAACTATTTTCGCTACTTTCCACACGTGGAGGGTAGGTGAGGCTAACAAGTGTCAATAAAACATTTCAAGGCCTGCGCGGATATGAGGCAAAACAAACTCCCTCCTCCTTGGACAATTTTCACTCCAGGATCCAGCAAGCATGTCGATTTCGGAAGCCCTTCATCCTCGTGTAGCTCTCCTTCCTAGTGCTGGCATGGGCCATCTGACACCCTTCCTTAGACTCGCCGCACTACTTGTCCAGCAACACTGCCATGTCACCCTCATCACCACCCATCCCACCGTCTCACTCGCTGAATCTCACTTCATCTCCCGCTTCCTCTCTGCTTTCCCTCAAGTCTCTCACCTCGAATTCCACCTCCTCTCTTTGGACCCTTCCACTGTCAACTCCACCGACCCATTTTGGCTCCGGTTTGAAGCAATACGTCGCTCAGCTCACCTTCTTTCTCCTCTCCTCGCCTCACTTTCTCCACCTCTCCACGCCCTCGTCTTTGATGTGAGTTTGATTTCCCCTGTCATTCCGGTTACTGAAACCTTACATATCCCGAGCTACATCCTCTTCACATCATCAGCCAGGATGTTATCGTTCTTTTCATACTTCCCTACCTTTAATTCATCCAAAGCTTGTGACGATTCTGCTAAAATTCCAGGCCTTACGCCAATACCCAGATCCTCAATCCCTCCCCTGCTTCTTATCCCAGATAGTCTCTTTGCTAACATATTCAAGGAAGACAGTCCTAAACTCCCAAAATTAAATGGGGTTGTAATCAATACGTTTGAAGGACTTGAAGCAGAGTCACTAGAAGCTCTCAACGGCGGAAAAGTAATTGAAGGGTTGCCATCTGTGTTTGCGGTTGGACTTTTTGCGCCATGTGAGTTTGAGAGAGCAGAGTCATGTGGGACTGATCAATGGCTCGATGAGCAACCGACAGGGTCGGTGGTGTATGTTAGCTTTGGCAGTCGGACAGCCATGTCCAGGGATCAAATAAGAGAGATAGGGAATGGATTAATCGAAAGTGGGTGTAGATTTTTGTGGGTGGTGAAGGACAAGAAAGTTGACAAGGATGAAGAAGAGGGTCTGGACGAGGTGGTGGGGCATGAGCTGATGGAGCGTTTGAAGGCGAAGGGATTGGTGGTGAAGAATTGGGTGGACCAAGGAGAGATACTGGGTCACAGATCTGTGGGAGGGTTCGTGAGCCATTGCGGATGGAACTCGGTGGTTGAGGCTGCTTGGCACGGCGTGCCAATTTTAGCCTGGCCCCAGCATGGGGATCAGAAGATTAATGCGGAGGTGGTGGCGAGGAGTGGGCTTGGGAGGTGGGTGACGAGTTGGGGGTGGGGTGATGAGCAGGTTGTAATTGTAAAGGGAGAAGAGATTGGAGAGAGAATTAGAGAGATGATGGGGAGTGAATTGTTGAGAGGGGAAGCTGCGCGGGTTAAAGAAGAGGCAAGGAAAGCTCTTGGAAATGGTGGAAGTTGTGGGATAAATCTTATGCGACTTTTTGAAGAGTGGAAGACGAGCAATTAATAGGAACATTTGAAACTTTTGAGCTTCGATAATATTCTTCTGCTTCCAATTGTAAAAATGTGTGCAGTTCCAAGAGATTGTAGGGTTCATTCCATTCTGCCTTTTGGGATTATGGAGAAACCTAGCTAGTCATTTTCTTTCTCCATTTCAAGTTTGCAGTTATCTTCAATAATTGACGATAGGGTTAAACCTAGCTATCGTCATAATTAATTAAATGTTATCGAAGAAAATAATTTTCATGAGGAATTTGGTGCATTTTGTGTGGTTGCATTGACAACGCGGGTAATCAAACTTTTAGTACATGTTTGAAATGCGGGATGATTATTTTTTGAAATAGTTTTTATTAATAATGAAATAAGTAAAATAAATTAATTTTGAAATAATCATTTTAACAGTAATGTCTCATGAAAAAATGACTATTTATTCAATTAACGAAATAATTATTTTTCTTAAATTTAAAACAAATAACTATTTTTTTAATTAATAAATAGTCATTTTTTTTATTGCTATCGAAATAATTATTTTAAAATAAATTTATTTTACTTATTCTATTCTTAATAAAAAAATTTTAAAAAAATAATTATTTTATATACCAAATATAATCTTAGTGTTAAATTTGTTAACCTTCAAGTTTTAGAGCCCCAATATAATGTTATATATTCGAAAACGCAGAATACTTACAAACCACGCACTAATATGCGTGACATGAAAAAGAACTTATTTTAGAAGCGAAAGGTCAAAACGCAACACACCTTTTTTTTTTTTTTGGCTCAAAAACACAACAAACTTAAATATGCAAGGCGGTTTCCATTTGTGTCATGACAGACTTTTTTTTTTCGGCTCAAAAACACAACAGACTTAATTAAATATCTACAATGTAGTTTTTTTATTAGTTTTTAATATTTTCTATTTTTCTTTATTTATTTTTTTTTTAAAAAAAAGTAACATGTTGCAAGTTTTGATTTGTTTAAATTTTTGTCAAATTATGAGCAAAAGTTAAATGAAGGTATCATTTTTTGTATTTAACCATAAATAAGATATTATTAATGATACAAAATGAAATCAAAAGAAAAAAATAAAGTCTTTAAAAACCTAAGAACCGAAATATATTTAAATAAAAATTAAAAAAAAAAAGAAAGAAAGAAAGAAAGAAAGAAAGAAAAGAAGAGCTCCTTTCCGTTTTTCTTCTATTGGATGACGATGAGGGTCTTACACGGAATATACTATATAGAGAGAGATGGAGCCTGGAGGGGTTGTGACTCGTGAATTATGATGATATCCTGAGTCAAACTACACAAAAAGACAAAAAACATATATAAGATACCATTTTTTCCTCGTAATTTCCTGGCAAAATGAGCTGGTTTGCCTTTGCAAGCTCATCGACCCACCAAAAATAGTTGTACTTCTCACCCAACCAAAAAATTTTTTTAAAAAAAAAAAAGGAAAAAAAGAAAAAGAAAAAGAAAAAATCATTTCCGAGCCGAAACTCACGATCACAGGTATTTCTCTCTCTCTTTACCTCTTCTACCCGAATTTTAGGTTTCCTAGAATTCTTCTTTGTTTATTTGTTGATTTCCTCGGAAATTTCAGGTTAGGGTTCGAAACTCAATTTACTTATCCGTTTGGTTGCTACGAAAAGTGTGGGATACGAAACAAAGCGAAATTCGAATCTAGTGCTCAATGTAATTGAGGGGGCAGATTTTGGGAAGGAGATTTTTGTTTCGTTTTGGTGCTCTGTGGTTAGATTTTGAGATTCGAAATTTTGTTTGTTTTTTTCCTACCATTTTCTCAGCTGCCAAGCGGAGTGATTCAGAATTTGAGTGATCCTTCTTTCTTTGCTTGTGCGGTGTTTTGCGGGTTTCGATTATCAACATTTGAGTTTGTTTTTGTTTTTGTTTTTATGTTTCGTAATAGAAAATTATAAATGGTTTATCCATGAGGATTGTGTTTATAGTTTTACAAATTCTTCTTCTGGTTATGGTGACTTGATTGTAATCTAGTTTATTTTGAGCATACGATAAGTTCTGGCTGAATTGTGCTTATTGTGTTTGTATCTATGTGATTAGTTTTATTGTGTTGATTCAGGAAAAGTCTGTGATTGATTTGGGTTTGCATTCAGGAATTCGTTCATGCGGCAGTTGAAGTTGTGATTTTGAAAGAACTGGTGTATATTAGTGTTTTTGATACTGGGTTTGAGAAATCCAACATTAAGGGAGGTGAGACTCTGATTGGGAGTTGTAAAAATGTACCGGACTGTGGCTACGGCCACAACCCGGGGTGGAGTACCATCAGATAGTGGGGACTCTGTTGTTAGCTTGGATCAAGTTCCACGATGGTGTGATGCGGAGCATAGGTCTTCTTTGGAATTTGAGATTGAAGATCCTTCATTTTCGAATTCATACTTTCCTGATCCTTTGACTTCCCCGGGGGAAGAGAGTGGTAGCAATGCAATGGTGTCAAGGTTTCCTGTTGATCATGAAATTAACTCAAAGATATATCTTTGGAGGGGGAACCCATGGAATCTTGAGGTAGATGCTGTTGTGAACTCGACAAATGAGGTGAGCACTTAATACATTGTAGTCTGATCTTGGATACAATGCATTTGATACCTGATATAATTTAAAATTGGATGCCTAACAGAACTTGGATGAAGCACACAGCAGCCCTGGTCTGCACGTTGCAGCTGGACCTGGTCTTGCAGAAGAATGTGCCACATTGGTATGACAATTGTTTGTTAAGCCCTTGTTTTTATCTGGAAAACTTTCACAATTACGTATCCAATTTCCACTGGATGTGGTCTTGAGGAATTTTTTGCAAGATCCTTGATAGTTTGACATGGCAAATTGTACATAGGATTTTACAACGTTAGGTTAAAAGATATTCAATAGTCAGGATAGGCCATAATTAAGCGAGTTATTTCTTTCTTAAATAAAGCTTTTCTGATTGCTAAAGCATTTTGGGAAATGGCCACAGTTGACTGAACTGATAGATCTTTGTCTCTTTACAGGGTGGATGTCGAACAGGGATGGCAAAAGTTACTAATGCATATGACCTTCCTGCTAGGTGGGCTTACTGGTGCTTTCTTGTATCTATAACTTTTTGAAAAAGAAGAAAGCAGAAATATATACAATATCAGAAATTCATTTCTGTACCATTTTGCTCTTCACCTATGGGCCTACTGCCTAGGAGATTATAGACCCTGATGATGTGCCATGATTTCTAACTTGAAATTATAATACTTACAGCAAACCTCTGAAAAAAAAAAAAAGAAGAAAAAAAAAAAGAGAAAAAAGAAATGACTCAGCATGCCTTGTGATTGTCTATTATTTACCAGAATTGGTTGATGAATAAATAAACCACCTTTGGTTAAATATCTAATGTTGGTTGTCATAGCAAAATTCTTAGAGGATTTCTTAGATTTGGATCTTTCATCAGTCAATTTTGTCTTTATGCTTCATGAGGTGGCTGTCACGTCTTTTTTGGTGATTTATCATTATGCACATGCTGCATGTTGTGCTCTGGTCTCTATAATCTCAAACTTATTTATTATTGAGTTACATGTGTAATTTTATTAAGTGTTACATGTCTCATTTTGATGCATTTTCTCTCCTCATATCTGAAGCATCCGTATTTCTTTGTGTATCTTTTCAGGAGGGTTATCCATACCGTTGGTCCCAAGTATGCAGTGAAATACCATACTGCTGCAGAGAATGCTCTTAGTCATTGCTATCGTTCTTGCCTTGAACTTCTTATTGAAAATGGGCTTAAAAGGTAGTTTAGTAGCTGATGCTATGTCATTCTTTTTCTTGTAGCTTGCTCATCTCTTGTGCTTTTCCTGTAGTTTTGTAAACGAACTTACTTTGTGTGACATATATGAATGCAGCATTGCTATGGGCTGTATATACACAGAGGCTAAAAACTATCCTCGTGAACCAGCTGCTCATGTGGCTATAAGTGAGATATTTCCTTCTTGTTACAGTTCTTCAATTGAATCTTGTGATGTTTTCCACGAATTGCCTTAGTGTAGGTCTGGGAAACCCATGTAAATTGAACTGTTCCATATTGTTACATATAGGGTTTATGTACAAATCCATCATTAAGTGATAGGCATCAATGCCAATCAGAAAAGCTAAAAGGCTGTAATTATCAGGGGAAACAAAAAAAAAAAAAGGGAAAATTTTGGTGTGTCTAACTTATGAATTCTTAAAACTGATCTCTTTTTTCTGCAGTGATAGCTCCAGTTTTCTTCAGTGGCCCCAATCTAATCTGTCCCCCTCTCCCTCCTTTTTCTTTTTTTTCATTAGTAGTGGCCGCACTCAATCCAATGGATTGATAACTTCAAATGCTTTAGTAAATACAATAGGGGTAGTGAAATTGTGGGATGACAGATTGCCATCATGCTTCACTTGCTCTCTTTTTCTGTATAAATGTGAAGTAGGATAGGTTTTTTTTAAAAAAAAAAAAATTGTGTGTGTGTGGATACAACCTAAGGATCTTGTGAATGTTCATGTCCATGTTTTTTGTTTTTTTTTGGCAAGGTTGAATATTTTTATTTGTTCCTTCTTGTCCAATTCACCTTTGGTTTACTTTCCAGGAACTGTGCGGCGGCTTCTTGAGAAGCAGAAAGATAAAATAACAGCTGTTGTTTTTTGTACTACCACATCAACTGATACTGAAGTTTACAAGAGGTATAACTATGTTGCTATTTATATATGTTACCTTGTAGATGTGAAGTGTGTTGCTTTGTTTAATCAAATGATATCTCTCCTCAGTTATGTTATGCAATTTTCTATTACTTCTGTTGTGACTACTTGTTTTAGGGCTCAATAGGCTTGAGGCATAATCCCTTTTCATATTTTTCTGTTGTAGGTTGCTTCCACTGTACTTTCCTAGAGATAAACATGAGGAGGAGGTGGCCATCTCAAAGCTTCCTGCAGATGTTGGGGATGAGAATGGTGAGACAATTATAGATGAACGTAAAATCAGAATAAAGCCTTTGCCCAAGAAGACCGCTCCTAAGCCTCCCCTGGCTCCAGTTGAACTTCCTGTTAGTGATGTTGGCTTATTACGAAGGTCAGTGAACTTTTTAGTAGATCTCAGAAAATCAATCACCATTGTAAAAAATGTTTTCTTCCTTTTACCGACTTTTTGCTTGATTGCAACCATCATATAGATATGTTTGAATGGGTACAGTCACTTTGTGTGTGTGTGTGTGTATATATATATCTGCTTCATTGACTTATCTCTTTCTGGTTTGCTACATTTGATTATTAAATTATGATTGAATTTTGGATAAATAGCCTTGGGATGACTACTATTAGATAGTCATCTTATAGGCTAAAGGTTATGATACTTAAAAGCATTTATTAGTTTATTATGTGTGAACTTGTGACCTGAGTTTTTCCATGAGAATTACAAAGTGTCTTTTGTTTGTTTCATAGAGCTACACACCACAATTGCTTCACTTTAAATTTGTCACGGGAAATTAGTCTAGGCACTGTCTATTATCACAACATATCATGCGATCCCTATTCGATGTGTTATGGGCCTGAGTTTGAGAACGAGTAACAGGTCAACAAATAGGTAGAGCTTCATGATCAAATTTCCTCAACTTACCTATGGCGACGAATATGGTGAAAATAATAGGGTATTCGAGGTACCCTGACCTCCCAACCAACTAAAATAGTTGAGCAAATAACATCTCATACTTTTATTCATCGACTCCTTTGCTTAAATAAGCGGTTACATGATAAAGATAAAGATAGATACAAAGGTAGCTGATGTGATAATGATTATAATAGATATAGATACTAAGGAACAGTCCTACCGAGATATTACATCTCTTATTCATTATAGCCGAAACTAACTCCAAGCTAAGTAGAATTCTCCTGCTCCATTAAATAGAGTTCTGCTGCATTTAGTCCATCTGCATATAATTCCTCTGCTGCACAAAGTCCATCTGCTGCATGAAGTCTATCCAGTGTATGAATGTTGCCATGTAACAATGTGCCAAGTTTTCAGTGTTCTTTTATGCATTCTTTCATTGTGGATTTTGTATTTATCAGGTCTCTGGGATAAGATTTTTCCAGTCTCAGTTTCATGGTTATTGACAAATGGTTTAGGAGAAAAACTGGAAAATCTAGTATAACATTGCCCAGATAAACTCAAAATTCGACATGCTTATTGTGCTTTTTTATGCTTGGTGATTTCTACTTCTTTATGTCCACTATAATCACCATCTTTGAAATGCTTTACATATCAAAGCAGAAATTAAACCAAATTTTAAAGTAAGCGTAGTGTACGGGTTTGTTGACTGAACAATTCACTGTAAAACAATTCTTCATATGTGATTACCCCTGTTCCCTTTGTTTATGCTTATAATTAAAACTACTGATGCCCACATGTGCTCTCTTTTTGTATTTATCGTTCCTTTGTGATGGAATTAAATTGAAACTATTACTGGATGTTCAGTTTTCAACATTCAACTACCTTACTGGGTGATTGTTATTCTTTTAGGACTTCATCATATTTGGGTTCATTTCTGGATCCTGCCTTCATGTCTTTAATCAAAGATCCAGATCAGAGACGCAAAGAACAGTGGGAAAAAACTGCTCAAGCACAAAGGGGTTGGAATTGTGCTAAAATGCTTGGATTTGGTGACCTTGGTGGACCTCCATTATCTGCCGCTGAAGAATATTCACTTCATTCTAGATACCTTGCAAAAGCAAATTCTCTTAATCTTTCAGAAATTTCAGAGATGAAAATTGTGTAGGCATCCATATTTCTTGTTCTTCTTTTTTAGATGCCTACTATAGTATTTGTCTTTACAAAGTAATCAATAAAGTACTTGCTTGTGGTTCTGAATTGTTATTATTATTTTTTTCCATCGTATGAAATTCTCATGTTTAAGATGACTAAGTTGATATAATTGATGGCAGTTCTTCTCTTTGGGTTTGTGAATGCTTAGCCACTCTTGACAGCTGCAAATATAGTGAACTTATTGGGCCTAGATTCTCCCTTGCCTATTATATATTTCCTCTTTCAGTGGTTATTTTCGAGACCTTTCAAGAAACCCATGTTTACAACTTCATAAGGAAGATGCTTTGTTGTGGCCAGACAATAAAGGTTAAAACTAAGTGTGTGATGAGCCCCAATGATGAGACATATAAATGATAAAATTTTCATTTTGGTGCAACAACTTTCTGCCTAGGGTTTTTCTAAAATTTCCCACATGGATAGCTTGGGGAAGTACTTTTTGTTCAGAGACATTTAATTTTTCATTCATGTGTTCAAGAATTGGTGGTTTTGGTTCACATTTAACATCAACGCTTTATTTCTATTTCAGTTACCGTGGTGGGGTAGACAGTGAAGGTCGTCCTGTGATGGTTGTTGTGGGGGCACATTTCCTGCTGCGATGTCTTGATTTGGAGCGATTTGTGCTTTATGTAGTAAAGGTAATTAGGTTATGGCTTTCACTTTAACATTAATTAGTGTTTGCAGAAATACTCTTGCATTCTAGTTGGTGCTTGGAACCTGTTTACCTAGGTACCCTTTACGCTTTTAATGATATTTCGATTACTCATAAAAAATAAAAAAATTGGCGCTTAGATCATCAGTTACAGATTTTTAGCTCCTTGATATTGGAAAATGCATACTACTGTTTATGATGCTCTTTTTTACTAGTCATTTTATAATCTTCTTTACTTTTTTCTTTATGAGTACTGTCTTTTGTGACTAAAGATTACCATCTTGATTATCAAATCTCAGGAGTTCGAGCCCTTGATACAGAAGCCTTATACTATTGTCTACTTCCACTCTGCTGCATCCTTACAGCCGTAAGTATTAGATGCAAAATGTATGACCTATATTTTTGTTGTCCTAGTTCCATTGGTGGCTATTGGGCCTATGAACTCCATAATGAGGGGTACCTTCTGCCATCCCATAAACCCCTTCTTTAGTGAAGGTGGGATTCGGTCTGTATCTCTTGTATAATGCTGAGAGACATAATCAACTAATTTAGCTGGCACCATCATGACTTCAAGCGTTGTTGCCTCTCTTGGAATTAGACCTGGCTAGTTTGCTAAGAGTAGTTATATGTTAATTGAGGATTTGGTATTTTTATCCAACAGGTTTCAGGTATATCAAGGGTAACCTATCCAATATTGAATTTATTCACAAAATTGTCCCCTTTTCCTATGTGATTCATGCCACATGAGGCCGGTATAAGTGGTGGAATGAATAAAACTTATGGTAAATATTGTGGCATGTTTATTATTCATACAATGAAGGGCAAAAGAGGGACATTCACCGTTTTTGGCATTTAGATGGTTACTTGGAACATCTAAATGCCCCCATGTGCTTAGTCAATTGGCTGGAGCTTGTAAGTTCTCTGGAGGGGCCAGAGGGCTTGATACAGCCCATCTTCCACTATTTGTTGTAAGGGCCTTCATTTAAGATGGTTGGTGTTTACTGTAACCTTTTAAATAGTAACCTTTTCTGTCATGGAGGAACTAATGGACATATTCGCATGCAAAAGAAGACAAACCAGGACTTCTCTTTTGGAAGATTGGATGAGAATGTTGCAACATTTTATGAGAACTAGTTATATCAATGAAAACAGGGTTCAGCTCTTCTATGTGGTTCATAGTCTTAGTGGAACTGGTATAGGATATTTGCGTAGTTTTAATGCTTTATATGTGAAGTTCCTTCTTCTGAAAGTAATCCAGTTTTGCTTACTCTGCATTATGCATGCGCCTCGCAATAAACAGTCAACCGGACTTCGGATGGATGAGAAGATTACAACAGATACTTGGTCGGAAACACCAACGCAATCTGCATGTATGCACTACTGAATTACTTTATCTGATTAGGAATACAATACTCCCAATCTTGGTCTGATCTCTTGATCTGCTATATACAGGCTATATATGTTCTTCACCCAACATTTGGACTTAAGGCTGCAATATTTGCTCTGCAATTGCTTGTAGACAATGCGGTATGTCTGAACTTATTTCCTGTTGATCAAATATTGGGACCTGACCAAAATTATGGTTCATTGACATGGTCTTTTCTTTTTTTACATTTATATTTTTATTTCTTATGTGAGAACCAATCTTTAGGTGTGGAAGAAAGTGGTATATGTTGATCGACTTCTTCAGCTGTTCAGATATGTTCCCCGTGAGCAGTTGACCATCCCCGACTTTGTATTTCAGTTGAGTGTTCCGTTTCTTTTTTTCCCCCATTTAGTTTGGTTTTGTTCACTATTACTCAATGAAAATTTCAGTTTTGAATAATGGGCACTACAAGGCAATTTGGCTTTTGGGTGACAGCACACTCATACATAAGGATTCTGTGTGCATTTATATTTTGTCAGTGTCGAAGCCAGTAGCTCATGATAGATGGCTGGATTAACAGTCCTTTCCTTTACCACTTTTGTTGCATGTGTTGCAAGTTGCATGCCATTTCTGGTCTACACTGATAATAACAAGTATGCATATCCAACAAATTCATTATTTGATTCTGATTTTTTTAATGACATTTAGCAGGCATGATTTAGAAGTGAATGGAGGGAAGGGTCTCATTGTCGACCCGAGAACAAAATATGTATATCATCGACCATAGGGATCACAAGTGCAGTTCCATCAGGCGATAAAAGCTGGGCCACAGGTTGTGATTTCTTCGTTTGTTTCTCTTTTATCATCAGTGCTAGGTGGAGGTGTGCACATTTGTGTGTTAAATGTGTACAGAAAATATACATATCAATTTTTTTTTAATTTTATTTTTGAAGCAATGATCTGTTTGCTGAAGATGGAAATGATATTCTTTATTTGTTTTTTTGTATGATCTTGGTGAGTTTTCAATAAAAAAAATAAGGGCGTATGAGCCTCGTCATAGCTGGTTGGTTGGCTTTGTATGGTATTGAAGTTCTTGTTTACTTCCGGTTATTTACCTTGTGCAATTGTGGGGAGTCAAGTTCAAACTCCGCAAATATTTTGTTTCATTACTTTTCATATGCTTTGACATTGCCTCATAATATGACTTCTTGGTAGCTTTACGTTATGTATGGGAATTGGTATAGAATGCATTACTCTGAAATGAAACATGATGCCCAGGAGCCAGGACCAGGAAAAAAAAAAAAAGAAGGAAAAAATGATGAGCAAGCTTAGAAAAGTAAATTGAATCTTTCTAGTCGAGGGCCTTTTTGACTTTTTATTTTTGGCCTATGACCGAAGGAAAACACGGTTTCTGGCATACAAAGAGCGAAAAAAGAGCCAGCCGAAAAGAAAAAAAAAAAAAGAAGAAGAAGAAGAAGAAGAAATCAGATCAGCGTGTTCTTGGCCATTTTGACTTTAAACTTTACTTTTCAAGACCTGAAATACTAATTGCATTCCAAAATTACAAGCGGTCAAATTCAAACTCCATGAGATTACTTTTGTTGATCAGGGAAATGCCCATCATCCATCCTTTTTTTCTTAAAAATTATAATAATAATAAAACCAATTTATACCTACAATTCTTTTATAATTTGTTGAGGTAAATTGAACACAGCGAGTTACGGATAACGATTTTTGTCTTTATTTTATGAAATAATTATTATCTATTGTATATTAAGAATTTAAAATTAATATATCAATCTGTCAATAAGTCAAACTGAGAAGTCTTTTAAAAAAGTTGAATTTAAAAAAAAAAACATCAACACCATTAAATGCACATTTGGATCCGTTTCAAAAGGAGAGGCGATCTGAATCTCCTAATATTATAAAAAATATGAGATTCTCATATTCTTTAATCTCAGCCCTTCATTTTTATATTCTTTAATCTCAACCATTCCAGGCCATTCATCAGCATTTTTGCTGGTTAACCAGCCTAAAAAAAAAATAAAAAAAAAAAATCTAAAACATGTTTTTTTTTTTTTTTTTGTTCATTTTCACTTCCCCCACACGCTGCTCTCTCTCTCCCCTCACCACACACGCGTTCTTCCTCCTTCGACCATCACCACGCACCGGCGACGCCCACCCACTCCCTTTTTCTAAATCTTATTTTTTCGTTTTTTACTCCCTCTCACCTAAACGTTCTCTCTGTCTCATCTATGGGTGTTTTTGGTGCTATGGCCTAATGGGTTTTGGGGTTTAATTTTTTTTTGGGTGTTTTGGTGCCATGGCCGAATGGGTGGAGGAGGAAAGTTTTGGGAGCTTTCTCTGTTTTCGGCTGAGGGGAAGGGAAGGGAGTAACACGCTTTCTGTGCAGATTTTTCACTTGCCGGAAAAAGTTCAGAGGTGCTAGTAGGTGGTGAAAATTTTGGGTGTCTTTCCTTTTTGTTGTTGGTAGTTGGAATCGGCCTTTAAACAAAAAAAAATAAGAACATCTGCTGCTTCCTTCGTATTTTGGTACCCACGAGGAAAATTATTGAAGAAGATGATGGAAGTGGTTGAGGAAGGAGTAGTACTGGGAGAAGTGTGGGGTGGGTTGATAGTAAATATAATGAAAATTTTAAAAGTTATACTACTTTTAATTGATTTACTATTTTAAAAGTTATATTATTTTTAATTGACACAAAATAAATATAAAGAATGATATATATAATTATTCAAAATAAAGGAAACAGCGTGTGTTGACGAAGGAGTGGATTTTATTTTTTATTTTTTAATGTTGGTTTATTCAAGTTGGGTTAACCAGCAAAAATGCTGCTGAGATGGGCTGAAATAGTTGAGAATATAAAAATGAAGGGCTGAAATTAAAGAATATGAGAATCTCATAGTTTTGATAATATTAGGAGATCCGGATCCAAGGAGAGGAGGGATCCGGTCCCCCAATTTTGGAGGGACAAAATTGTCCTTTCACACTAAATGCTGTAATCCGCGATGCACATGATACAACCCGTGTGGAACTCCCGTGCCGATCCGATTCTATCTTGTTCAATTCTTTTGTATTAATTATTGTGAGGACGGAAAATCGGGGTTCGCCTTTCATGCTTCTCCAGTAACTTTCCGGTGACTTCTCCAATCTTACCTATACATATACCTCTCTTCTTCTTCTTCTTCTTCTTCTTCTTCTTATTCTTTGTGAACATGATAATTCTATTTAAATATCTTGATTCGGGTATTGAATTTATGATGTTTGGATGCCGAGAAAACAATGTAGTATTTAAGGAAATACCTTATCATGTTGAACTGAAATTTCTCACCGTTTAGGCTAACTCAACCGAGTGCCATAAACTTGTAAAATATTTGAGGAGCGAAATGTAAATGAGCTTGTCTTGGGCCCTTTTAACCCAAGCTTATTTACGCAAATAAAAGTATCATATGTAAGAGTTTGTGCTGGAAAATATTCTAGCCCTTTCATGCCAGTGGTGTGTGTGCAATTCGATTATATTCTCTGGTTAAAACGGTGATAGAAAAGAATTACTAGAAAAACTTGAGATAATTGCTTCTTAAATGGTTTTAGGGTTGCTCTGGTAATTTTTGAAATGCACTTACTGAGGATTTATGTGATAGTCTACAAAGTTGTTGATCGCTTAAACCCTAGTATGGGATGCATTATGTATATGATATTGTATATTGCAAATAGATTGGGTGATCGGGCAAGTGGATGCATGCCCTATCATCGGGTTGATTAATTGTGATTTAAACATTATTGAGTTTTGGTTTGGTTCAGAAAATAGATGCCTTCTAGCAGAGTCTGTGTGAGTTAGCTATTTCCCAATAAGTAAAGAAAAAGCAAAGTTGAATAAGAAATGAAAGTTGTTTCAAGAAAACAGAAAAGCACAAACTATCTTTTAGCATAATACAAATTGTTCTATTAACCAGTGAAATGATGAAGGAGAGAAGCTTAACCTAGTCTTGTTTTACATGTAACTTAAATAAATATCTCAAAGTGAATCTAGTTGGAAGTTTCCTCAGTTTCTATGAGTGCCTCAGATTTTCAATCTTGATCCAATGTCTAAAACTACATAAATGAATAAATCATTACTTCGAACTTGCCTCTGACGTACTATTACTGATTTTTAAAGTTGCCTAATTCACTCCCAATAATTCTTTAATTTTAATGTTTGTATTCTTGGGTGATGTGATTCTAGGTTGCCTCACTGGAATTTAGATTCAAAATTCATGTTTTCAATTTTGATTGGATGTTCCAATAGTAGCCTACCTACATATATTGACTCTATATAGGCCATTTTGTCCAGCTGTAGATGCAGCTATTATTGTATGCAAGGGTGGAAAAGATAGAATAGTTTTCTGGAAAAAAAGGGTACATCATTGCATGGTGGAAATGGTGCAAGGTCTTTCATTAAGCACTCTTGCTACCTTTGGAAAGAGTGGGGTTTATGGATCAATTGCTTCATGGAGGAAGCATTACAAGCTAATGAAGAAAACTCAGATAACCTCTGTGACTGATAGGCATTACATCTGGCCTCAGTACGTGCAGAGTATATTCTTAACAGGTAATCCCAATATATTAAGGCAGAGAAATTTAAGGGTTGAAGCTGGATGGCTGTTTAAAGGAGGTGACCAGGGGTTGGATGCTAGCTCAGAACGTAGTGAGAGTGCTAATGAGGATATATTGATCTTCTTCTTCCAGCTTGACTTGGCCACTCGAGTACAGGTTTAAGAGGCTGTTTTTTAGGTTTTTATTGTTATAATGTTAATGCGATTTAGCATATATCTTAGTTTAATCCTGCCAACAAGGTTTTTTTCTGGTTTGGTCCATGTATGGCAGTATGCATTAAATTTGGAGCAGTATGAAACCGCTCAACAACTGAGAAACAAGCTTACTGAGGTTAGTCCTCTGTATCCTGCTTATATGTAGAATATCATAAGGATGTTATATCAATCAATTACCTGTTTTAAAGACTTGTTCAGAAGCATTATATGTTATTCAATAGTTTCTCCAGTAATTTTTGTTTGAAGTTCATAAAGTTTTTATACACTATCGGCTATATGAAAATGCATGCAGTTATTGCATTTTGATGATAGGAATTTGAACTATTATTTAAGTGGTTAAAGAGGATTGTTGCATTGTGACCTTTTGGAGTTGCAGAGTTTAACACCATGAGTATGAGTATGTGTGCCTGCACTAATTTGTTCCATGTCCATGTGTAGAAGCTTCCTTGTAATCAGTGCATCAAGTGATTTTCGGCCTTCTTATTAAGTCTTTCTCTTGGAAGGTAGAAGCAGAGGTCATGAAACAGCAAGAAGCCAAAAGGGGATCATCTTCAAAGGGCAAAGTTCAAGATAAGGCTATAAGTATCATACGTCTACGGTGATTCCTGCCTTTCTCAATCTAGCATTTGTTATACGTTTTATTTAAGTGATTCTGTAAATAAGATACTAAAATATCCGATATCTTTTCCAATCTTTTTCTTTGTCTTGCGGCATTGTGTGTCAACTTGTACATTAAATGAGACCTTCTTCTGCTTCTTTCCTTGCAGCGCAGACCTGCAGCACGCAATTGAGAGTGAGAATTATGCTTTGGCAGCTGACTTACGAGATGAAATTTCCAAACTTGAGTCAGAGTCCTTGGCAGCATCAGTTAAAGCTCTGGCATATGAAAATGTACAATATTCATTTCGTTTGGGGCAGAAAGTGAGGCATAAAATCTTTGGTATTAAACTATAATGCCATTTACTGTATTATTTCAGATTTCTTTAGTTTGATTCCAGCATAAGGTTCAATCTCGAGTAAAATGTGAATTTTCTTTTTCTTTTTCTTGGTTGTAACCTTGAAGTGAGCAGGTCTAGTTTCAAGACTGTTATGATTATGGAGCCTTTACAAGGAAATTATATTAACTGCCTTATTAGTATCTGTAAACGGTGGAGAAACCCAAATGAATCAAAGTGAAATCAGTAGAATCAGGAGTTGGTTCCTCACATTCTGATGAGTGAACTTTATCTTCCTTCTTCCCCTTCCCTTCTGGTTTTTGTTACTAAGGACTCATCTTACATCTTCAGGCTATTGTGCTGTAATTTGTGGAATGGATCCTATGTGCCGTGAATCAAGTTCATGGATGGAGATTGCTCAAGTCGATAAATTGAGTCGGGGTTCCAATCAGCCATTTTATCAGGTTTAGCCAACAGTATCAATTTGTTAGTTCCTAAACATGATAAACCTCATGAATTTTAATAACCTGGCCTTTTTCCTCTATGATTGGCCCATCTTAGAAATAAATATTTCTTTATGATATCATATGAAAATGAGTTTCTTCCTTATCTTTGTTACATTAACTCGTACAAGGACGTAAGGCTGCAGAAAAAGTATCGTGTAATATATTGACTGTTTCAAACATTTTTCACCATTTTGGATCCACTGGTAGTACACCCTGACCCATTTCATTGGTGCATTTCTATGTAACTGGCCCTAAATTTGTTAATTGCACGTATTCCTTTTCCTTTTTCTTTTATTGTTTTCAGTTTCTTTTTCTTTTGCCTCATTTTATTTGTTAGTTGAATGAGCCCATGGTGAAAATAATTATTTCCAATAATATTCTTTTTATTGTTTTCCAGGTTTTGGTTGATGTACATGCAGACCCCAATCTACTGGTGGCTTATGGTAATTTACAACTGCTTGATTCAATTACTCTTATAAATTGATTTTTATGAGCGCTTGTTGCGGTGTTTGAGTGTTTGTTTTGTGAGGTTTTGCTGGTTGCCTTTCAAATTTCCTGACGAACACATGGAATGGTTTTCCTTTTTGCAGTTCCTGAGGAGAATCTATTAGCCCCTGACCAACCAGATACGGTGATTGTCCCTTTTTCTTATTTTAAATCTTTGTGTGTATAGAATTGCCCTGAATAACATGATTAGCCCTTCCTGCTATGTCGCTTGATCGTGTTTCTGCTGCTCTTAACCATGTACAGGGCAGGTTTGATCATCCCTATATTTCCTTTTTATTCTATGGGGTGGACGCGGCTGGAGATTTCATCCCAATCAAGCAGCTGCGTGAGAAATACAATAGGCCCCGGCATGAAGTACCCTTTGATTCGGAAGATGAGAAGCCTCGTGGTGATGCTTAATTAATGTTCATTTGAGCTTTTAGGAGTAGAATTACCATGTGGCGCTTAGTAATTTGGGTCTCAGTCGTTATCTGAAAGTTTGTTTTGACTGTTATGATCTACTGTAATCCATTTACTTGTAGATTTCTTTTGGCTTCCTGAGATGCGCTGTACATTGTATATATAATCCTGGTTCCCATATATCCAGTTTATCTACGTTTTTGGATAAATTGTATTGTTCTCAGCAAACTCTTATGGCGGATATATTTGGTTTACAAGTTGTTATGAAAGTTTTCTGCGGCTGAAATTGTTAAAATTTTACTAATTTCTAAACAATTAAGTTATGTTTGATACGCGAAATGACTATTTCTTGTAATAACCATTATTAATAATAGAATAAATATAATGGCTTAGATTTTGAATAGCCATTATCATGGCCATGAGGAAATGAATATTCTTTCAATTGAGGAAATAGTTATTCTTTAAATTAAAATAATGATTATTCTTTCATGGCTATCGGGATGGCTATTTTAAGACTAATTCATTTAACTTCTTTCATTCTTATTAAAGTCTATTCTACATAATAGTCGTTCTGCATACTAAATATATCTTTATTGTTCTAAGAAGCTCAAACGGCCAGGCTCTTCCCTCAATCGTTGGAACCTATTCCCTGTTTTCAAGGAACTATCCATTTTGACAAGATGTATTATTTGGCTTGGAATTTTGTGGCTAATAATTAGGCAGTGGGATGTAACAAGATTTGAGAATAGAAATTTTCAGTAATTTTGTTATTTGGATTGTTAGTAATTTGAATAATAAATATGAAAGAGTTTTTAGGACTCATCTGTTTGAACAGGTTTCAAACAGTGCACCCATAAAGTAGCAATCCGAACAAAAAATTGTTGAGAATCCGGATTGATTTTGATGATGGTGACATATGGTGGGGAATTGGGATGGCTTCTCTTAACTACCTTAATACCCTACCCTAGTCTGAATTTAACGTGAAAAAATCACATAAAGCAAACAAACAATCAATAAGCTACATGTATGAAATAGATGCAAAGTGGTTCATTGGTCTTACAGAAAACTCCCAATAGAATAGTCACAATTTATTGCCCCCTCTTACCCTTTTATATATATTTGCGAATGGACCGAAGTTAATTATATGGAAATATTTGAATTCATTATTCTACTCATTTTTTGTTCATTTTTATACAAGAGATGTTAAATTTACTATTGAACAGTAATTTTGTTAAATATATATATATATAATATATATAATATATATATATATATATATATATATATATATATATAATATAAAGATAGGTAGAAGAATGACACCAACACACACTTTCTATAGGGCTGACAAAACAGGTTGGCGAGTCGGGTTCGGGTCAACCCGCTTGACCCGCCAACCCGTTTAGTGTAAACCCAGACACGACCCGTTTATTAAACGGGTTGACACCACACGACCCGTTTAATAAACAGGTTTAACACGACATAACCCGTCAACCCGTTTCGTTGTCGGGTCATGTCTTCCGGGTCGGATTTACCCGACCTGCAAATCAACCACACTGCCCATACACCGATACACGACACAACAACTGTGGGCACACCCACAACCCACTTAGACAGACCCACAATCCCACTGACTCCCACAGAGAAATTGAAAAATGAGAATTAGAGATTCAAAGAGATCCTGAACCTGAAGGCTGAAAGAGAGAGATACCGCCGGAGACGCGCAAGACAGAGAGGCTGTGAGAGAGGGAGATCGAGCGGCTGTGGCTCGTATGAGAGAATTGAGCGGCCGTGAGAGAGAGAGGGAGATCGACAGGCCGGCAGCCGTGAGAAAGAGAGGGAGATCGAGAGAGATGGAGATTGGCTGTTGGCCGTTGGCGGCCATGAGAGAGCGATATCAAGAGAGATGGAGTCGGCAGTCGGCGTTTGGGTTGGAGATGGATCCTAGAGATCGAGAGAGCTGGAGTCATGGAGAATCGGAGATAGGGAGGGAGCTGAGCTGCTGAGCTCGACGGCGTCGCTGGCGTGAGCGAGAGACCGTCATCGATTCATTGAGAGAGGAAGAAAATCAGAAAAATTAGAAAGAAACTGAGGGGACGGGTCTGTCATCTGTGGACGGTGGGTTTAGTTTTTAAGTTTTTAGGTTTATAACTTTTTAATAGTTTTATGTTAAAAAAAAGGGGGGGGGGGGTTACCGGGTCAACCGCGTCACCCGGGGGGTTGACCCGTCTGACCTGTTAACTAAACGGGTTGCCCTAAACCCAAACCCAATTTTTTCGTGTCGGGTTCGCGAGTCGCGTCTAGGGGTGGCAATTTTTTTACACGACCCGCGAACCCGACATGAACACGATACGAAAAAAAAAATCAGGTTTGCGTTTAGGGTTACTAGGTAAACGGGTCAACCCGCCGAGTGACCCGATAACCCTTTTTTTTTTCTTTTTTCTTTTTTTAAACATAAAACTAATAAAAATTTATAAACCTAAAAACTTAAAAACTAAACCCACCGTCCACAGATGATAGACCCGTCCCCTCAGTTTCTTTCTAATTTTTCTGATTTTCTTCCTCTCTCAGTGAATCAGTGACGATCTCTCGCTCATGCCGGCGACGCCGCCGAGCTCAGCTCCCTCCCTATCTCCGATTCTCCATGACTCCAGCTCTCTCAATCTCCGAGATCCATCTCCAGCCCAGACGCCGACTGCCGACTCCATCTTTCTCGATCTCACTCTCTCTCTCACGGCCACCAACGGCCAACGGCCAATCTCCCTCTCTTTCTCACGGCCACCGGCCCGCCGATCTCCCTCCCTCTCTCTCTCTCTCTCTCTCTCTCTCTCACGGCCGCTCAGTTCTCTCACACGGGCCACGGCCGCTCGATCTCCCTCTCTCACGGCCTCTCCGTCTCGCGCGTCTTCGGCGGTATCTCTCTCTTTTAGCCTTTAGGTTCAGAATCTCTCTGAATCTCTGATTCTCATTTCTCAATTTCTCTGTGGGAGTCGGTAGGACTATGGGTCTGTTTGAGTGGGTTGTGGGTGTATCCACTGTGTCTGTGTCGTGTATCAGTGTAGGGCAGTGTGGTTGATTTGCGGGTAGGGTTTACACAATACGACAACTAAATAGGTTGACGGGTCGTGTTGTGTTAAACCCATTTATTAAATGAGTCGTGTCATGTCGACCCGTTTAATAAACGAGTCGTGTCCAGGTTTACACTAAACAGGTTGGCGAGTCAAGCGGGTTGATCCAAACCCAATTCGCCAACCCATTTTGTCAGCCTTAGTTGTGTCAAAAATTGACACCCCTACTTTTATATATATACACACACACGTCTTCTCCCTCCCTCTCTCTCCCTCTCTCTCTCTCTCTCTCTATTTTGCTGACTGTATGGTAGTATATGGTGGCACTTTTACACTTCTGCCCCTGGTACGGTGGTACCGATGCAGTACCCCCCTTTCCAAAACTGGTTTCGTATTGTTCCATTCTCAATCCACCGAACGGAAAGGAAGAAAAATGTTTCTCTTGGCCTGACCTTGACTTCACCTTGACTCTATAAATTATCCTGTTAAGCTGTTCAAAAACAAGAATAATGGCACTCTACATGCCTTTGTTCAGGTGCTGCAACATTTTAAGAACACTAACCCAACTCCACGCCCATCTCTTTGTCACTGGCCTCCACAAAGACCCACTTGCTTCCACCAAACTCATTGAATCTTATGCCCAAATGGGCACCCTCAAATCTTCAAGACTTGTCTTTGAAACCTTCCCTAGCCCAGATTCGTTCATGTGGGGTGTACTTATTAAGTGTTATGTGTGGAACCACTTCTTTGAAGAATCAATTGCACTGTACCATCAAATGCTGTACCATCAAGTCCAGGTCAATAGGTTTATATATCCTTCCATTTTGAGAGCTTGTTCTGGTTTTGGTGATCTGGGTATTGGCGGGAAGGTCCATGGGAGAATATTCAAATGTGGGTGTGATGCTGATGCTATTGTTGAAACTTCATTGCTTAATATGTATGGCGAAATGGGCTGCTTAGATGATGCACGAAAGATATTCGATGGAATGCTGATTAAAGATGTGGTTTTGTGGAGTTCAGTTATATCATGTTATGTTGAGAATGGAGACACAAGTGAAGGCTTGGATTTGTTCCGTAGGATGGTCTCTCAAGGTGTTGAACCAGATTCAGTGACAATGCTTTGTTTAGCCGAGGCTTGTGGTGACTTGGGTTTTCTGAAACTAGCAAGGTCGGTTCATGGTCAAGTTGTGACAAGGGCAATTAAAAGTGATGGGTCTTTGGGTTCTTACCTAATTGTAATGTATAATGAATGTGGTGACTTGCGTAGTGCAGAGAGGATCTTCCAAAATATTACTCACCGGCATACTGCTTCGTGGACTGCAATGATTACATGCTACAACCAAACTGGTCTCTTCCGAGAAGCAATAGATGTTTTTGTTGAGATGCAAGGGTCTAAAGTAGAACCCAATTCAGTAACCATGATGAGTATCATACGTTCTTGTGCTAGGTTAGGTTTGCTTAGAGAAGGGAAGTCGGTTCATTGCTTTGTTATTAGAAAAGCTTTAGATGCTGACCTTGATTTTTTAGGGCCAACTTTAGTAGAATTATATGCCCAGTGTGGAAAACTAAATAATTGCGAGGGGGTTCTTCATGCACTTGGGGAGAGAAATATTGTATCATGGAATATGCTTATCTCGCTTTATGTTCAGAAAGGGTTGTTGAAGGAGGCATTAGTACTATTTGTGCAGATACAGACACAAAGACTAATGCCAGATTCATATAGCCTGTCAAGTTCTCTTTCAGCTTGTGGAAATGTGGGTTCAATACAGCTTGGATATCAGATTCATGGCCATGTCATCAAAAGAGGCATTATGGATGAGTTTGTACAGAATTCGCTAATCGACATGTACTCCAAATGTGACTTTGTGGATTCCGCATACATGATATTTGAAAAGATTAACCAGAGAAGTGTTGTAACTTGGAATTCTATGATTTGTGGGTTTTCTCAGAATGGGAATTCAGTAGAGGCAATCAAGCTATTTGATAAAATGTATTTGAATGGCACTGAGATGAATGAAGTGACCTTCTTAAGTGCAATTCAAGCTTGCTCCGATTTGGGTCATTTAGAAAAGGGAAAATGGGTTCACCACAAGCTTATTACCTGTGGTCTGAAGAAAGATCTTTATGTAGATACAGCTCTAACTGATATGTATGCCAAGTGTGGAGACCTTCATGCAGCCCAAGTAGTTTTTGATAGCATGTCAGAGCGGAGTGTGGTTTCATGGAGTACCATGATTGCCGGTTATGGAATACACGGTCAGCTCAATGCTGCCATCTCACTATTCAGTCAGATGGTAGATTCCGGAATAAACCCAAATGAAGTTGTCTTCATGAATATTCTATCAGCTTGCAGTCATGCAGGATCTGTGGAAGAAGGGAGGTCATATTTTAGCTCAATGAGGGGATTTGGGATCGAGCCCAATACAGAACATTTTGCTAGTGTAGTTGACCTTCTGAGCCGAGCTGGTGATCTCAATGGAGCCTATGAACTTATCAAATCAATGCCATTTCCTGTAGATGCTAGCATCTGGGGTGCTCTACTAAATGGGTGTCGAATTCACCGGAGGATGGACATGATTAGAAGCATTGAAGGAGACCTTTTACATATTAGAACAGATGATGCTGGATACTTTACTTTATTGTCTAATATATATGCAGAAGAAGGAGACTGGAATGAATTTGGGAAAGTGAGATCAATGATGAAAGGTATAGGTCTGACCAAGGTTCCTGGATGGAGTACAATTGAACTTGACAAAAGAATCTACACATTTGGAGCTGGAGATACTTCTCATTTGCAAACGAATGAAATTTACAGGATTTCAGAAAATTTGTCAACTTTGGCTGTCGAACAAGGGTATAATGTATAATATGATAGTTCAGTATCTAATATTCTCTAAGGAAGATAATCTTACAGTTCACAGGGAGAAGTTGAAAGCAAGCAAAATACTTGGGAAATTAATGCTTCTAGTTGCTGGATAAAACTTGACAAGATTGTCAGAAACAGTAGCAAAAGGAGGGGTGCACGATACAAAACGTAATACGATGAACCACTTGCCTCAACAGAGTCTCATTATTTCATGTTATGTGCATAATTTTTGTGCTCCTCTTATTCTATCATCATTCTTACATTTTCCATCCTCCCTACCAAATAAAGTGTAAGCTTTAGATTGCCAATAGTCCTATAATTTAAGACGAAAATATACAATATACTCATAACTCATTCATAGGTCTTTTCCTCAACCCCCACCACAATTTAATGCGTATTCTGGATTGGACAATTTAATGAATATAACTACGGAAGAGATGCCACTCTGGCAGGTGAGATATCATCCGTAAAATCCATATCCACTAGGCTACACCCAGGGGACTTGCTGAATCCTCTTTGCTTCATCAGCTCCCTCACCCGATTAACCTGGCTCCATCTTCCATCTGAAGCATACAAGTTACACATGAGTACATAGTAACTAGCTTCATTAGGATGTAACTCCAGCATTTTCTGGATTGCCACTTCTCCAAGATCAAACCTTGCATGGAGTCCACATCCATGGAGAAAAGATCCAATCAAACTAACATCTGGCTGTACTGGCATATTCTCAATAAAGTCCAAGGCTTCTTCAAGTCTGCCTGCACGAGATAATAGATCTACCATGCATGCATAATGCTTCATCGAAGGAACAAAGTTAAAGTCCTGGCACATCAAATTGAAACACCTCCAGCCCTCCCCAACCATCCCTGTATGGCTACAGGCTGATAATATAGTAGTGAAAATTACTTCGTTGGGCTCTAATTTTTCTTTCAACATCTCGCTGAAAAGTGCAAGGGATCCACTACCATCCCCTTGCATTCCATAACCACCAATGATTGCACTCCACGTGATAGTGTTCTTCTCTCCCATCCCATCAAATACTATACGAGCGGACTTCACATCCCCGCATTTGGCATACAAGTTAAGAAGCGCAGTGCCAACATAGACACTGGATGACAGTAGGCCCTCCTTTATAGAGAAAGCATGAAGTGAAGAACCGACACGAAGAGCACCAAGGGAAGCACAAGCTGAGAGAACACTAACAAGTGTGACTGCATCAGGTGAGACAGAATCTGATCTCATTCGATTAAAGAGTTCAAGAGCTTCATACGCATGACCGATTAGTGAATGGCCAGATATAATTGAATTCCAAGTAATCACATTCTTGTCTAAAACTGTTTCAAATATATAACCAGCATCTCTGATCATATGACATTTTGCATACATATCTATAAGAGCATTGCTCACCGTAGGTTCTCCTAACCCAAGCTTAATCCCCAGACCATGAACTGACCGGCCCATAACCAAATTGCCTAACTGTGCACATGCCGAAAGCACACTTGCAGTTGTAACAGAATTTGGCAATATATCAACCCATTTCTTATCCATAAACAACTTTAATGCCTCATTGGGCTGGTCACTCTGTGCGTATCCAACAATCATTGCTGTCCATGAGACAAGATCAATAGCAGAAAGCTCATCAAAGACAGAACGAGCATCTCTAACATCCCCACACTTAACATACATGTCTAGAAGTGCTGTCACCAAGAACGGATTACATTCAATACCATTCTTAATCAGATACCCATGAAGCCACTTCCCCTGATGTAAAGCTCGTAAATTTGTACACCCAGTGACTAAGCTCCCTACAGTAAACTGGTTACCTTCAACTAACCCTTCTCTCATTCTGTTGAACAAAACCAGCCCTTCTTTAGGACAATCATTCTGCACATACCCCACAATCATTGATGTCCATGAAACCACATTTCTTTCAAGAATTTCATCGAACACCTCACGAGAACTCCCAACCTCTCTGCATTTCGCATACATATCAACAAGACTCGTCAACACAAAACTATCGGGGCTCCCCGCCTTAACAATGTGGCAATGCACCTTCCTCCCATCATCAATATCGCGCAGTTCACAACAAGCCTTCAACACAATTGAAAATAAAACATTGTCGCACTCTCTGACGCATATTCTCATACAGGTATAGAACCGAATAATCTCCGAATACAAATCATTCAGAAAGTACCACCTGATCATCACCTTCCATGAATAGAAATCCGGGTTTTCTATCCTATCAAAAACCAAGCGGGCATGCTCAACGTGCCCAAACGAACCATACAAGCTAACCAACTTCGTATCGTACAGAAGTTCACCGGTGAGGCCGTTTACGATGAGCAAGCCGTGGATTATCTTGAGAGCATCGATGTTTCTGCAGAAACCCAGAAGAGAAAAACAGGGGTTTGAAGAGATGGAGTGCATAGAAGCTATGGTCTGAACCAAAGCGAGTTCCGGAGATTCTAAGGGTTGTTGATGGGTTGCATAGGTGAGAGTCCGCCATGGAAGGTAAGGCTTTTTGGTAAGAGGGAAGTGTGTACGTAACGTGGAGACAAGTTTCATGGTCTGTTTTGGTCATCTGAGTTTGCTGGAGAAGCGAAGCAGTGGCGCTCCCGCCATTCCTTCCCTATTTGCTAAGAGTGTAAACAAGACCCCATTTTTAACCCTAAGGCCTAATGGCTAATGGTACCAATGGTAACTTCTATTGGGCCTCACCAATGTTTACTCGACCACTAATGAAAAATGATGGAAAAGTCTACGTATCCCTTAAATTATTATTTAATTAATAGTGTATTTTTAAACTTTTAATTGTAATAATATTTACCTCTAAATAATTAAACAATTGTCATTTGCTAATTTCCTCCAATGACAAAAATATCTTTAATAAACATTAAAAACAAACAAAAAAATTAAAAACAAAAAACCAAAAAATAATAATAATTTTTTTATAAAAAAAAAAATCACATTGTCAATTTGATGGTAGTTTGAGGGGAGGTATGTGAACTTTTTTCAATAATAATACATGTTACTACATGTCTTTCTTATGTCCATTCAAAATTAATGTAGCTTAATCCCAAAGAGTTGGCTAAGTTGATGGAATAGATTTTGAATGCTCCTTATGGTATTAAGTTTGAAATCTATTGAGTACAAACTGTTTCTAAGGCCAACCTCTCAAACGAAGCTTCTAACTTAATTAGTTCATGTTAAGAGTAGTGCGAGGCATAGGTCATAAGTTTACTTGACAGAGGTGAATATACGAAGTAGTCCTATCTTATATGAGTTTGCAATCATTAAAAATAAAAAATTATGTGTCTTTTAAAATCACTTTTATATTTGTAATAAATTATTATTAAATTTTAATTTAATAAAAATTTAAAAAAATGGCTGTATGGTCACAATTAAAACATGGGTGATATGTTCTATTATCTATTTGTGTCCGACCAACCTTAAAATTTATGAAAATCTCTATCCCTCGAGGTTCTATCAAATCCAACCTAATAGCCAATAGGTTTAGGCTGCATTGATCCTAGGCTGACCCATCGATAAATGGACACTTGAAGGTAATTGCTAGTCGAAACGTGTGTAGACACCGTACTTACCAAATGAAGTTAAATTCTTGTGAAATTCTCTTTTCCCCCCTTTTTTTTAAAAAAAAAATTTAGACAAAAAAAAATTCTCCAAATTTCTTCAAATCCTCAAATTAAATCTTTTAAAATGAAAATGTATTTATTTTTAAATTACATACTTTGTTATACATGTCAAAGTAATAAACTGTGTAGATGTTTAAATTTTCACAGTAATTTCAAGCCACCTTTTAGGGAAGAGCTTCATCTATAAAAGAGATAAAAAAAATAAAAAAAATTAAAGTAGTTCACTAGCAAGGGCGGACCTATATTGTAGGGTGGGGGGACATTCTATCCTATTTAGATAGCATTTTTAAATAAAAGGTTTGCAATATTTATGTGTTCGTCCCCCCCCCCCCCCCTCCAACTTTATGTCTCCATCCCTTTCACAAACTGACAAGCAGACTTTCAAAAGTAAAAAAAAATGTCATATAATTTTGAACTCAAAACGTGGGTGTGTGTTGATTTTTTCAAAACAGTGTTAAATAGTTAAAAAGAAATGTAAGCTGAGATACAAATGGGAGGGTGGGACTTGTAATTTGATTTCATATGGGATTCTACGCCTCATTTTATTACTTTTATTTTTCACATGAAGAAGGCGCAAGCAGTGAATTGATGGATGCAACCTTTCTTTTCCAATTTTTCCCTTTTACTTTCAAAACTTAAACTATTCATCCGAACCCATCTCAAAATATCTCTAAGTCTCCATCTGAAAGAACCAAAAGAGTGAGAAACAGCGTGAGAAAGAGAGAACAATGAATGGCGGTTCACCATGCACCTCTTGTGCTGACAGATACCTCACGAGCACATCCCTAGCCTCTACAGCTGAACTAGCTCCCCACACGGCCATTCCTGATCTAGACCAATAAACTACTCCTTCAAGAGCCAATTCCCTTGCGCTAGTAAAGCCGAACCACCAACCGTTTGTCTTTTCTCTTTAAATTAAGATCTTAGTACTGCTCTCTCTCTCTCTCTCTCTCTCCCCCCCCCCCCCTTCTCACACAACAAAACCTACTTCTATCCTTGTTCATTGATACTCGCTAGTGAAACCTCTCTGATGATTAAGTTAGCAAAAGAATGTTGTGTTCTTGTTCTACTTATATGTACATTCCAACCTTCTAGCGTCTTTCTTGAGAGGTTAATGACTTGGCACTTCTTTGATGTGTCCTCTTTCTCTCTCCTAGGTCATTAGGGAGGTCAATAGAGTGTGAGAATTTTGTTACACGAGGTGAGCAAGTGAATTGGGTATAGATGAGTGGTCTTCAGGTTTTCAGGCACTTGGGTTGTTTGGCAGCTTAAGCTCGTCGGGTCACAAACTGGCTGGGCTTGTCCTGGGGTGCGGGCTTTCGTCTTAGGTTGGTATTTTATAGGTTTTACAGAAATCCTTCAATTTTCTTAGATGATTAATAAATTCATCAATGAAAATTTTTAAATGTGTCCCTAGGCCCGCAAATGAGCATTGCTTGGAATTTCTAACGGAGAAATTACTGGGCCTTTCAAACGGGATTGGAGATTTTTACTTTTTTTATTTGTTGTTTTTTTATTTGTTGGGTTAAAAATGCAAAGAAAGAATAAGACTATAAAGTATAAAGTGATAAAAGTGAGGAGCCCAAATAAAATTTCATGGTTACATGTGGACCACATGTGAGATGATCTCAAGATTCTCAACTCTCAAGTACGTACTACAAGTCTACAAGGGTTACAAAGTAGATATACAAGAAGATATCTGGGGATACAAAATAAAAGACAATGAAGTGAAGGGCCCCAAGTGCAATTAATCGTATTTTGGGTACAAAGCTAAAAGATAAAAATGGCAAAAAAAGAAAAAGAAAAGTCAGAGAAAAGGACAGATAAGTAGGAGCAGAGCAGCACTCAACTCTCAAAGTGAGGTGGGTGTTGCTTTTTTGCATGACGATATAAAAAGAAAGCAAAGGAGAGAGAGAGAGAGAGAGAGAGAGGGAGTTGTCCTGAAATGTGATTGGTTGGAGGAGTATCTAAGGAGACTTATTGACTATGACCGCAGTACGACAAATCAACTCAGACACCGACACGACGACGCATAGGCAGCCGCACACAGCCTACAAAAAGAAAGATCTTCTCGTCTTCTGTCCCCCTTCCAAGTTCGAATGTCACCCCCACGCGCCCTCACACGCGCCTCCATACTCTCTCCCTCTTTCCAAACAACCTATTTTATTCTCTTCAACCTTATTCACTACGGACAGAAATTTTCTCTTATTCATCTCGAAAGAAATTTTATTTAATTTACTTTAATATATGATAAGTATTTTTTATTAATATTAAAATTTTTAAAATTTAATAATCATTAATTTTTATTTTACTACGTAAGAACTCAAATATTAAATTTTGAAAAATCTAATATTAATAAATGATATTTATCTTATAATATAGTGAGTTAAGTGAAATTTCATCCAACCCAAATTAAAAGAAATTTATGTCCATTCACTACTACCTCACATCATTTTTATCATATATAACTTTTTTATAAATTAACATCACATTAATTATTAAATAATTAAATTTAAATGTAGCTGACCTTTTAAGTTCACATAATATTTGATATATTAATTATTAAATAATTAAATTTGATTATAATTAACGTAACAGTTTACGTAATATTGTTACATCAGTTTATAAAGAATTATAATAAAAATTGCAGTACCTCAAACATGTTCATATGAAAAATTTATGGAGTAATGGAGTCTTTGAAGTAGACAAATTTGTCTCTTTTTCATTTATGGGAAGAAAAAAAGGGTCTAGAAAATGTTTGTTTTGATAATATGAATATAAGTTACAATAATCCAACCAAATAGGCTTTGCATATAATGGGCGATGAGTGGCTTCACTTATATAGGCATGCTGAGGCTGTGGCTAGTTTTGGTTGGATCACACTCCCAATGTTTTTGTTGGTTTAGGTAGACAAAGCTTAGCTAAAAGTTTCCCATTGGCTTGCAACAGGACAGACAATGAAGTAAAGCCGCTTTTTCACTAGGATAATAACAAACAACCAAACAACCCACCCAGCCACTTGGGCCTAAGTTACGGATCCGAATTTTCAGTAATTTTTTGTTTGTATTATTAGTAATTTAGGCATAAAATGTAAAAGAGTTATTGTGAAATTTATCGGCCTCAATAGGTGGGTGGGTTGTTTAAGACTTATCTGAGCAAGTGGGTTTCATAAAAATTCTCTCACATTTAGTGTCTGAATTCCTAACAAAATTAAATTGTTGAAGATCTTTATCATGATGTTACTACATATGTGCACATAGTCTCACCCATTGATAAGTTTGAACCATTAGCAGATAAGGATCCTTTTTGAAATTATATATTCTAAAATTACGTGAATTTAGGCCATTTCTTGCAACAAATGACTTAGAAAATATTACCTATTAAAAAAATAACATGTTATTAATGAGAGTTGAGTATATTTTCATCAAATTCTCATACTTTATATTGTGAAAAATTCTTAAGCATAAAATTGTATTTTTGATTTTCTAAAGAAGAAGCCTTTGAAGAGAAAGAAAATGTTTGGCTGACTCAATAACATGCTATAATTTTAAGGGAAAAATGTAAAATTGGTCCCTGTGGTTAGCCTAAATTACATATCACTCCCTATGGTATAAGAAAAAATTCAGAAGTCTATGTAGTTGGCTAAAATAACAAATCACTCCCTGTGGCAAATTTCTGTAAGTCATTTTAACAGAAACTGTTAGTCTATAACGTCACAATAAGAGTATAGCGCAATCTATTATAATAAGTAGAGAATCTTACAATGAAATTATGTATATCGTCACAATGTAGAGCAAAATATATTCTTCAAGCCCTCATCAAGCTATTGTAAATTAACCAAGACATCTTATTATTGTTAAGAGTGTTAATATAAAGTGATTTGTTATTTTAGCCAACCACATGGACTTCTGAATTTTTTCTTATACCACAGGGAGTGATATGTAATTTAGGCTAACCACATGAACCACTTTTACATTTTTCCCTAATTTTAATATTTAACATTTTTTCAAGTCATTCAATACAAAGACATACCCAAATTCACATAATTTTAGACTTCAAAATTGCAAGGGTCATGGATCCTCCATTAGCACAGCTGCAGAGATGATCATTAATGGTAAATCTGCAAAATAATTTAGGATTCAACTTTTACTACAGCATGTATACTTTAATAAAATCAAAGGTTCAGATGCATGCTGTAATTTTTGCATATAATCTGAGCATTTGATTTTATTACAACATACATATTATAGTAAAATTTACAGTATGTAAGCTTGATCCAATAATTTATATCGCTTTAATTTGATGGGCAGAGAGAGGGACAAAGGAAAGCGGAAAGGTTCGTGGAAATCATTGCTGAACGGAGGTTGTTCATCATTATTATTCATTCAATGTGCAGGAATAAAAAATAGAGCCAGCAATCTTTTCGATTGGATGTACTATTCTCTCATGATGTTTGTGGAAAAGAATTCTTGAATATGGAGCGAATCGTTTATCAGAAAAGTGGAACTCGATGCATTCACATAATCTAGGCTGACTGGGTCACCATACTCTAAATTACTCTCCCGCACAATTATTTCAACTGTGTGAAAGTTGGTTGGCCATCAATTTTGGTTCCTCAATATAAGCATCATTGTTCCATGTGGAAAGCCTCATCTACAGGACACCCATTTTCCATTAAGTCATCACAAATTCCTCCAAAACATTGCAAAATAAATAACTTCTTAATTGGCCTCTCATTTTCTCAAAACCAGGGATCAAAACTTTGATGAAAGAATTCCTGTGGAGTTGACATTTTTTTTAGATTCCTTCACTCGGGTCGATCATGATTTCTTTTAGTGTTCCTTGTATACCAGAATTTCTTCATCTGATTTCCCACAATAATAACCATGTCAGCACATATGTACTTTCGAGTGAAACGAAGAAAATTAAAGTTAAATTTTACAGATTTAATGGTATATGTTGCCATGTTGCTTATAATTTTTAAATAACACGACACCATATAAATCGTTAGATGCCAAAAAAAAAAAAAAACTGAATCGTTAAATGGATCGAAAAGGAGAGGAGAGGATTGGATCCTATTCCGAGGTGTACTGTCTGACTCATTGAGAGAGAGAGAACAGACTCACTATACATGAGAGAAAGAATAATCAGTTATCCACAATTATCTTTCCCTTTCTCACACACGTTTAAAGAACAAAATTGAGGAAACAATCACCGGATGAGATTCCTTTATATTAGCCTCTGTTCCAAGCAGTTGATAACATATTATCTTCCTCCCGTCAAAGGCCAAGCTCTGCTCACCTATATAAAAAGAAAAACATATTTCCTTGTGTTTCGTTTGCTCAATGTCCTCAGATGATAGCATTTTAGCTGCTTCAACCTGACATTCTTAGCCTTCATGTTTAATAAAACTCCGGCGGTGGGTGAATCAGATGAAGCAAATATAATAGAACCCAAACAATAAGAAAAATACCCCTACGACCCAAGTGACTGCACGCACAAGTGAAGGAATGCTATTATATATCCCGGAACAAATCATACACCATTATTTACGATAATACAAAGTTGGAAAACACTCGAAGGTAGATAATCAAGCAAGCCCAAATTTTGGACTAAGAAATGTACAAAAGGCAGTCCCCATGGCTCAGAACCACCTCACTTCCCCAAAGCCAGAGAAACAACTCCTTCCCTCTATAAAATCCTAAATTAAGAATTCAAAGCCTCTTCCCACAATCAGGTTAAAGGGATAGATGGATGATTACCTGCAGGGCATCTCTGCCTGCGGGGTCGTCTAGTTGTCTTCCCCCACCCCGTTAGGCTTCTATCCTCCAGTCCCACTTCAACGTTATTAAGCTGCTGTATCAGTGGAGTGCAAGCTGAGCTCATTGGCACGGTGGGGGACGAGCTCGCCACTGACCGTCGCCTCCCCCTTCCACAACCATTTCTAGTAGAACTCCTCCTTGTCAATCCTGAATGCCACATATGACCTGTTGCTCGCATCAGCCCCCCAAATGTCTGAAGATCCTCTGTTACCTCATGCCTTGAAAGAGAAGCAAGACCTGGAAGAATGTCTCTTTGGAAGTCTCTTCGCTGCCTACCTCTTCTTGCCTGGCCCTTCCGGGCTCGATTTGGTAATAAAGTGGCTCCAGTTTCCTCCAGCTTTAAGTTTTCTGGAACCAAAGGTTTAGGCATATAATCTTCTTCCTTTGTCTCTATTAGTTTTAATGTCATGAACTCAAAGTAATCACTCCCTTCTTCTTCATTATCCTCACTATCTTTGACACTCAAAACCATGTCAACCTTGCTCTCAATATCATCTCGACATGAGGAAACTATCTCCACAAACCAATTAAGGCGGTCCACAGAAGCTTCTGATGGATTGCAAGTGGAATCATCAAACTGATTGTGGAGACCTGATGATGAGATGGCAACTATTGCCTCTGCTGCTACCATCATAACTTCATCCTCTGGGTGCTCAGCTTTGAGCTGTGGTGATTGCAGAAGAGCCACATGCTGCTTTTCTGCAGCTTCTCCAGGAATTACATCCTCCTCAGGCTCAACAACTACAGGGGCTTCTAAATCTATCCCTGCTGTAGTCTTCACATAAGTGATTGGAGTAAAAGGTACCAAGGATGTTTCATCGTCACCTATACTGGAATTCAGATCAATGTTATGTCTGAAAAAGGAAACATGTGCATCTGTTTTCTTATCTTTAACCAGATTTTCTGCCATTATCTGATTGCTCAAGTCAGGAACTGCAGGTTCACAAGGCAAGTTCATATCAAGGACTCTGTTTTTCCCGTTATTCTCCACAACTTCACCTTCAGATGGGAGAGGAAGGGACACAGAGGGGGAGATGAAAGAAGAAGACTCGTTCTTGGAAAAATGAGACTTTTCAAAGATGGGAAACCCAAGAATTTTTCTATTACTCGGGTAGGCCCCTACCTCACTCCTCTTGACCTCAACATCATTAGAACATGAATCCGATTTTAAATTCTGGGTAAAAATTTCATTAGTTCCTTTCTCCGTTTCAATTTTGTTGGTTAACTGTTTTGATGAAAATTGCAAGAAGCTCGGCTCCTCTGTAGTTAAAATTCTCCCTGCATTGGAAGCCTGATTCTTAGAAGCAGGCTTAGGTCTGAGCCATGGCAAGACCGCAAGATGCTCTTCATGCTTCTGTCCTCCATCTATCATCTCAAAACCTTGCTGGGGAGCTACTTTGTTGGATGAACTGTTCGAAAGCACCACATTCACGTTCTCATCTTTTACAGATTTCACGTCCATGCAATCTGAACCCTTATAGTACTTCATCATACCATTATTCAAGAAGTGATCAGGAGCTCTGTGGTGATCATTACTGCAGTTCAAATAATCATAGCTGATTGAAGGGAGATGAACTGGTTGTTCCTTGGACCCCGATGATGACCCATGGTAAAATCCATTTCTTTTAGGCACTTCACTTCCAAAAGCAGGGTCACATCTAGGATTGCTCTTAAGATGCCAAGCATCTCCAAAAAATCCATTGCTCTGCACTGATGACTGAGAACTCTTACTCAAGTTAGCAGATGAGTTTAAACATTGTTGTTTTTGAACTGATATTGACTTCTGGCTTAAGCTACTACTTTGCTTTTCCCAAGATGAAACTGAGTGAGACCAAGACTTGGTGAAATCAGAGGAAGGGGCAATATTATATGGACTGGGTACATGGGAGGCCATAATTGAACCCAGATGCTTATTACTGGAGATTTCATGACCTCTGTCCGACATTTCCAAAGCACAAACTGTTCTTTCATTCCACAATCCTATCTTGCTTTGATCAGCTAGATAGTAAGCAGAAGATTCATGAGCTTTGTTAAGTAAAACTTGCATTGGCTGGGAAGATATTTCTGGTTGGAAACCTTGAGAAGCAGAGTTCAAGTTGCTTTTACTGTGCCCTAAAAAAAAAAAATTCTAATCCAATGAAACAATCGGACCAGACATATACCTTTAAAAAAGTAAAGAAAAATGCAGAATTCAAACAGAACCAACATAAGGAATTTTGATGCAACATGATGAAGAAACTATACCTGATTCAAGCACATGGGAAAACCACCCTTTTCCATTTCCATTGTTCTCTAAGTGCCGATTGTTCCAAGTCCCATTATCAGTTCCATTGTGGGAGCTGAATGAAATTTCCTTTTGCAAACTTAGAAACTGCGAGTTTGGTTTATCAGACAGATCAGGGCCTTGACCCTCAAGGTGACAGCCACCACGGCCCAGCACATCAACATATCCAGAAGCATTTGTTTCTTCTACCTGAATAGGTTCATTCAAGTCCGCCAAACCATTTCTGCTCTCTAAACACGAATCAGATGTCAAGGCCTCTCCTTGAAAGCCACTCTTCCCACCATCGCTAGGAAACAGGATTACACCACTCTCAGGACCAACCTTATGATTTCTATTAGAATGATAACTTGACATTCCAGATACTCTTTCTTTGCTTAACTGATCCCCTTCTTCAGTATCAATGTATTCATCAGCTGGAAGTTGAAGATCAAATGTTTTTCTCCTCACCTTTGAGGGTCTGGAGTCCAGCACCTCTAAATCCTTTGAATTACCCCCATTTTGGGATAAAAAAGGGCCACCTTGTGCGCTGTTTCCTTTTATAGAACTCAAAGTAGAATGAATGTCCTCAACACCTGAAACAGATGGCCTAGCACAAACAGAGTTTGCCAGAGGGAAGCTGGGTATATGCCATTTCCGAGCATCTTCGGATGTAATTTGAGATGCTAAGGGACTTGATGACAATGATGACTCAATGGGCATCCGGTTTTTATGTAATTCTTTCCTCTTAAATTCATCCATCAAATCCCTCTGTATTCTATAAAGGCGGTGAAGTTCATACACCTGGATGAAGGCAGAAAAATCAGATGTATCCAATAAAACTAAATAAACTCGTTCCGTTAAGAATCCAATTGAGTGAACCCGTAGGAATTTAAAAGGGCCAAGAAAATTTGAATACCTGACTTTTGAATGTCGCCTCATGCTGAAGCATCATCTGCTTCACTACATCCTTGTCATAACCAGAATATGAATCTGTGGCAGCCCTTGGCAAGAAATCATTATAATACTGCCCATTTACCAAGGTTTTATCCCCATAATACAGGGACCAGCTACAACTGTTAGAATTCTCGTTAAGATCCCTCATTGTGTAATATCCTGGCAGATAACCTTTACACTGCACTTTTGTTCCCATTCCTGAGCACCAATGAAGGAACTTATCAACACTGAAACACATAAGCAAAACAATTATAGGCGTAACAATGAGAATCTAGTTTCATGTAACGATTCCCAATTACCAGAACTGCTCACCCTAGTTTTTATTAAGAACGGAAAAACAATGGATGATAGTTATATACAACTAGGAAATTCACAACCAGCAAAGCATGCTAAGCTTACTTACCCAGGGCAGGAACGAAATAAGCCATTAGACAATTTCTATCAAAAGTGGAAATGAAAGGTTACACAAGTTCAAGGACGTGCTTGATTTGGCACCAAGATTTTCAATTTGTACAATAATAGACATCACATTTTTTTACACATATATCATCACGTCATATTTGCTGGCCTTCCAATGTCTTTTCAAAGATGTTCCCTCATAAATGTCTTAATTGTTCATGTTTCCTAGTTAAGCTAAATGCTCATTGTTGCTTCTTTGTTCCATTTCTAATTTCTAATTTCATATTCTAAATCTTCTTCACCCTAACACTCCTCGATTATGTTGTTCCACACTCTCCCTCCATCGCCTATGTCACATGACCTTATAGACCTAGAACGCGAATTAACAGCAGAAGTTATCTTAAAGCCTTTCCACTCTATAAATTCAAGAATCACTCTGGCTCTTAAAAAGCAAGCATTCCAAGCAGCATTAATGCACATATACAATAATTATTTTGAGAAACATTGAATAATCAGTTAGTTAATAACACTAGCGATCACATTCACCATAACTATGTTGAAACCATGACTCCCAATTAAATTACCCCCCTCCCCCAAAATAGCACTCACTAAAAGAAACAGATAGAAGCAAAAAATAAAAAAACCTAGAAAGTATTATAGTATTTCATCCAACAAAACAGGATTTTAATAGATAATAGAACTTATAGTTTCTCTTATCACTAAATCCATTTCAGGTCTAAGAAAGCAAAGGAGAATCTATGCCTCTTTAAATAATTTAAAATAAGCCCTGCATGTTCCAAGAACTAAAAAATTAGTGACAAGTTGCTCAAGGAGTTTGTTACTGCAAGCTATAATTATATTAGAAGTCTCTTGGATGTTCTAGAGTATTCATTGCTATAATTGACTGTTTGACAGTGCAACAAATAAGGATCAGCAGCCTTATTTAGAAACAATTCAACAAACATAAACGCATTTCTTACTTAAGATTCTCAAATTATAAATATTCATGGACCTGGCTGAACACTTCAACAGCAACTACATTACGTTCAACTACCTTCCTCACATTCCACATTGTTAGTAACCATAACTCTAACCAAATCCAATATAACGCTCCTCTAATCATAGGAATCTACATTTCTCATTGACTAGGAGAACTCACAAGCAACTCAAGGAACAATTCTGTAATACCAATAGTAGGACAGGGATATGCAACAGGGTAATCCAATTATAAGTAGTCGGGTTTGAAAAGGTTAGATATTTGCCAAAGCATAAACTCATCATTAGAAAACTCACATGAAGCCTGCAATCAAACTGAACTTATATAACCCTTCCCTTCACTGAGGTAAAAATGAATGCAACATTTTAATAAAGCATCCAAATTCAAAAGTCTTGCTAACATTTGTTACAAAGTAAAAAAAAAAAAAATCCTTCACTAACGCGGTTAGAAGTAGACGCCCATACGCTGGCGAAGATAATCCAAGACAGTCGGTAATCACCATAAGCTTTTCATACGCCACAAAAATCCTCAAGACCGACCAAAATTTGGCGAAAAAAACCCAGTAGGCTGAAATTTTTAGAAGCCTTAAGATCAAGATGGAAAGTTCGAAGTTCTCTTTGCTAATTATCGAGATGACGAATATCTACAGCAGTAATAAAAGTTAATAGAACAGATCCTGCCCAGTTACAGCCTAAAATTAACATATATAAGCAAATATTAACAAGACAAAAGGACCATGACAAATACTCTAATCATCCATCAAACCAATTCAAAAAAAAAAAAAAAATTAAAAAACAAAACAAAACAAAATAAAACAGAAATTAAATATCAAAAGAAATATCAGTGGAGTTTATAAGTTGCAATGAAACCACAAAAACAAATGCACAATCAAGCCATAGAAAAGGCAACAATTTAACAATTTCAAAAGGCAGAATAAAGTACATAATTAAAATAAAGTAAAACCCAATTAACAAAATCATCAAGCAAAATGAAACCATAAATCAATTTACTAAGAAAGTAAAAATAAGTTTTACCTCAGACCCACATCCTCTTATCAGCTCTCTCCTCAAGAACCCCGCATGGATTGAATCATTCAACGAAAAATCCACATCGTGGAAAATTCAGAGTCCCAGACTCTCACCACTTAAGACCAAAGCAGCGAAAGAAAATGATAACAATAATTATTCAACAAACAAAAAAGTGGGTGTTTTTGCAACACCAGTGAAGGAGCTTAGATCGTCACCAGATTGAAGAAAAGGAGGAGATTTCGATCTGCTGGGCCACTCTCTTTCTCTCTCAAAGAATAGAGTTTTTGGAGAGAGTTTTTTCCTTTTCTTCCTTTAGAGAGAGAGAGAGAAAGAGAGAGATCCCAGATAAGAAATCTTCACACAAACAAACGACCTTCTAAGAACAGTGACATGATATTTGTCAACATCCGGTCTCTTTTTATTCTCTGCTTTTTCTTCACTTCTCTCTCTCACACACGCATTTCTTTTTCCTTCTATATATAAATATAAAATCTAAATTTATTTCTGTGTTTTTGAGGTAATGAAAATAAATGGGCATTTCTAGATTCTCTCCACCTCCCTTGCTTTTGGTACAGATATTAAAAACTATTTCTACTCCATTTAACAATTTGAAAAATCCAACGCACTCGTATATAATATATTTTTTATATTCATTTTAAAAACCACTGCTTTACTGCAGGAACAATCACAAATCACAACAAACTCCACAATTACGTTCTTCTAAAGCTACTTGTTTACCTCAAAGATTAACGCAAGTTTTCTTGTTTCCAAAAATAAATTTCCATATTAAGTGTTGTTTAATCGGCTAATTGTAGCAGACAAAGTGTGTGCCCCACTCTCCTACTGTGTAAAGGATTAGGATTCACATAATAAATGCCCATCTGGGTCGGAGATATTTACCAGAACGGGATTCTTGCTTCTGTGGCCTTCTGATTGGCTGATCCTCTGTTTTCTGACCCTCTAAAAGTCCATTTGTGAGTTAAAAAAAAGCAAATTATGGCTCTTAATACGTGGCGGTTTTTTTGGCAGAACATCTTTTTTACATCATACCATGGGCGCGAGGTCAATTAGAATGTTAATCACTTCTTCGTTGCCAAATCGAAAAAGTATTAAAGACAACCTTTATTTCAATCAAAAAAATCTTTACCTAATTTAATCTTTTTCAAACTCTTTAACATCTTCAAGTTCTATTTAGATGACGTCACGCTCCTCATTATTGAAATTATCAACGTATTCACACAAGGTAAATTTGGGATTTCTTCAAATCTAATGTCCGAATTATAAGAAAATTCAAACAAAAAAAAATGATTGAGAAAATTCCCCGGATTTCCTTCCTACCCAGCAAGAAATTCTAGGGAAAAGTGGTCTATGAATTATTTGACAAGAAAAGAGGCAGAAAAAAATGTGTAATGGAATTTTTTTATCTTATTTCTTGTGAAATGGATAAAATCGAGTTGAAAAAATATGCAATAATTATATATATTCTCATTTGTTGGCTTAGGTCAACTCAGCTTCACGGGGATCAAATTGGGTCTGTTAACTTAATTTTTATTCAAGAATCACATTGAAGAACATCGATAATATAGAGGGATGAAAATTTTGACTCTTTATCGACAGTTGGTGCAAGCAGACCAGAAAACAGATAGTCCAAAAGGCTCAAGATTTAAAATTTGATGGCTTTTCTTTTTCCCCTTTTTTTTCTGTCATTCTTTTGCTTTTACTTTTGAGTAGAATCCCCTCACTTCACAACATTCATTACAATTTAGTCGAGCATTAGCATCAACTTTTTTTAAACTTCATTTCTTTTTTAGTGTAGAAAAAACTGTTAAAAAAATATAAAAAAGTTCTTGTAGCAGCTTTCTTAAGTGTTTTCTAAATTATATAAATACCAAGCATCTAGGGAACAAAAAATAGTTCCCTTAACATTATTTTAATATAAAAACTTTCTCTCTCCTCTCTCTCTTCTCTACCATTTGTTTAAAACAATATTTAAATAATTTCTCTTTCATCTCTCTTTTTTCTACCATTTAATTTAAATAGTATTTAATTCATATAAAGAAATATAAAGAAAAGCTGCTGTAGAGTGCATTTAAATGGGAAACCAAAAAATAGTTTTATTCTCTACATTAAAGAAAAGTTTAAGAGCATTCACATTGGACTCAACAAAGTAGCTAAAAAGCTACTTTGTTGAGCCCTATAGCAAATTTTTTTTGAAAAAACTCTCACATTAGGCTCAGCAAAATACCCAATATTTTGCTGAGCCGCTACAGTGCTCAGCAACTTTGCTGAGCACTGTAGCTCAACAAACTAATAAAAAATTAGTTTTTTCTCTCCCCTCTCTCTCTCTCTCTCACGCATCCTTCTTCTCCCCTTTCTTTTTTTTTTTTTTTTTTTTTCTCCTACGCCTGCTTCCTTTCTCACGCATCCTTCTTCTCCCCTTTCTTTTCTTTTTTTCTCCTACGCCTACTTCCTTTCTTCATCTCTGCATCATTTATTGAAAATTTGAAACTTCAATCCTTCAATGATATCTCAGCCGTGCATCATTTATTCAAATTTTAACTCTTTTTTTTTATTATTATTAAAAAGACCATTAGAAAAACTTTTTTAAAAAAAAATAAATGACCATATTGAAAAAAAATAAAATTTTAAAATATGACTGTTAAAAAATAACAAATTTTAAAAAATATGATTATTAAGAAATGAAAAGGCTTCTAAAATATAATTGTTGGAGAAAAAAAAAAGAATAGATAATGAATATTTAAATGGAATAGTAAAAATTGTTAGTTAAAATGTTGAGCCGGATATAGGTTCTTTTAAAAAGTTGTTAGCTAAAATAGAAAAAGTGGTGTTTTAGCTAAAATTTAGCCAAACATTTGATGAGCCTAATGTGAGTGTTCTAAGCATCAGCTTTTTTAATACAGTTTTTTTTTTTTATCATTTTCATATACTATATAAATATTTTTTAAATGAAATATTTAAATATTATTTTAAACCAATAGTAGAAAAAAGATAGAGAAGAAATAAATTTTTTAATATTAAAATAAAGCTAAATGAACCACTTTTAATTCCCTAATTGAAGAAAACAACTTTTAAGTTTTTGTAACAATTTCTCTAACATAAAAATAAAAAAATTAAAAAAAAAAAAACTACTACTACTAATACTCTTACCAAAAGAAACAAAATAGAATTTCACGTCATTATCAATTAGGAAAATATAAAGGAAATCTCTAACTGTAACATTAATCGTACCCACAAAACACAAAGCAACTAAATATAAAATTTATTACATGGGGGGACCTACTGGTTTATTGAGGATCAATACCTAACCTAAGCTCTTTAACTTCACTCAAGTTGTTACCGTACGATGGAGTGGTTTGCACATTTTACGAGTAGATGTGTAACATCCCAATTTTAGTTAGTCTAATCTAATTAAATGGATCAAGTGTGATTCAAAATTTCAAATGATGTAATTTATGTCATTCATAATGTTAGCATTAAAATTAAATTTTCAAACATTTTTTAGTGCATATTTCAAAACAAATATATATATATGATATAAATTAATTAGGTAACATTCTACGGTGATTCTTTTCATAAAAACAAGGCTCACAAGTCTTTTTTTTTTTTTAAGCTTAATAGAATAGAGTATGTTTAGATTTGTGATTTTAAAAAGTACGATTTTAAAATAACGATTTTAATATGTGTGATTTGAAAACAAACATAATTTTTAAAAATATAGTTAAGTGTTTAACAAAATACAGTTTGACCTTTAAAATCGCAATTTAGCCTTTAAAATTTGTGTTTTAAAAAAAATCAATGCATGTGATTTGAAATACAAATTTTTTTTTTCGTTTTAAAAATGCAATCACAAACAATCTATTTTTTACAATTTAGTTTAAAATTAAACTTTTTGTTTATAAAATCTTAATACCAAAAAGCACTCTGTACATCATTAAACACCATAATTAATGTACTAATTTTATTATTGTTATAAATTTTTCTTAAAATTTAATGAATTCACTTTAAATGGCATGTGCATGACATGTCAATAAAATCTATTTTACGCACTTTAATAGCCTCCAAAGTACTATTGATAGGTAAATATTTTAAATGCTATTTTTATGCAAAATAAGCCCTAGCCACTCCCTAGGGTAATTTTGTCTAGATCTTCCAAAAAATTAGATTTTTAATATTTTTTTTCACTTGAAACCTAGACCTTTAGAAACAATGAAAGAACCCTATACCTATAAAAGACACCTTATTGCCATGTGCCTCAATAGTTCCCCTCACTCTCACTCTTTTCTTCTCATGTGTTTTTTCAAGACAACACGCGCACCCTTTAGACCCTGCAACCAATCAGCTACTGTGGAGGAAATATTATTTTCTTCATTTCCTCTCTGCCACGCTGCCAAGACTATAATTTAACAAGAACTTTTCATCTCCCAACCCGTCATAAGTTATTCATTCTTTCAATTCTTTCTTTCAAAATTCTCGTTAAAGTTTTGGTTTCAGCAAAAGTCAAAACTATGCACTGTTTTGATAAGATTGTGTTAGTTTATCTACAGGGACAGAACTAATAATTTAATTTTATGAAGGCTAACCCTATATTAAAAAAACAACTAGGAGCCAAAAAAATTTAAAAAAAAAACAAAAAAAAGACTTGAAATATATTTTTTAATAAATTTAAGGGTAAATGAATTATAAATCCATGAATCAAAGCGTCATTTGAAATTAATTTCTCACTTTTTAATTTTGAGAATTGGATCTATGGGTATTCGCGAATTTGCAATCGATCACTGCCAAATGTGTCCGAAGAAGAAGAGTAGAACAAACAAAACATGTCCAAAAGTAAACTAATAGCTTGGACTGCTACTAGAAACACCATTAAATTTCAAAGTAGTGTGATCTAATTCGAAAATTTCTCTCAATTTTGAGCACATTTAGCATATTTTTTTCATAGTAGTAGGATCACTGTAACTGACTCCATTTAGTTCGGCCACCCCTCATTTAAAATAAAAATAAAAAATTTAGAAGGTGGCCGAACCATCTCCTAGCCATTTTGAGGGTGGTTCGTCCACCCCTTTGGTCAAGGGGGTGGCTAAGTTTTTTAAAAAAAAAATAAAAAAAAAATAGTTTTAGTTTTAGTTTTTTTTTTTAAAAAAGATTTAAGTTAAAAAATTAAAAAACAATATTTTATTAATTGGACTAACGGTTTAAGTAAAAAAAGACAGAAATTAGACGGTAATGATCGATTGCAAATTTGCAAATACTCATCGACCAAATTTTTAAAGTTAAAAAAAGAGAGATCGATTTGAAATGGACCATTTATCTAAAGATTTATAATACATTTATCATAAATTTAAAGGTTTTTTTTTTGTTTTTTTACAATTTTTTGTGGAGTGTGGTTGGATGGGGGCCATGGCTCCCACCAACCCCCCACCCTCCTTCCCCCTTAAGTTTCGTCACTAGATACGTAGTTTATTGATGATTACATGCATGAAATACAATATTGACATGAAGATTTTGCTTATTTGCTCATCATTAAATCATACAAGAATGTTTTACGTCATATTACAAGTTAGATAGCAAAGCATAAACCAAGACTTGTTTTATAAAATTATGAAACTTGTTCTGACAAAACATAGCAAAGCATGTGTAAACACTAGATTCGTATTTAGAAATCATAACAAGGTGAAAAAACCATACATGTGGCTTGCCCATAGTGAGGGCCAAACCAAATGCCAATGGTGTATGTTTGTGGTATTTTTCAAGCCTAGGAATGAGAGGAAACTTTACTTAATTTCTTAAATTTTTTTTTTTTTTTGTAATTACTTTTTAAAATTTAAAAAATTTCAATTTAAAGTATTAAATTTTAATTTTTTTACAATTTTCCTCCTTCCTCAAGATTTTTTGTTAAATTTAGAGGTTCCAATAAGGTTAAACAACACGGTTTTTTTTTTTAAAAAAAAAAAAAAAATACGGACAAACATTTATACGATTCTGAAAAAGGCCTGACATGGGTATAATATGCAGATTTAATATGTCAGTTGCAATACAACCACATATGACGAGATTCAGATATACATAAATATATACCCTCGGGTATCAAGTACCATAATCATATTTACCCTACCCGGATAATTTAGGTATACCTACCCATATGCGATCAATTTTTCCATGTACCATACTAGATTGGAATAATTAGTGCATATATTTTGTTTCGATTATTTACAGGAGCTCATCATATCATTTGCAATTTGATGTTCCAGCAATTCTAAAATTTATATGCTTTCTTTTTTGAAATTTCATTAAGAAGAGTTTTTCTCCAAATTCGGTCGTTAATGCTATCAAAGACAGATTTTTTTTTTTTTTTCTAAACTTTGTCAAAATCCTATTTAATCTAAGGACATAGTTTACCTTCAAATTAGGTTAGATGAAGTTTTTCAAGTTCGGTCTATAAAATTGTTATATACCCTTTAAGCATATAGTTTACTGTGTTTATTATAATTTTCTTATATACTCACGTCATAATTCACATAATATTTATCAAGACATTAACTAATTAAATTGGGTTACTGTGACAAAAACTTTTGCAGCATAGCAGACCATACTACATGGTAGAGATTTAGGTCTACTTAATATCATTTTAAAATGTGATACTTTGGAGATAGTACATACACTTAAGAAAAATCTTCAATTTTTGAATAAGTATGGTAATTTGATTAATGACTCGAAGATTATTTTGAATAATATTCCATCATGGCACATGATGCATACTATGAGGGAGGCAAACATGACAGTCTATTTAATAGCAAATACAACTATTCAACAATCTACAAAAGAAATTTGGATGGAAACCTATTTTCTGTTTTCTCGTGATATTATATTGTCATATAGTTGTATGATTAAATATTCTTGAATGAAAGATTGAGATTTCACTTTAAAAAACAAAATTAAATTGACAAGTTAGATTTGAGTCATGAAGGATAACTTTAATTATTTAATAATTTACATTGTTTAAGTGTCACGAAATCCTCTATTTCCTTTAGCTGAACCCTTCATGTACTCATTTAAACAAATCTCATTGCAAAATAATGTCATTTTAATTAGAAACTATGTGTAATCAGAGAAAACGAGGTTGTTCTTAACTTGAAAAAGAAGCAAACCAAAAAAATCCAGGACCACAAAATATGACCCCAAAAGGTTTTATAAATTGATGGTGTGGACGATTCGGTTGCCGGGTCCCCTACCCAGAGAATCAATAAATACGACTTTTCAATGAAAAACACGAGTTATGTTGAAATTTCTGTTTTATGTCTTGTTCTTAAAATAGAAAATATTTTTTAAAAATATATATTATAAAAATTATATTTACATAATATCAGAATAATTTTTTAAAACTAACAAAAAAAAAATTAAAACACATTAACAAATGTACCACCATCTTTGTTATAGGAAAATAAGGTTGATAATTTTTTATACTGACTTTTAAATTTAACACGAAATTAGTGTTAAAATGTCTAACCCATTTGATTAAATGAATCAGATTATAACTGAGCTATTTAATCTTTTTTATATATATACCTCGATACGATTTGAATTTAACACACAACATATATAATCTTATATACATATTTTTAAACAAGATCTAAATCAGACATACAAACACGAACTGCCCCCCTTATAAAGCTGTCCTGTTAAAGTAATATGGGGACATCCAAAGAAAGAAAGAAAGATGAGTTTGCTACAATGTATCATGACTTTTACGGGGTCTGATAAATGTCATCATCAACCTACTAGTCAGAAATGGTTATTAACATCATCAAATGAAATGGGTTGCGAGTCAAGCAAGTTCCTTTAGATATTTTTTTTGTATTAATTTGTGTTTTGTGAACGTAACAATTGAGGTGGTCCCTAAATTTTGGTCGGTCGCTTTCGAGGGAAATATGTGAAGCTTTCCAAGTCCCAACTAGTGGAAGATTTGGCAAAGCATATGTTTTAGGGCCCACCGACGGGTTTCCATCAATTTGATTGGCTTAAGCGTTTATCAACGCTTTGATATTTCGTATTTGCTACAACAAATGTCATTACCAATTTAATAAAGAGGTTGGTAATATGATAGCGCCCTCTCATAACCAATGTTTGGAAAAACACCTAAATGAAAACAACCTTTTGTTTGTTTTAATTTTATTTTTATTACTGTTTATCTCAGTCCTTTAAATTGAGAGAGATGATTTTTCTTAATTTTCGGGTTGAGGGAGTTTTAATAATATTGGTGTGAATTGGACTGCCTATATCTTCGAATTTAACTGGAGTTGTATATAGGTGTGTGAAAGATTATGTCATAGATATTTACTTGTTTTTGTTTATGACTTATAAGTTCATAGCTTTGAGCTATGGTTATCGAAACTTGTAGTTTATTGCCTTAACTTTTGATTGTAAGAGTTTTTGCTCAATAATTGTTATCAATGAAAAAGTAAAAATTCACTTTTTTTTTTAAAAAAAAAAAAAAAAAATTGTTTTTGGGGTTCTTTAGCTCTATCTTTAAACTATCATTAATACATCCAAATATATGAATTTAGAATGTTTTTTAAATTGTGAATTATTTCAAAAGATTAGACTGATATTATAACAAATATTTATTTTATTTTATTTTTTTGGACATTTTAATCCCTTCAAAAGCAACCCAATTACCCAAACTTGTTAATAAGTTGCCATCAGAAGGGTACACCACTACTACACCGTACACGCACTGCACACATCAGTATAAAGTATAAATTCAAATATTGAATACAACCACAGCAACTGTTTAAATTGGTAATTGCAAAAAAGGAAAAAAAAAAAAATTAATGACCTATAATGAACCATTGCTATCTAACCAATAAAGGCGATTAAAAAAAAAAAACCAATAAAGGCATGTTTCCGTAGACGGGTAGATCAAGGTTACAGATCACTAATAACTGAGGGGGGATCGATGCCTTTTTTTCTTTTTCTTTTTTTAATGTGAATCACAATTTTCAACATAAATGTACTAATAATTTTTATTTGGAAAGCATTTATTTTGTGGTTCAAATTTAAAATTTGTGTATTTAATGGTATATATATGAAGTTAATATTAATATTTATTTTAAAATTTTAAAAATATGTAAAATTATATACACTGTTAAATGCACTAATATTAAAATCTTAATTTAAAATAAATATTATCAATTTTATTTAAAATGAAAAGATCTTATCCCTTACCAAGGTTAAAGTCATTTAAAAGTGTAGTGGGAGGAGCCCATTTAGTCAATGAGCATTGCTAGTGCTTTGCATAAGAGTTTATAGTTGACGGAAGACTTGGCGTACGCATTGATGGTTTGTGGATGAGAAGCTGCTATCATAATTAAACTAATTCACCCAACAAAATCATTTTGGGCCATTTAAATTTAGGGCAGATAATTTTTGATACTATTCATAAATATAATATTAATTGGTTATAGTTAAGGGATTTGATATGTTTAATTAAATCAATCAGATTAAAATTAATGTGGGGGACCCAGTCGCTCGGCGTGCCACCCTTTCACCTTCCCCCACCAAGTTTGTGCACCGTACCATTTGGGCCCACAACATTCTCCTACACCAGGCCCAGCAAAAGGTTCCGTGTCCATTTCTCCCCCCCCCCCCCCTCGGGCACCAAAATTCCCTTGAACCTTTATCTTTCAAGCTCAAGGGAATTTAGGGGCTCCTGTGGGGGGCCCAGTTAGCCCACGACCCAAGGACGATCTCTGTAAATGGCAAGGATCCAGCAGGTCTTCTTTCCCTCCTCCGGTCACCAGAAATTCCCTTGGACGAATCTTTCAAATGGTCAAAGGGAATTTGGGGACTCCTGTAGGGGCCCAATCAATATTAGTATGCGGCCCAGGAACTATCTTCATGGCCCACGGCCCAGAGACCGTCTTCACGAGCAGTAACGCCTCGGCCCGAAAGATGGAAGGCTTCGACCCAGATAGGTGATCCACGACCAAACTCTATCTTCATGAACAGTAAGGTTCCGGCCTTATTCCCATGGATCACCGCAACATCTCCGGGCGCTTGGTCGGCCCAACTTGATCATCCGACCAGCATTACCGGGCCTGTCTCCCCGGCTCTTCTAGAAGCATGAGAGAATCTATGGAACAAGCTCACCACCTAGAGTCTGATCTCAGGAGCATGAGACCCCCTCATCGATAACGGTTTGTAACAATCAGGAGAGAGAGAGGCGCGAGAAAGGCGGGATGCTAACCTCTTTCTGGCGCCCTCCTTTTCCCGCCTTCTTCTACCCATATAAAAACCTCAAAGTATTACTCCTACCCCTTTTAACGACTCATCTGACACTCACCGGAAAACACCTTTATGACTTTAGCATCGGAGCGACTTCACTGGTCAGCGCCAGTGGAGCCTTCTCTGATCTTCTTCTTCTCTTACACAGGTTCGGTGATTCATAGGCTACGTGGAGACGTGAGATTGCTGTAGGCGGAGACACCTACAGTTAACATATATAATTCTATACCTATACATCAATACGATCAAAACTCGATACGTGACTTAAGAGTTAATAATTTTTGACATAATTTATAAATTTAATATGAATTCAACATAGAATTAGTGAGTTATAGTTAATAAATATAATCCGTTTAATTAAATTATTTTATTTAAATTAACTTATATAATCTTATATTTATATCTAGACACAATTTAAACTTAACACGCGATCACGAATTATTGCACATGTCAAATCTTATAGTTATGGATTTATTTATTTTTAGGTGTCAAGTGAGTTATTTTTTTTCAAGGAGTACAGCGGTTTGTTCTCAAGTTTTTGGGACCCTCCCCCCTCTCTAGGGACAAACGCTAGTCAATAAAGGCTAGTCAATAGAATTACAGTACTTACTCCCGACAGCTTGATTTATTCAATTTGCTGTTATGGTCGCTGAGTATATAGGATGAGAAATGCTACCTCCTCCTCCTCTGTTTTTTTTTTCTTTTTTCTTAAAAAAATTACTATTAAATAAGTAGATCTTATATTGTTTAATGAGTAATTATATATGTCATCTTTTATGTCTATCTTATATCAATCAAAAGTGACGTGACTTTTAAGATCACCATTGAATTTATTATCGATAATTATTGATTTTTAATTTAATGGTGATTTTAAAAGTCACGTCACTTTTAATTGACACAAAATAGACATAAAAAATGACTTATATTATTACTCTTGTTTAATTTATTATAAGGTTGAGCTGGCTTTAGTTTTGAGCCATGTACAAGGGAGAGATGGATCGATCCTCGGTTGTTCGAGAATTGCTCGATTCGCCCATCCGCCATATGTTGCACATGGACCTTTTTTCTTTTTCTTTTTTGGGTTTGTTAAATTCAGAAAATGATTTGAAACAGAAGGCAACTTTGTGAAAACCATTTTGCAGGCGAGAATAAGACCGTGAAAGTGCTTTTAGATGAGACATGATGTAGTTTAGGGGCTCCTAGATATTTATTTAGGCTGCATTTGTTGTGAGCACGGTGTAGGCATGTCAATAATTGGCATTTGATAGCTGTCACCATTCAAAGCATGCCACATCGTTTGTGCTAGTCACATGCCAAAACTAAACCCAAAAAGTTTACATACTTTTCAAATTAATATTCAATTGACATTGTCATTTTAAAGTTAGCAAAAAAATAAAAATAATCTTACAAATTTTTTAATAAGATAAAAATATCTATATAAATTTGTTTTTTAAAAAAATTGGCCAGATGGGTGATAATTTTTTCTTTTTAAATTTTTAGTTTTAGTTGTTTTTAGAATTAATTTTATTAAGGGTATTTTTGTTATTATGAAAATATTAACAATTTTTAATAATTTAAAAGACATTTGTCAATTAAATGATAATTTGAGATATGATAATAGTTTGAGAGACATTTATATCACATCACCAAAAAAAAAAAAAAGCATTAAAAAAATGAGCCCTTAATCATGAATATATGAGAATAGGATCTATCCAATTTCATTTAAAATAAAATAAAAATATGATTCCCATTTTTTTTTAGTGGTAAAATTATTATTTCATTTTTTGAGACAATTTTGCCCAACAAAAAAATAAGAAACCGGCTCCCCATTTCATGCTGAAATGAAGAGGATCCTTCTCCCACTATATGGGGATCAATGATAATAATAGGCAAGATAGCTAATATATCTTGGGTTATATTCGAAACCTTAATGATTTAGTAAAATAAAAAATTATATATATTTAATAAATTTGGTTGAATACCAAAGATAATTCTCCACTAAGGTGATGATCTAAATTATAGTTTGCATATAACATGGATCAAATTGACAAAATTACTATTTATCAAAGATAAAGTTTAGGAAAAGCTTCGTTTAAGTTGATTGTTCGAAATTGTAGGTGCAAATCTCATAAACTAAAATCACTCATTATCTATTATAATCTGTAATCTAAAAAGAAAACAAAAACCATATTCAACCATAAAGTTTATTTTATTGTATAAAATGGAAAGGTTAATTTTATCCTTATATATTTCATAAAGGACATAATTTTTCTACAAATTAATTTGAGAAACTTCATTCAATTCAGTCTATAAAAATGTTATGTATTTGGTTGCATATAAGAAGCATATAATTTTTTTAATTGCAATAACAAAGTTGAACAAAACTTCATAAAAATTACATGTGATTCTTTTAACTTTATTCTTGCAATTAAAAAAATATATATTTTTCATATGCAAAGAGATACATGACATTTTTACAAACAAAATTAGAGGAAATCTTTGTCCTTTAATAAATTATTCCACTCCACTCAAAAATAGTTTTTTTTTTTGAGTTATCTCAATTTTTTTTTTTAAAAAAAATAGAATAATATATTTAATTTTTTTATAAATAATAATGGAGATGTGACTACTCCTTTTGTCAAATCGTTATAAGAACTTGCTTTTTATAAATTAAATTCTCAATTTCATCAAAGATAGCACATTTTGGCAGGAAATAGAAAAGGATAGAATGGGTAACTCAAGATTCCCACACCCTGGCCGTACAATATCCAAGAAAAGGCGCAGTTTGTAAATTCCACACATCTCTCTCTCTCCAAGGCCCAAGACTCTCACTCTCAAATCCCTATGTCGATATGCGTCGTCCTGCGTCCACGAATCTTGGGCTCCCTAAACGACTTGCCTCGCAAAAGTGCATGGCCCTCGGTTTCCAATGAAATAACGAGAAGGCCCTTTTTCGAAAAGCAGAGTGACGAAATTGCCCTTTGGCTAACGGTGGTCCCACGCAAAATCGCATTTATCCTTTTGTCCACTCCCACACCCACACTGCGGTCTCTCACCTCATCCTTTGGCTGTCTCTTTCGAAACCTCACGGCTTCCAAAGATATAAGAAGAGCATCTGCTTTCCCCCGGCTTTTTCGATAAAAGTCAGTCCCAACAGCCCCAGCATTTACCATAATTGTCCTTTTAAGGTTAACTCGGCGAGAAGCTTTCCCCTGTGACTCTCCAACATCGGTAACATCATACACCACCACCACCACCACCATGCTTTTCATTCCTTTTTCAACGTTCATCTTTTCCGTATTTTTCTGATTTTTTTTTTCACCTTTTTAAAGACATGTTTGTTACTAAAGCCGTTTCACTGGGCACCATTCCATTGGGTTGTTTACATAAATTGTCCCCTTTTTTAGATTACATGTACACACATACACAAAATAAAAATAAAAATAAAATATTGTGTTGGACCATTTATTTGATTTTTTAAAATATTAAGTTCTATCTTACAATATAATGTTTGTATGGAGGTCTATGTTGAAGCCTCTTATCCCCTCTTTTGGATTTTTTTTTTTTTGGTATTTATACAACAAAGCATATAAATAAGAAAATTCGACATACAACAATTATGAAGAATTCTCAAAATTTCACTTTTGAACTTCTACAACTGATAATGAAAAATGAATATGAATATGAAAATCGGTGAAAGAATGTCATATTTATAAATGTTAAAGGGGCACGTGTGAAAAAATCATAACTTTTTATTCTGTGTAACTGGCATTTAACACATTAATAGTCGCATTGGTTCCAAATTGACGTGAAGTGTGTGGTTGGCCTACTGGATAAGGTGCAACCTTCCATCCATCAGGCACTGGTTTAAGCCCCAACAACTATACTTATATTGTTTAAATTTTTTTTTATCAACTAAACACGTGTTGTGTGTTCGGCGCGTGAAACACGTGCAGTGCACAAGCCAAAATGTATGTGATTTATTGTGGATTAATGATGACTTTAAGGTTAAATAGTTAGAGTTTTATTGATGATTTGAGGTATGTCATTTTCCATATTGACAATAGTAGATCAACTACTATTTAAAGTGTTAATGAGTAGATTCGTTGTATATTCGAAGTGTAGTAAACGAAAGTCTTATATTTGGAAAGAAAATGTTGGACCTTGGTAAAAGATTTGGACTTTATTGTTTAGGTTATATTTGGATGACCGATTTGTGCTTACGAATATCATAATATACAAATATGTTTTATAACAATCACACCCCCAATCATGCTTGGGGTGGTTGTGATCACTTCCAAAACATCTTGGGGTTTCACCACGAGGGTCTTTGGGGGGGGGGAGGGGGTGAGAAGATCACCTTTTGGGCTTTATTATGCGTGACCGACTACCCAATAATTTTTGTTAAAAAAATAAAATAAAATATAACTAGGTTTGCAAAAAAAACAAGAGGAGTTTTTTTTGGGGAAATATATTCTATTCCTCAAAGATTAGTTATTCATCTATTTAAGAAAATAGTCATTCTTATGGGATGATGTGCAATCAAACAATTAGAATAATCATTTTTATTTTAGAGGTTTATTCCGTATACCAAACAAGCCATAAACACATTATATGTCGAAACAAACTACACTTTTGTCTCCAAATATTACCTTTCATTATTTTAAAAGAAAAAGTTTATGAGTAATAATACATATCAACTTACATGTTTATCTCATGTCTACTAAAAGTGATGTGGCTTTTAAAATTATAATTAGATGAAAAGTTAATAATGATCCATCATAAATTCAATGATAATTTTAAAAGTCACATTATTTTTTATGAACACAAAATAAATATAAAATTGACATATATGTAATTACTCAAAGTTTGATTAGCTATGTGCTCTCCTTGTGAAATCTATGTGCATCACCTCAGGCAAACTTTTTAATGTTGCGCAAAACCTGGTTTGACTTGGGCTTAGTCGAGGTCAGTTGGGGGCAAATGCCAGTTTGTAATTATAAATTATAATAGTGATAGGAAGAATCTTATGGCTGGGTTTGAAATGCATTCTCAAAACTAGATATTGCGATTTTGTATATAAAAAAATGTGATTTTAAATCAAATAATATAAAATAGATAGTTTTGAATTACATTTTTTAAAAAGTGAGATTTAAAAACATAAAAAATCTGCATTTTTAAATCGTACGCTATAAAGTGCTCGTTTTAATTTTAACCGCTAAACTACAATTTTGTCAAATACTTAATTATATTTAAAAAAATCACATTTTTTTAAATTACAAGCTCAAACGAATCCAAAATGTTGAATATCTCCATGAAGCAGTGTACAAAATTGATCAGAAGTAATGCATAGTACAATTATTTTCGTTTCACTGCAGTCTGCGTACCATTAGGCATTATGCATAGTTCAAAAGATGCCCTAAATATTGAGGGCCTGCTCAAAAGGCTCGCAATATAAGCTAATAGGTCACAAAGCCCATTGGGTCATCTATCTATTAAGATAGCTAATATACAATCTCTTCTCGCATGGGCATATATCATTTTCACATGGGTTCGTATTTCTTTCGACACATTTAAGATTTACCCATAATCAATCTTCTTAAAATATCATTAAGTGTTAGATAAGTTTGACAATTTCTACATCGGATTCTTTAAAATTCTCTTCAAATTTTGAAGAATAGCCTTACTTTTTCTATTTTGAATAAGCATTTTTAGAGAGCAAAATATAAAATTAATCATTATGGTTTATCTGATTTGTAATTATCTTAATATAATATCAAAAATAAATTTAAAAGTCTTTGAGGTATGTTAAAAAAATAATTTATATTTCACAGTTATATTTCATACATTGACTTAATAAATTCTATAAGTGCGACACGTGAGAACTAATAAAATTGTAACTCGTATCTTATAAAATGGTGAAACATTTAATGGTGTGAAAGATATATAATATATATTTTTTATTCTATGTGTTCCTAAATTATTTTTTCTCTTAAAAACATACAAATTTTAAGAAAGATAGCAATAAATAAGCTTCTACATCTCAATACTTAACTTTTTTAATGTTATCTTTTATTTTTACTTTTAAAAATGAAAAAAAAAAAAAACTAATCATATTTGTTATAACAGGTGTGATTAAAGAAGATTGTGAAAAGAGGAAATTTTTGCTGTTTTTTAACAACAGATAAAAATTCTAAGACACCAAAAAAAAAAAAAACTGTGAGGAACAAGGGAATATTACTGTATATGTGAGATGAGAAGGAGCGATGACGTCACTGGACACATTGAAGTACAACAACATTGTACCGGGGACAGTTACACGTCTACGATATCTGGGACCATTCTTTTGTCTCTCAAATCTGCTTTGTCTGGGGGCGAGGAATTGTGAGATCCATCATGACTCATAAACTATAGGACCGATAGACTCCACAGTACCTCTCTCAAACAATCTAATTGCATAAAATTCTCAACCATATACTACCGTTTTATAAATTATGATGGATGTTAGATATTATAATTTTATCTAATAAAATTGACGTGATTTTTTAAATAATATTTGAATTAATTTTTACTAAATAAACAAAAATTAATAATTAATTTGAAATGTCATGTTAACACTATAAAACAATTGTAAAACACAAATATAGGTTGTATCTAGACATCATGATTTTTTGTCCAATCTACGGGCATGTTTGAAAATTTCATTTTATTTAACTCAACTCAACTTAACTCTTTTAAAAGGCAACCTTTTATTCTCAACTCAAAATATTCCAACCAAACTAAAAAACTAATATAAAATAATAATAATTAAAAAAAAAAAAAGCTACACCTAGAAATGACCGGACCACCTTCAAGTGTCTAGGGTTGGATCGGCCAACTCCGACATTAATGGGGGTGGCTCGGTCACCACGTCTGATTTTAAGGTGGCTGAGCAACCCCCAAATAGCGGTTGGGGGTGGCTCAACCACCCCCAAACGTTTTTTGGGTAGTCAATTCATCTCCAAACAATTTTTTAGGGTGATCGATACACCCCCAAATAATGGGGGTGGCCGAGTCACACCCACGTTTGATTTTGGAGTGACCAAGTCACTCCCAAACAGCAGTTGTGAGTGGTTCGACCACCCTCAAATGTTTCGAGGGTAGTCGATCCATCCCCAAGCAATTTTCAGGGGTGGCTAATCCATCACCAAGCAGTTTTTGGAGGTGATCGATACACCCTGGAGCAGTTTTTTAGTGTGGCTCGACTACCCTTAAAGGTGATTTTCGAACCATTCCAATTTTTTGTTTCTTCATTTTTTTTAATATATTTTTTATTCATTTTTAATTTTCAAATATATTCACATTTTTACACATCTTTTCTAAACTATTCAAATATAATTTTTTTTTTTGATATTCATAAAGTTTTTTTTTTTTTTAAAAAAAAAAAACCAATCGAACACCGAAACGAGCCTGACTGGCCAAAACGTTTTGGTTTCATGACAGGCATGACTGTTCAATCTTTGATGCGGAAACTGAGAAAAGGTCAATCCGCGCTTAGTTTATACCAGAGTGGAATAAAAAATTACGTCAATGGCCCAGATCTCAAATCAAGGGCCCACTTAAAGTCCCATTACAATACAATATCCTAGCTAAAAGTATCTATGACTTTGAGCAATAAAAAATGACAAAAGAAAATTATAAAAGTATATTACTTGTTGTGGCCTAAATTGTACATCCCTCCTAACCCATCTCTATAGAGTTGGGTACAGGGATGGAGCTGGGAGTTAAAATGGGTATGGGTCAAAATAAAAAAAAAAATTGAAAGTAGGACTAAAAAAAAATTTGGGTATGGGTCAAAAGGTAAAAAAAAAAAAAACTTATAATTAAGCTTAAATTTTTTTTGGGGAGGGGCCAAGGCCCTACGGCCCCCCCTCCCTCCGTCCCTGGTTGGGTATGAATGGCAAATGGATCGATCTTGAATTGGGCTTAGTTTAAAATTAGTCTGACAAAAAATAAACATAAACCGCATTGAAATTCGTTACAATTTGTTGGCCGAATTGTGGTTCATTTGAGCATGAGAGAGTCTTAATGTAATCTACCTATCTATATAAGTACCAAATAGCTTGAATTTGTTTGGACATATAAATCTTATTAAGGTCATCTCTAATTGAGGGTTCAAATCGACTTCAATTCAAATACCTATTTGCATGCAATTGCGGTCCACAAAAGTGGTCCTAAAATGGAAGAATTGTAGTGGTAGAAAGTACAAAAAGGATAAATAATTGATTGGAGGAGTGTTAAGGTGTGGAAGACTAGTTGTTGATTCACTAATACAAGAAGACCCATTGACTTTCGGTTTCAAAATGATGTGTGTATAAGATGGGTTCTACAATTATAATGAAATGTGATGTGTCCACCAAAAACTTAAAGGTGGGCAAGTGATGCTAGCAGCAAGACACCCTCCCTATAGCTTTTCCATCGAAATTTTGGTTGGATGAGCATAACTACACTTAACTAAGGGAACAATGTGAATGTGGGATGGTAGGTTGATTGAAGAAAAGCAATAAGATTCATATATACGGAGTCATTAGGTCTATTTTGTGAACGCTTGTACTGCAATATCTTAACAGATTTTTTTTTTTTTACTTCTATTTTATTGGGCTGATGTGACAGTGTCCATCAACTTATGTTAATACACACATATATATAAGAGCTAATGAGCATTGTCACATCAATCAAGTGGGATGTGAGCATTTCTCTAAAAGAGAAATGCTATATATCACATTTTTATCTTACAATGTTGATGTAACAATTCTAATTAACCTTTGTATTATTATTATTTTTTTTTAACAATGACTGATCTAAGAATTGATTGGATCTGACATGTTAGTATTGTAGTGTAGTTGTGAAATAAAAATGCGATATTAGATTTAATTATGGTATTGAATTATGTAGTCAAATGGTCAGAATGAATATTTAGGTTTCCAATAGTTATTAGAATTGGGATTGTATGCAAAAAAAGTTCAATTAGAAAAAAGGAAACCGAGATGGATATTACAAAGTCATAATTTGGGGGAATTCAATTTTTTTTTTTTTTTTAAGTTTTCTTCTAAAGGGGGTAGAGGACTTTTATTCAATCTAATTTATTCTCACATACATTTTGAACACATGTTAATTTAATATATTGAATTGATTAATTTTCTTTAACCCAATTTAAAATAAAACTTTGATCTTTCTTGCTAGATTCTCCACCGGGGCTGACTCAATAGATAGGCCACTTTTGCCTAAGGCCTCCAAATGGAAGAGAGGAAGAAAAAAACACAAAAGACTCAAGAGGAAGAAGACCCTAAATATTAGCCAATGAAAATGGTGATTGCATGTTGTCTCTCATCGTGTATGAGTTTTGACACTTTGTAACTTATGTATTCTCTTTTTGTGACAGTTTTGAATTTTGGCCGTACATTTGTACGCATGTGAGAGATCTAGAATCTATAAAAATAGAACCAAACAAAAACTTAATTGGTAGTCTTGCATCCCATAAAACAAGAATAATGGATTTTAAATAAAAAAGAATAACTAGTTTAAAAAAATTTAAATAACTATCATTTAATTCATTTTCAAATATAAAAATTAGCTTACTTAAAATTATTGTCTTATACCTCACAATTTATCAAATTGTTCATGTTTCTGTTTGGGATTGCGATTTTAAAAAGTGCGATTTGAAAAACGTGATTTTTGAAAACTCCATTAAGCGTTTGGCAAAATAGTAGTTTGGCTTTTAAAATCACAATTTAACATTTTAAAATTCTGCGTTTTCAAAAAAGCACCTACCTTACCTGCGATTTGAAATCGCAGATTTTCTGCGTTTTCAAATCGCAGTTTTCAAACAATTAAGTTTTTGCGATTTGGTTTAAAATCGCACTTATTATCTATGAAATCGCAATTTCAAACGCACCGATAATATGTCAACTTTTGGGGAATGCTGCATGATAATATTATTAATATGTATGAAGGGTCAAGTAATTTCAAATACTCAACTCTTATGAATGCTGCATGATAATATTATTCTATTGGACTGATGTAACAATATTCTTTAGCTTTTGATTTTTTTTTTCTTTTTTAATAGAGGTTGATCTAAGAGGTGATAGGCACTGCCATATCAACTCGGTGAAATGAGAATCGAATATATATCATTACTCATAAGAGTAATTATAAACCACAGCCCCGGCTGAAGGGCATTTTTTTTTATGATGGGTCCCACATGATTAAAATATATATATATATATTTTTTTTTACTCTCATCTAGCCTTGGGCTGAATGACTATTCATTCAGCCCAAGGCTGATGAGTATCACGACTCTACTCATAAAAGGCCCAACATAATTGATTATTATTATTATTTTTTCATGGGAGGGCCTACATCAAATAACTGGAACATAAATTTATATATATAACTTAAATGTGGAGGCCATCATGTATTAGTGAAGTGGTATAGAAGTGGCTTATTAATTATCATTATTTTCTTATGAAACGCCAGCTAAATACATGCACGCGGATGCTCTTCCTTTTCTTGCCCTGCCATATATAGAAGGAACATTTTCCTAATTTGCACCCATTAATTTAGGCAGGATTTTTTTTTTTGGTATATAATTTAGGCAGGATTAACGCATGTGGCAAGTGATGAGTACTGATGAATAAGCGGCAGCTCACCAACCTTTCCAAAAATGTTTAAACACGTATAGTATTGTTTAGGGAAAAGTCTACATACTTTTCTCAAATTACCATTCAATTAATAATGTTCTTCTTAAATTTTTTATTGTAATAATGTCTCTCTCAAACTACCAAACAAATGACAATGTCCCTTCTAAGGACGAAAATACCCTTAATAAAATAAAATAAATAATTTTTTTTTTAAAAACTAAAATAAAAAAAAAAAAACACTACAAACCAATAGGACAAATTCAAGAATAAAAAAAAAAATTATAAACATTTTTGTTTATTTTTTTTTTAAAAATTATTATTATCATTATTTTCAAATTCATAAGGGTTAGAAAAAACTAAAACTAAAAAAAAAAAAAAACTAGCAATTTTTGTTTTATATAAAAATTAAAAATAAACACTCCAACCCAATTAGCCAAATTCAAAATTTTAAAAAATTATAAATATTTCGTTTTAAAAAATTACTTTTTAAAAAATAAAATTAAAAAATGGTATTTGGTCTTATTGAAAAATCTGTAGGGTTATTTTTGTCTTTTTATTGCCATTGGGGAGACATTGTCATTTGTTTGATAGTTTGGGGGAACATTGTCACAATTGAAAGTTTAGGGGAAACATTGTCAATTAGATAGTAGTTTGAGGAAGGTACGTGGACTTTTCTCCGTTGTTTATTTGTTGACCAACCCCTCAATAGTAAATTACCATTTTGGATCAGAATTTTATTATGACTTATTTCAAATTTAATAATAATTTTAAAAATTATTTCTCTCTTAAAAAGATAAAAGTCTTATATAGCATTACAGCCATTACTGTGTCTGTGTCCCATATATATCCTTCAAACGAATGAAAAGCTGTTTATCATTGAAGTTTGAGCCAACCCACTTCAAACACGTGCCCAAGCACCGCTATACTCGCATGCTGCTTTCAAAGTATGTAAACTCTAAACCACGATCCCTACTTAAATAATACATTAATTATAATATAATTTAGTTCTCTCTCTCTCGACATATTCAATCATTGCCTAACAACGTGTGAGCTTGCACCCGGAAAATGCCTCCCTCGTATCTCATTTCCCACTCTCTCGCTCTCTCTCTCTCTCTCTCTCTCTTTAAATCTTCGTCGTCCATAGAAAGGTTTGAGAAATTAGACGCTTGATTGAGCAAAAGATTTACAAGTTGTACAGAGTTCTTTGCTGACCAACACCTTCCGCTACATATTTAGTCAGGTAAATTACTGTTAATTTCTCTCCCTACCTTCTCATCATGATTCGTCTATAATTTCTTTGACATTTTCTTTTTGAAATTCAGATCGAATATCATCAACTATAGGAGCTTTAAACGTGCAAGGTGGGATATTTATGCCCATTCATTCTTTATCCCCAGAAAAAAAAAAAAAAAAACGAAAAAAAGATGAAGAAGAGAGACTCAATGACGGTGATCGCATGCATCGCAATCGTAATACTTTTCTTGGTATTCCAGTTTAATTTGTCGATGACATCAAGAGTAAATGTGACACATCCAACGACCATTAAGAGTCAAGGTATGCGTTTGCCGAACCCTAAATATCTCTTCATTTTTCATTGTCACCTCGGCTCTCATTGGTCCACGCACACGTACAGAAAACTATATACGTAGACAGGAATTAATAGCTTTCTTGCAACCTTTTTTCTTTTTCTTGCACCCCCATATTCTGACTTTTCATTAGAGTGATGCCAGACATATTTACAATTCTTTAAAAAAAATATAGTCAGCCTCCAATTACATGCTTATACGTGTGTTCAGCAAAGTTGTAAAAAAATGGTAAATTAGATGGAAAGGTTAAACACCCTTCATAGGTACTGGTGCAACACCCATCAAAGTATATATATATAAACGAATTTAAACAAATACATATATTCTCTTCATATATGTTTTTAATTATTGCAGCAATTAATTAGTATATAAAATTTCAAAAAAATTAGGTTATTCAATTTTTGCCTTCGCATCTCCTATGAAAGAGAAAGAGAAATAGTCTATTTGCAAAGAATAAAAATCACGACTTCACACTGTGATAATGTAGTTTTGAGAAAAAAAAGATAGATGAAAGGCTAAATTAAAAAATTGGTATAAGTGATTTTAATGCTTTGACATGACGCTAGAGAGCTTTAGAATCCCAAACCAAATTAGAGTTTCGATATTTAAAAGCTAATTGGAGTCTTAAGTATGGAGGAAACTAAATAAATAAGGGTCTTTTCGGTTTTTTACGCCAAAAGATTGGGCAAATTTGAAAGAATAATTTTAGGAGGGACAAAATTATTATTTTGAAGGGATAAATATATAAAAAGTAGAAATTTTAGAAAACAAATTAAAACTTTTTGTCCCACCACTTATAGCCGTGGGTCCGCCCCTGTATATATGTTCATATTAAGTAGGATATTATGTAAATTAAAATAAATAATTTAAGTCCAGTTCTGAGCTACATTCACATAATTCTAGAGTTGCTATTTCTTTCTTTTTTTTAAAAAAAATTATTATTTTTTTTTATTTTATGTTGGCTTAGAAACGTAATTTGTTGGTAATAAAATGAGAGGAAATTCTACATTACCAGAAGAATTAAATAATTAAATAAATTAAGTTTTATTAGTTTAAATTTTGAAATAAATAATGATTTAACCGTACGTACAATAAATAATGAAATTTCCATGACTGCAGATGCAAAACGCTTGGTACCAAAATCAATTCGCAATGTGAAAATACTCCCACCGCGACCTCGGAAACGAACTCGAGCAGAAGAAATCAGCTGCGATCGAGCCCACAATACCTACGACATCTGTTCTGTCAACGGCCCAACAGTCCTAGACCCCACCGCCTCCACATTCTTTCTAATGGACCCCACCACCTCGACCCCACAAAAGCCCCTGGTGGAAAAAGTCCGACCATACCCTCGCAAGTTGGAGAATTGGACGATGTCCAGAATCAAAGAGGTCACCCTTGTCGCCGGCCCACCAAGCCCAAAATGTGAAATCCAACATAAGGCCCCGGCCCTTGTATTCAGTGCTGGCGCCTACACCGGGAACTTCTTCCACGAGTTCAACGATGGGTTCATCCCCCTTTACATCACCGTCAATTCGATCTTCCCTGATCAAGACGTTGTACTCGTGATATCGAAGGCTCGTGATTGGTGGATCAGCAAGTACAAAGAATTGTTACGCACATTCAGCAAGCACCCTATCATAAACCTCGACAATGATACTGCCACCCACTGCTTTCCTTCTGCCAGCGTGGGTATGATATCACATGGTTTTATGACCATTGACCCTTCATTAATTCCAAACTCAAAAAAGTTCACCCATTTCCGTGCCTTCCTCGGCAAAGCTTACGAACAAAATCAAAAGGTCCAAAACCATCCAAAATCCCGGCCACTTCTTGTGTTAGCCGGTCGTAGCGGCGGCGTTGGCCGCCTGCTCTTGAACCAAAATGAAGTGAAAATCGAAGCAGAAAAAGTTGGTTTTGACGTGACTGTTTTCGAGCCAACACCCGGGACCCCTTTGAAAGAAGCTTATGCGTTAATAAATTCGAGCCATGCAATGGTTGGGATACACGGCGCGGCGCTTACACATTCGTTGTTTCTCCGGCCTGGATCGGTGTTTGTGCAGGTGGTGCCGCTTGGGGTGGAATGGGTGGCGAAGGTTTGCTTCGAAAGTTCGGCAAGAGCTATGGGGTTAGACTACATGGAGTATAGGATAAAGGCGGAGGAGAGTAGCTTGAGAGACAAGTATGGCAATGATGAAATGATTGTAAAAGACCCTATTGCTTTTAGAGGAAAAGGCTGGTCCCATGAGGTTATGACCGTATACTTGAAGGAACAGAATGTTAAGCTGGATATGGTCAGATTTAGGGAGTTCTTGAAGGAAGCGTACATGAAGGCCAAGAAATTCATGGACAAGGAGGGATAGTAATTTTTATTAATTATTATAGTTTTGTAATTGTTGAAGAAAATTAAAACTTCAAAGGGAGGGTGCTGAATATTTTTTCTAATACTCAGGAGTCAGGACCGTGCTAATTAATGAGGGTCCTGAGATTTTCTTTTTCACATTTATTTGTAGAATTCATAAGAAAAATTAGAATTTGAAGCTCTGAGGGAAGCATAACGAATTTGTTTAAACTTTTAGGCCTGACTAACCAAAAGGTACTCTTGTATCTATTAAGATAGCTAATATACAAACTCTTCTGGCATGGGCATATATCATTTTTACATTTTTATATGGGTTTGAATTTTTTTTTAGCGATGTTATTTAGTAGATTGCCTTACAATTGGATAATGTGACAATAAAAATTATTAGTCATTGAATAATCACTTGTTAAAAAAATATGTCTACGAACTGAATTTTTACTTTCAATCAAGCTATCACAATTATATAACAGTAGTATAATAGTCTTAAAAAATAACATTTTTTCTTATGTTTTTAACTTTGCGTAAATGATTCCTTAGAGTGCTTAAATGCCTTTTTAATATAATTTAACTTTCTCTATTAAATCCACTTCCTAATTAATAACGTGTGAGCTTGCAGCCGGCAAATGCACCGTCGACCTCTCGATCTCTCTAAATCTGCGTCCATAGAAAGTTCGAGCAAAAGATTTACAAGTTGTTTAGAGTTCTTTGCTCTTTCATATATATTCGCTAGCGGCTAGCTACAATTTTAGTCAGGTCAAGTACTGTACTAATTTCTCTCCCTTCTCATCATTTTGAGATTCAGTTAATTTTTCTGTTTTTCTGTTTTTTATTTTAAAAAATTTCATATTCAGATGCATATTTTTTAGTAAACATCTATAATTAAAAATATTTACCAATTAAAAAAACAAGATTTGTAATAAAAAAAATTATATTATGACGAGAATAAAATAAATTATAAAAATAGAACAATAAAACTTGATTTGTCAAAGAAATTATTTTGAATTCACTTTAGTCTTTTACCATAGGATTAACCTCACAAGGAAAGGCAAATTATTTCTAAATTTGTTGTTCCTCATTGTAAAAATATTTCCTGAAATCAAATAAAGAAATTAATGTAAGTGATTGATTAAAAAAATTTACTTTTTTTTTTTAAAAAAAAAATCACGGGTCATCTATGGAATGATTTTAATGACCTGAAGAGTGAGTTGCTGAAAAATAATATGATTGGAGAAGAAGAAAATAATTCAAATTTAAATAAGACTTGAATAGAGAGAGAGAAAAAAAGAAAAAGAAAATGAAACTTATAAAGAGATGAGTTTGTAATTAAATAAAATATTTAGAGATTTTCCATTAGCTTAGCATTTATTTTGTATTTATTTTGAGTGTTGGACTCTATATTCTTGCATGTCTAGCATAATTTCTATCTTTTGAACGTTAAAATAAATTCTATATTATGCCTGCGTTTAAGCATCAGGTAATTAGGTATTATTATTATTTTTATTCTCTCCATTCTTTCCAAGAATGGAACATTCAGTGTTGGAGAATAAGATTTATTTAAGAATGTCTTTAATATTATTTGATTCTCTTATTCAATGTAATCAATTTTTTAAGCCTTATTTCGAAATGTTAGAGAATTAAATTTTTAAGAGAATAAAATGTTATTAATGCCATATTTACAAATTATTTACCATAACTAGAAGCCTTAATTAAGAAATATCGACTCTAAGTAGGGCTTCAAATATTTGTTTTATGTAAAGAAATCTTTATTAATATACATTAATTGGGGGCTTATTAAATTGGGGCCCTTAGGCAGCCCTAATCCCCCTAATGGTGTATAAAAAATCCCATGCCCAGCATGATCTTTCTCTCTCTTTATGTTGTTTTCTTGAACGTGTAAGACACTTAGATTGGTAGCATATTTCTAACACTACCAAAAACAATGAAAAAAGAGAAGCTTTGTTCATATAGCGAGATGAAGAAGAGAGAGTCCTCAAGAAAAGTGATCGCTTGCATGTCAATCTTGATATTTTTTTTTGTTATCCAGAACTTTTATTCGTGGATGATTCCAAGAACAAACATGTGTCAAGGTATGCGTTGCAGAACCCTTCATGTTTCTCTTCATTTTTTCATGTCATATTTTTGCATATGTTGTCTCAATGATTTGCATATCACCTCAGCTCTCATACGTAGACAGTAAGAAAATTTATAGTGATTTTTTTTTTTTGGGGTGGTTAGTGGGGAATAATCCTCTTGATCGTATACTATTTTCTTTTTTATTTATTAATTGGAGTAATGCTAGACGCACATTTGATTTATAATCATGTGTTATAAAAAATATTAACCACTTAAAACACGTCATATTAGTAAATATAAAATGAATATAATAAATAAGTGTAAAGAATAAGATTACTCCAGTTTCAAAATATTGTATTTCATTCCCTCCTTTTTAATTTGTGCATCTTCTTTCCACATGCTTTCAACAAACCAATGAAAATATAACACAAAGGTTTATTGATAAATTTTCGTGATGAAACTGACGTGCCCTAAACTATTGTCATCACTAATTAAATTCCTTAATCCGTGCCAAAAAATAATTAACCATAAGAATATCTCACTTGTTAGAGAGAAGGAAGTGGACGATATTAAAATATTAATTTAAATTCTTTAGAATATCTTTTTTTTTTTGATAAGTCGAATAAGTTATATATTATTCACATTGTGTGCTGCGCACCTTGAAGTAAATTTTCATGGCTGCAGATGAAAAACCAAAATCAAAGAGCAACGTGAAAACAGTACTCCCTCCACCACGCCTGCAATCAATTCGATCAGAAGAAATCAGCTGCGATCGATCCCACGAACATTTCGACATATGTTCAGTCAACGGCCCAACAGTCTTGGATCCCACCACCTATACATTCTCTCTAATGGACCCCACCAAATCAACCCCACAAAAGCCCGTGGTGGAAAAAAGTCCGACCATACCCTCGCAAGCAGGAGGATATTACGATGCATAGAGTCCAAGAGATCACCCTCGTCGCGGGCCCACGTAGCCCAAAATGTGAAATCCAACACAATGCCCCGGCTGTGGTATTCAGTGCTGGCGGGTACATCGGGAACTTTTTCCACGAGTTCAACGATGGGTTCATCCCCCTTTACATCACAGTCAATTCAATCTTCCCTGATCAAGATGACGTTGTACTTGTGATAACAGATGCTAGTGATTGGTGGGTCAAAAAGTTCAGAGAAATGTTGCGTGCATTCAGCAAGTACCCTATCGTAAACGCCTATAATGAAACTGCCATCCACTGCTTTCCTTCTGCCAGCGTCGGTATGATTTCACATGGTGTTATGGCCATAGACCCTTCATTACTTCCTGACTCCAAAAATATAATCAATTTCCGTGCCTTGCTTGGCAAAGCCTATGGCCAAAATCAGAAGGTCCAAAACCTTCCAAAATCCCGGCCACATCTTGTGATAGTCGGTCGCAGTCGCAGTCGTGGCCGCCGAGTCTTGAATCAAAATGAAGCGAAACTTGAAGCAGAGAAGGTGGGTTTTGATGTGACTGTTCTCGAGCCAACAGCCGGGACCCCTTTGAGGGAATCCTACGCGTTAATAAATTCGAGCCACGCAATGGTAGGAGTACACGGCGCAGCACTTACACACTCTTTTTTTCTCAGGCCTGGGTCGGTGTTTTTGCAAGTAGTGCCTCTTGGGGCAGAGTGGGTGTCAGAGGTTTGCTTTGAAACACCGGGAAAGGGTTTAGGGTTAGAGTACATGGAGTATAAGATAAAGGCGGAGGAGAGCACCTTGATAGAAAAGTATAGCAAGGATGAAATGGTTATAAAAGACCCCGTTGCTTTTCGAGGACCCGAGTTTTTGAACCATAAGGCTATGAAAATTTACTTGAGGGAACAAGATGTTAAGTTGGATTTGGTCAGATTTAGGGAGTACTTGAAGGAAGCTTACATCAAGGCCAAGAAATTCATGGACAAGGAGGGATAGTTATTTTTATTATTACTTTTTGTAACTGTTGAAGAATATTAAATTTTGAAAGGGAGAGTGCTGAGTTTTTTATTTTCTTTTTTATTTTTCACACTGAATTGTAGAATTCATAATAAAATTAGAATTTGAAGCTCTGAATTTACAAATGTTATCGTCCCTCTAGAGGGGGATCTAGGATTTTAGGAGAGGAGTGACAAAATAAAAAATAAAATAAAATAAAAAATTTATTTAAGGGTTTTAAAGCATAAAATTCATTGAATGTAAAGAAAGTTCTAAACCATGCACTCCAGCCCACATTACCTTCAAATCTTTAAGACCACCCTTAGATTTCTCCAATCACACACTGGTGGGAACGGCCTTCGCCCTCTTCAAGTTTCTTCTTCTTCCTCCTCGCCCGTCAGGTAGAGAGAGAGAGAGAAAAAAAAAACAACCTTTTTCTGCTATATATTTATATAAATATATAAATGTTTAAAAGCTTATATATATATATAAGTTTTTAAACATTATTCATTCCTTTATTAATTAAACGATATTATTTAATATATATATATAGAAGTTTTTAAGTTCTTAAACCTTCATCAAGAATTGTTATATTATATATTTGAACGTTATTATCATTATTTTCAATGCCATCATTTTGTTGTATTATTTTATTATCTTCTAACTTTATTTTATAAATTTCTTGTTCATTCATGAGTTTCATCTAAGTTATCCTTTATATTTTGTCTATTGCTAAGAACAAATTTATTTAGAGCTTCTTTTTGATATTCAATTAATTCTTCTGTTTTTCTCTTCTTCTTTTTTAATTTTCTTTTTTATAACCAAATGCATAATTTTTACTAGACATCTATACTTAAAACTTAAAAGTATTTACAAATTAAAGAAACACGATTTGTAATAAAAAATTATATTATGACTAAAATAACATAAATTATAAAACCTGATTTGTCAAAGAAATTATTTTAAATTCACTTTAATCTTTTACGAGAGGATTATCTAACACTTTTAAACTGGTTTGTAGCTATTGGCTACAAACTGGTCTAATAAAATGACAAATATCTCTAAATATGTGACTTTCACATGTGAATTTTAATGAATTTTAACAGTGTTAACTCCGTTAACTCTTATTCTTTTTTTAATGTTTTTTTTTCTTCTAACCTAATATTACTCTCTCAGATTAGTCGTATTGATACATATGAACAATTTTTTTCCACTTTTTAAGGGAACTCAAAATTGAAATCATTGAACAATAAAAATTAAAATCTTCTTTTTCTCTGCATTATGAGCACATCCATGCACACAACCAACTAGTTGTTTCAAGTAGATTTTCAATTTTGAATTTTATTTTATTGTTCAATTTTCAATTTTCAAATTAAGAAGAAAAAAAGAAGATTTATTTTTATTTATTGTTCAATTTTTATTACGTCGATGCTCATAATGCGAAAGAAGAAAAATATTTTCATTTTATATAGTTTTCAAGTATTTAAATTTTGAGATCCCTAAAAAAGAAAGAAAAAAAAAATTGTTAGAAGAATAAAAAACATTAGAAAGAGAATGAGAGTTAACGAAGTTAACACAGTTAAATTTATTAAAATTCACATGTGAGAGCATATGTTTGGGGAGATACATGTCATTTTATTAGAACAGTTTGTAGCCAATGGCTACAAACCAGGTTGTAGCTAATTTTTATCAAAAAGAAAAGAAAAAAGTCTTTGGGTAATTTGATATTATTTTTATTCTCTCCATTCTTTCCAAGAATGGAACATTCAACGTTGGCATATAAGTTTTATTTAAAAATGTCTTTAATATTATTTGATTTTCTTATTTAATGCAATCAATTTTTTAAGCCTTATTTCGGAATGTTAGAGAATTAAGTTTTTAAGAGAATCAAATGTTATTAATGCCTTTTGTAGTACTTATTTTCTATAACTAGGAGCCTTAATTAAGAAATATTGACTCTAATTAGGACTTCAAATATTTGTTATTTTGTTTTATGTAAAAAAATCTTTATTAGTATACATTAATTGGGGGCTTATTAATCTCTCTCTCTCTCTCTCTTTTTACTTTGTTTTCTGAACGTGCAAGGCACTTAGATTGGTAGCATATTTCTAATACTACCAAAAACAACAAAAAAGAAGAAGAAGAAGCTTTGTTCACATAGCGATATGAAGAAGGGAGAGTCCTCAAAAACGGTGATTTCATGCGTCTCAATCTTACTGTTTTTCTTGTTAATCCAGAACTTTTATTTGTGGATGATACCAAGAACAAACAACACTCAATTAACCATTAAGAGTCAAGGTATGCTTTGTA
>FXXK01000358.1:187010-253948 GCA_900184695.1 Betula pendula
TTTTTTTTTTTGGGTGGTTGGAGTGGAATCGGTGCCAAAAATTATTGTACGATCGACAAGAATATCACTTGTCAGAGGGGAAGGGGTAGATATTAAAATATTAATTATATAATTAAATTTATTAATTTAACTTTTTAGAATAAATTATTATTCACTTTGTGCGCTGCGCAGTTGAAGTAAATTTTCATGGCTGCAGATGAAAAACCAAAATCAAAGAGCAACGTGAAAACTGTCCCTCTACCACGTCTTCGATCAATTCGAGCAGAAGAAATCAGCTGCGATCGATCCCACTATGACTACGACATTTGTTTAATCAACGGCCCAACAGTCTTGGATTCAGCCACCTCCACATTCTTTCTAATAGACCCTACCAGATCCACCCCACAAGAGCCCCTGGTGGAAAAAGTCCGACCACTCGCTCGCAAGTCGCAGAATTTTACGATGGACCCAATCACAGAGGTCAGCCTCGTCGCGGGCCCACGAAGCCCAAAATGTGAGATTGAACACAAGGCCCCGGCCGTAGTATTAAGTGCTGGCGGGTTCAGGGGGAACTTTTTCCACGAGTTCAACGATGGGTTCATCCCCTTTTATGTCACCATCAATTCCGTCTTCCCTGATCAAGACGTCGTACTTGTGGTATCGGAGACTAGTGATGGGTGGATCAAAAAATTCAGAGAATTGTTACACGGATTCAGCAAGCACCCTGTCATATACCTCGATACTGATATTGCCACCCATTGCTTTCCTTCTGCTAGCGTGGGTATGATAAAACATGGTGATATGGTCATAGACGCTTCATTACTTCCAAACTCAAAAAATTTAACTGATTTCCATGCCTTCCTCGGCAAAGTCTACGGCCAAAATCAGAAGGTCCAAATCCTTCCAAAATCTCGACCACATCTTGTGATAGCCGGTCGTAGTCGCGCCAATACCCGCCGGTTCTTGAACCAAAATGAAGTGAAACTTGAAGCAGAAAAGGTTGGTTTTGATGTGACTGTTCTTGAGCCAACACACAAGACCCTTCTAAGGGAATCCTACGCGTTAATAAATTCGAGCCACGCAATGCTCGGGATACACGGCGCAGGGCTTACACACTCGTTGTTTCTTCGGCCTGGGTCAGTGCTTTTACAAGTGGTGCCGATTGGGGCGGATTGGGTGTCGGAGGTTTGCTTTGAAATACCGGGAAGAGCTTTTGGGTTAGAGTACATAGAGTATAGGATACAGGCGGAGGAGAGCAGCTTGCTTGAAAAGTATGGCAAGGATGAACTGGTTATCAAAGACCCCGTCGCTTTCCGAGGACCCACGTTTAATTTTTCGGCTATGAACATTTACTTGAATGAACAAAATGTTAAGTTGGATCTGGTCAGATTTCGGGAGTACTTGAAGGAAGCTTACATCAAGGCCAAGAAATTCATGGACAAGGAGGGATAGTTATTTTTATTTTTACTTTTGTAATTGTTGAAGAAAATTAAATTTTGAAAGGGAGAGTGCTGAGGTTTTTTTTTTTTTTTTTTAATTAAAAGATCTAAAATAATTTTGTTCCTTAAATTTAAGAAAAATCAAAAGAAAACTGCTTGATGTTTTTGTTAAAAACTTAAGGTCTTTTATTTTTTTTTTTATTAATATAGTAATAAGAAGTGATTGATGTGATACAACATTATTTGTTAAACTCTCAATTCTCCTCCCCTTTTGTCTCACTCAAAATTAACTCAAATTTTAATATTCCATTAATAACTTTTAAACAATTTTTTTTACTTTTTATATCGCATTACTAACTTTTTATTATTATTCAAATAAAAAATTCACTAAAAAATAAAAATTTTTACTTTTTCATACAAAAAATTTACAACATTCTTTTTATTTTATATCATNATTAATATAGTAATAAGAAGTGATTGATGTGATACAACATTATTTGTTAAACTCTCAATTCTCCTCCCCTTTTGTCTCACTCAAAATTAACTCAAATTTTAATATTCCATTAATAACTTTTAAACAATTTTTTTTACTTTTTATATCGCATTACTAACTTTTTATTATTATTCAAATAAAAAATTCACTAAAAAATAAAAATTTTTACTTTTTCATACAAAAAATTTACAACATTCTTTTTATTTTATATCATATTAAAAACTTCTTATTATTGTTACAAAACAAAAACCTCCCTAAACATTTAACAAACACACCTAAATAGAAAGAATATTATGAGTTTTTTTTTGTATAAAAAAGTGAAATTTTTTTATTTTTTTAGTGAGTTTTTTGTTTGAATAATATTAAAAAGAAAATAATATGATATAAAAAGTTAAGAAAATTTGTTAAAAAGTAATTGATTGAATATTAAAAGTAAAGTTGAATTTTTTTTTAAAAAAAAGTTAAGCAGACCGCTGTGAATGCCCTTAACAATCTCAATTTTCTTCCCCTTATGACGAATCTACCCTTAAAAAGCTAAGAAGGGCGGGATCCATTTTCTTTCCCTTTCCCCCCCCCCCCCGCGCGGATGAAACAATCTCACAATATGACAATGAGAGAGAGAGAGAGAGAGAGAGATGTTTCTGAGCAGGCAATAGAAGGAAACAAAACCATGTCCATTTGCTGTGATGAGTCTTGATGTAGGAATTACTGTATGTGGGGCATAGTTTAAAGATTTGTGAATCGTGTGGAAGAATTCTGTAGAACTAACTTTTTAGGACATCTAACAAAAGAATCTCCCCCCACCAAAAAAGAAAAAAGATGGTGACTTTCAAGTGTTAATTAATAAACCAACTTCTCACATGCATCTTCTGTTGATACAACAGATATGCAAGGAAGAAGAGGGTGGATGAGGGTGAGACCTTAACTCTAGATTGTATAAGAAACTCTTTTCTTTTCTTTTTTCTTTTTTTTTTTTTCTATTCAAATAAGGGAAAACAGGGAAGGGGATTTGAAGTTTGTATAAGAAACCCTTTAATTCGACAAGAGGATAGCATAATATTTAGCCTTTTAATTTGGAGAGGGCTCAGTATTGTTATAATGCATTCACATATGCAATGGAGGAGATCCTGCAAAAATCTTTAGAAAAACTATTCTACCAGTAGGTTTTTTAAGGTTTTTATGCCCTTGACCCTTCTTCTCGCTCAGCTTCTCTCTTCCTCATGCTTTCTCTCTCTTTTTTCTCAATTTTTTCCCCAAACGGTTTTTTTCCCCTCTCTGGAACTTTCTTTTTCTCTCAAACTCTCACTCTCGATGGAGTCTTGAAGACCCACTTTTTTTTTTTTTTTCCAACCCAATACGTGGACAATGGATTTTTGGCATTTCAGCCACTTTAATTGAATTAAGTGTTGCCCACTCTTAAAAAAAAAAAAGCATTCTCTTGTACCCAAATGCACTTCTACGGCCACTATATATCTGGCTCTAAAATTTTTTAAGAGGGCAAATAAAAATACTACAGTTTGATAAAGAGTAGAATTATATTAATGGATTTTATCATAGCATGAAAAATATTAAAAAATGTAAAATATATTTCCTTAAACATGAAGTAAAGATACCAACAAAAGATATCAACAAATATAGTAGAGACAACAGTAAATTTAAAAAATAATTTTGAAATGACTTTACCTTTTTTTGGGTAAGCAAATTAAATAAGGTATAAGGTATTAGATGTTAACATAAACGAAAATATCTCTAAAATAATTGCATACTATCGATAGATAATTAAATATATTTTTTGAAATGTTTAAAATAAAGAAAATATTTATGTTTTTGGATAAACCGTGGTAGGATATAATATTATTTTGTATTAATAAATTATTAGTCCTACATTCCCGCCCCTACAATAATAAGATCTTAGCTCCGCCATTGCACATATGACCATGAGGCATTCTCGATGGACGGATTTCCTGGTTGAACTCATGATTAAGATATAAGTTTGTAATTGAATAGAGAGAGAAAAAAAGAAAAGAAAAAGAAACTTATAAATTAAGATATGAATTTGTAATTGAATAAAATATTTAAAGACTTTCCATTAGCTTAATATTTATTTATTTTTTTTCATTTTACTTTGAACGTTGGACTCCATATTATTGTGTAGCATAATTGTTATCTTTTGAATGTTAGAATAAATTCTATATTATGCCTGCGCGTGGAGTATTGTAGCATAATTAAGCATTGGGTAATTAGATATTCATATTATTTTTATCCTCTCAATTCTTTCCAAGAATGGAACATTCAACGTTGGGTGTAAGTTTTATTTTAAAATGTCTTTAGTATTAATTGTTTTTTTTATTTAATGCAATCAATTTTTTAAGCCTTATTTCGAATGTTAGAGAATCAAGTTTTTAAGAGAATTAAATGTTATTAATGCCTTTTTTAATACTTATTTTCCATAACTAGGAGCCTTAATAAAGAAATATTGACTCTAATTTGGGCTTCAAATATTTGTTATTTTGTTTTATGTAAAAAAATCTTTATTAGTATACATTAATTGGGGCTTATTAATATACTCTCTCTCTCTCTCTCTCTCTTTTTATGTTGTTTTCTGAACGTGCAAGGCACTTAGATTGGTAGCATATTTCTAACACTACCAAAAACAACAACAAATAAAAAAAAAAAGAAGAAGAAAAAAGAAGAAGTTTTGTTCAAATAGCGATATGAAGAAGGGAGAGTCCTCAAAAACGATGATCGCATGCATCTTAATCTTACTATTTTTCTTGGTAATCCAGAACTTTTATTTGTGGATGATACCAAGAACAAACAACAGCACTCAATTAACCATTAAGAAGAGTCAAGGTATGCGTTGCAGAACCCTTTATTTTCTCTTCATTTTTTCATGTTGTCTCACTATGCATGTCACCTCGGCTCTAGATCTCATACTTATGTAGACAGTAAGAAAATTTGTAGCCTTTTTTTTTTTTTGGGTGGTTTGGGGCGGGGAAATCCTCTTGATCGTATACTCTTTTTATTTTATTTTTAATTAGAGCGTACAATTGATTTATAAGCATGTGCTTGAAATGTGTTGAAAAAAGTGTTATCCCATTTCAAAAAGAAGTATTATTTACTTAAAATACATTATATTAGTCGATATAAAATAAGTATAATAAATAAATTTATTATTTAAAGGTAAACCAAAAAAAAAAGTATTTCATTCCCTCTCCCTTTTTGCTTTTTGTGCTTCTTTCTTTCCGAGTGCTTTCAACATTTTCGAGACGAATTTACACATGCCCAAACTTTATATTGATAAATTTTTGTGATGAAACTAACCTGCCCTAAATCATTGTCATCACTAAATTCCTCCTTAATCGGTGCCAACAAAATTTGTACGACAAGAATATCACTAATTTTTTTTTTTTGGAAAGATAAGAATATCACTTGTCAGAGGAGAAGGAAGGGAAGGAAGGGATAGATATTAAAATATTAATTAAATAATTAAATTTATTTATTTAAATTTTTAGAATAACTTATTATTCACTTTGTGCGCTGCGCACTTGAAGTAAATTTTCGTGGCTGCAGATGAAAAACTAAAATCAAAGAGCAACGTGAAAACGGTTCCTCTGCCAAGCCTGCAATCGATTCGAGGAGAAGAAATCAGCTGCGATCGATCCCACGAACACTACGACATATGTTCAGTCAATGGCCCAACAGTCTTGAATCCCATCACCTCCACATTCTTTCTAATGAACCCCACTAGATCCACCCCACAAGAGCCCCTGGTGGAAAAAGTCCGACCACTCGCTCGCAAGTCGCAGGATGATAGGATGGCCAATATCAAAAATGTCAGCCTCATCGCGGGCCCACGAAGTCCAAAATGTGAAATCCAACACAAGGCCCCGGCCGTTGTATTCAGTGCTGGCGGGTATCTTGGGAACTTCTTCCACGAGTTCAACGATGGGTTCATCCCCCTTTACATCACCATCAATTCCATCTTCCCTGATCAAGACGTCGTACTTGTGGTGTCGGACGCTAGGGATAGGTGGATCCGAAAATATAGAGAATTGTTACGCGGATTTAGCAAGCACCCTGTCATAAACCTCAATAATGATACTGCCACCCACTGCTTTCCTTCTGCTAGTGTGGGTATGATATCACATGGTCATATGGTCATAGACCCTTCATTACTTCCAAACGCAAAAAAATTGACTGATTTCCATGCCCTACTCGGCAAAGTCTACGGCCAAAATCAGAAGGTCCAAAACCTTCCAAAATTCCGGCCACATCTTGTGATAGCCGGTCGTAGTCGCACTGATGGCCGCCGGCTCTTGAACCAAAATGAAGTGAAACTTGAAGCAGAAAAGGTTGGTTTTGATGTGACTGTTATCGAGCCAACATCCAAGACCCTTTTGAGGGAATCCTACGCCTTAATAAGTTCGAGCCACGCAATGGTCGGAATACACGGCTCAGCGCTTACAAATTCGTTGTTTCTCCGGTCTGGGTCGGTGCTTATGCAAGTGGTGCCGCTTGGGGCGGAGTGGGTGTCGGAGGTTTGCTTTGGAAAACCGGGAAGAGCTTTGGGGTTAGAGTACATGGAATATAGGATAAAGGCGGAGGAGAGCAGCTTGATTGAAAAGTATGGCAAAAATGAACTGGTTATAAAAGACCCTGTTGCTTTTGGAGGACCCAATTTTACGAATGTTTTGGCTATGGACATTTACTTGCTCCAACAAAATGTTAAGTTGGATATGGTCAGATTTAGGGAGTACTTGAAGGAAGCTTACATCAAGGCCAAGAAATTCATGGACAAGGAGGGATAGTTATTTTTATTATTACTTTTGAAATTGTTGAACAAAATTATATTTTGAAAGGGAGAGTGCTGAGGGATTTTTTTTTTTTTTTGTGAAAATTAAAAGACCTAAAACAATTTTGTTCCTTAAATTTAAGAAAAATCAATAGAAAGCTACCGGAGGTTTTTGTTAAAGACTTAAGGTCTTTTTTTTTTTTTTTCTTGGCATAGTAATGAAATGTAATTGATATGATATAAAGTAGAAAAATTGCTGTAAATTTTTTGTATGAAAAAGTTAAAAAAAAAAAAAAATAGTGAGTTTTTTATTTGAATAGTAATAAAAAATAAATTATGTAATATAAAATTTTTTTTTGAAAAAAATTGTTAGAAAGTGATTGATTGAATATTAAAATGAAGCTAAATTTTAAAGAGAAAAAAGTTAGGTCTATTACAAACAGGGCCGCTGTGAATGCTCGTAACAATCTCAATTTTCTTTTCCTTCGGCGGACTCTGCCATTAAAAAGAAAAGAAGGGAGGGGTCCATTTTCTTTCCCTTTTTCCCCAGGATGAAACAATCTCAATATTACAATGACACACACAGAGAGACATGTTTCTGAGCAGGCGATAGAAGGAACAGAACCATGTCCATTTGCTGTGATATGTCTTGATGTTGGAATTACTACAGTTTGTAAGGTATAGTTTAAAGATTTATGAATCGTGTGGAAGAATTTTTGTAAAACTAACTTTTTAGGACATCTAACAAAAGAATCTCCCCCCACCAAAAAAATAATAAAAAAAAGATGATGACTTTCAAGTTAGTAAACCAACTTCTCACATGCATCTTCTGTGGATACAACAGATATGCAAGGAAGAAGAGGGCGGATGAGGGTGAGACCTTAACTCTAGATTGTATAAGAAACTCTTTTTTTTTTTTTTTTTTTTTTCTATTCAAATAAGGGAAAACAGGGAAGGGGATTTGAAGTTTGTATAAGAAACTCTTTAATTCGACAAGAGGATGGCATAATATTTAGCCTTTTGGAGAGGGCTCAGTATTGTTATAATGCAGACACATATGACCATGATGCATTCTCCATGGACGGATTCCTTGGTTCTTTGGTTGAATTCATGGTCAGGGAAACTGGAAAGCTCCGAGCCCAGATAATTACATTTATGAGGGAGATTAAAGAAAAAAAAAAAACTATAGTTATGATGTCACAAGTTTTGTTTGTGACACTTTGTCTATAGGTATGGCATTGAACTTCTGGTATATTATCATCATTTGATCAAAATCTAATAGTAATTCATCTCAGATCTAATAATGATTTTAAAAGTTCTATCACATTCATAAGGATAAAAGAAGAATAAGTCTTGCATCAAGACTTTGGCTTATTGGTTACATTGAGAAGACTTGAGTTAATGATGATGGACGCCTAGGCACTCTCCAAGAGAATCCACTATGGTAAATTTGTTGCAGAGGCAAAATTTCTGTCGTCCCCTGTTGCGTATGAAGCTGGCATTAGGGTACAAGTAAGTTCCTACATAGATGTGTTGCGCTTCCTTTTTGCTTGGTTTGTTAATGATTTCTCTCGATGATTGATTTTCTCAAATTATGGTCTTTTTTTTTTTTTTTTTGCTGTGGAAATGTTGGTTTTGCAGGACAGGGCTCGACTCATGGACTTGCTGACATATGAAACAGTGGAAGCAGCATGTGAAGGCGAAAATTAAACAGCTCCATCTGTGAACCAGATCATTGTCAAAGATGATTGATTTCCTCAAATTATTGTCAATTAGTCTCTATATAAAATAATTCGAAGGGTGTATGAAAGTAGATAATCTTTTAGATACCAATATAAAACAGCTCTGAGATTCTCTGGTCTGCATTTCTGAAACCATTTCCTGACTGTAAAACTCATTGAAAAATGTATTGTTTTACCCAGATTAAGGTCCTCTGATGGGTCAAGGGAGCTTGCGTGTAGTTTAGTTATTCTTTTTCTCTTTGCTTGGTAATGGAGATGGAAGTGTCAATTAATCTTCAGCCTATTAGCATTTTAGTGTCCATATTCAGCCTAACAACTGTGGGTTCGTGTCATTATTGTGCCAGAGTGAAAGATCAAATAAATAATTAAGTGCCCTCAAACTATACCCTTTAATTTCTTTCTTTCAAAAAGCTAAACTCTGAAATCAGTTTCTACAAGAAAAAATAAATAGTTTTTATTAAGAATGAAATAAAGTTTAATATAATAGCCTTGGTGTTAGAATGCCCTCCAGCATTTCTCTAAGTTCTAACACTTGGAATAATCATTTTCATTGTCCATGAGAGAATACATATTTCTTAAATTGAGAATAGCTTTTCCACTCAAATTGAGAGGATTATCTATTCTTCAATTTAAAGAATAGATATTTTCTTATGAGTAATGAAAACGATTATTTCAAATTTATTTAATTCAAACACTGAAAGTTATTCATTTTTTTAATGAAATAGTCATTTTGCATACCAAAACATAACTTAAGAGCATTGGCATAAGTGAGACTTTCATCCCATCAACCAGTTGTGGGTTACACTTTTTTTATTGGGTTTTGGATTCTTTCTCCAAGTCAACCTTAGAAGTAAGTAACCCACTTGTATTTGGTCTTTTTGTGGCTGGCGTGTTTTATAAAATACGTGTCAATAACTTTATATACATCATTAGATGCATCAACTTTAAATCCTAATTATTAAATATATACTATCAATTTTATTTGAAATAAACATTGTCATATTCCTTTATAAAAAATAAGAAAACAATGGCCAGTTTTAGTGTGCAAAAAGAAAGAGAAATGCTACACCTACTTTCAAGTGCTCACTTACTGACGTAATAGTGACTTCATCGTTGGATGCTATATGTATTTTCATTTATTATTTCATCCAATAATAATTTTTATTGTCATTTCAAAGAGTAAATACTTGAGAATATATATAGCACTCATCAAGAAGATATAGCACCACAGGAGAAATTGAGAGTGTAAGAGAGAGTAGTCTTAGGCACTGCACCACTTTTCTTTGGTTTGGGCGTTAAACAGTGCAAATTGAGGTTGTAAATGAGTCGAGTATTGATTCTTCGAGCTCCGCTCATTTGCAAATTACTCAAGCTTTAGCTCAGCTTGACAAGACTAAAGACTTGTGTAATCTCGACCTCGAACTTGCCAATTATCGGAGCGGAGTGCTTTTACCAAGTTCATTAGGGTTGTTGGGTCATATCTTTTCACTTATTCATTGTTAAATCACAATGTGAAAAAAATAATAATAATAATAATAAAACAAAACAAATTTATGAGGAGCAAATTAATTAACACCGAATCTTTCCAAAAATAACTACATAATTGCGTGACAGCTTTTTGAAAGCGAATGATACATGTCAAGAGACACGACTTTAAACAAAATTCACTTAATTAAAAAACTATTCTTCGATAACTCTTCGATTAAATAAAAAAAAATTGAATATTAATTAATGATAGAAAGATATCAAGTTTCTATTGATCATCACTCATCAGAAGACACGATCGAATACGATCGTGAGTTTTGCCAAAAGTAAATAAATAAATAATTGCATGACAACTTTTGGAAAGGATCGACCAAGCATCCCTTCCACGGTTCTTTTACTGTAGAGGAATTTTTTTTTTTTAAATGGTAAGGGCTTATACAACTGTAGTTGGTTAACCCAAGTTTGGGTTAATCAGCTCTTAAAAAAAAAAAAAATCACTATAGCATATGCGGTAGTCCCTTTCTCATATTTTTCTCATTTTCAAAATCAAGATCACTCTCTTTCTCTCTTGTTCTTCTTGTTTCAGTATCCTCAGAAATTTCACTCCTCCCTCATATTTTCCTTATTTTCAAAATAAAAACCTCTCTCTCTCTCTCTCTCTCGTTCCTCTTGTTCCAGTATCCTTAGAAAGTTCACTCCTCCTTATACCAACCACCAAGCCGCCGTTGTAACTCCCTCTTCCTCCATCGAGCAGTCCCGACACCGACGTGAGTTAACTGAGCGTGAAGTTTCAGATATGAGTTTCAAATTTGTAATTTTATTCTTCTCAACCACGCATGACTATTTGGGCATTATTTGGGGTTTTATGAGTAAATTCAAGAACTCATAAAGCAGCCAAGTGGTCGGCCTCTCGTAACATTTTTGGAATCATCCGCAACAATTTTTCTTTATTTTTAGTTTTTTATTTCTGCTTGTATTTCAGCTGATGTTTTTTGGTACCAAGTTTTTTTTCTTTTCCTTTTTAACCCGCGAACCTCAGCTTTTTAGAATTTAGAATTTTTATTTTTTTTATTTTTTTTTAAGGTACGGTTAACCATTGTTTTCAAAATTTTGGAAAGAGAGATAATGTTTCGTCAGATTTGGAAGATGCATGGGTTAGTTTTGAATTAAAAAATAATTTTTAAACAGTAAAAAGACACCAAGAAGGAGCTTGAGTCGACGCTCAAGCCTTTCCCTTTGGAAAGCTCATGATACAGGCAAAGAGATTATTATTACTTGGAACAAAATCGATCGATCCGCTTATAGAATATTTCTGCAATAATATTTTTAAATGTCTTTTCGTTTAAATAGAAAGTCAATTAAGTTTTTAATTCGAATTGATTGATGCGTATTGCAATAAATCAATTTAATTTCACGCTACTATATATATATATATATATATATATATAATCAGTTGTTGAAATTCTCCAACAACTCATGACTGTAAATGGTTTACGTAGGCCCTATAAATGAAGTTTTATGTTCAACTTCCATGAAACAAAAAACAATAAATTTCAAAAGAGGAAGTTTAATTAGTTATGGGTGTAAAAGCAATTAGGAGTGTAATTGGAAGGATGATGATGGTTTTGACCAATGATCCTACTTATAATTGGTCAGGAAATTCGTGGAAAATGGAAAAGAGCATAAAAGAGTGTGAGGAAAAAATGCAAAATGCATTACCGTCCTGAAACGAAAGCATACGACATTTGCATGTTAAAAAAAATGATACTACTTACGATTAAATATCAATTAGAAAAAAAAAAAACAATATTAATTAATGTCACCGAAGCAGCTGGGCGCCGTACGTTAACGTAGATGCAAGGCCTTGTTTACTTTTACATTTTTATTATTGCTCAAATACTTAAGATGTTATTTGTGTTGAGCACTTTATTATAGATTAGTGGCCTTTGATTTTGTTTCATTTTTTCATTCCTAAGTATCAAACTAAAGATGAATATTTTGATCAGTAGAATTTTTATTAGTTGTACCCTTTGTTGCTAGTTTATTGAGATGCACTATATTCCTATTATTTTACTTTATGTAGTTTGATGTAGCCCTATAAATGAACAGAGTTGTTCATGAATAATTTCAGCTTGACTTGTATAAATTCAACTTGAATAGAAAAAAAAAAAAACTTGAGCTTGATTTGTTTAATTAAAAAATTGAGTTTAAACAATATTAATTAGAGTAAATATAAACATAAGCCTGAGCTAAATGAACAATCATTCAACCCAAGCACATGAACAATATTTTTGTGGGCCCCATTTATTAAAAAAAAAAATATTTTTTTTTTTAATCTCATCCAGCCCAAGCTAAATTACTGTTCATTTTAGCCTGAACTGTTGTATATTACGACTCTATTTTGCTTGAAAATTAAATGAGTTAAATTCAGATAAACTTGACTTGGCTCGATTTAAGATTATGAACAATATTGGTATAAACTCGACTAGTTAAAGTCATGTATATATGTATGCACGTACACACACAAACACACCTACTAATATTTATATTTGCATATACCCTAATTTAATAACAAAATACTTACATAATACATAATAATGGCGAGTAGCTGAGTATCAACAGTGTGAACACTTTCAACCGCAAAGTGGTCGTCATTATCAGCTTTTGAGCTGGAAAATACGCGACCTTTTTCCCCACCATGTGCAGCCGAATCTTTTGGGTTTAATCATCACAACCCTTCCCTTTTGTTTGTATTTGCTTAAAAATAAAAAATAAAATAAAATAATCATCACAACAATAGTAGCCTAAAAATATGCAGCTAAATTTAGCAAAGTTGGGTCTACAAAATATTTTTTTAGAGAGTGATGAGCTTTTAAGTGATAATCGTTTTGAATTTTACATGCCAAAATTTAAATTGATTTAGTCAGATAGTGGCAGCCACTCATATGGTTATTATATCTATGTCTAGTTGGCAAGTCGTACATTTTTTTGAGTGACTAACATATGGTTATTATATCTATGTCTAGTTGGCAAGTCGTACATTTTTTTGAGTGACTAATTCTGCAGAATATGGCCTAATCAAGATTGCAGTTAAATATATCATTAATGATATTTAGTTGAAAGAAATTCTAAGATGTATTTATGATATTTTGCTAAAATAATTTGCTATATTTTCATGATCTATTAATAAAATCGAAATAATTATTTTGTTAAAAAAAAAAATATATGCGCATTCCTTAAAATTAAGAAACAATGATAACAAATAAAAATTTATAGAAATTGCATTTTTGTTTTTTTTTAAAAAAAATAATAATAATGAAGTTTTTCTCTAAAATTGATTGAAAAAATTTGATCTATTAAATTTAAGGTGTATAATCCTTATATGTATTTTTAAAAATACATAAAATAAAAATACATACCGACACATATCAATTTAATAAACGAAATTAGAACCATTCAAATTCTAAATGAAAAGTCATTTGAATTCAATATGGTTACTTTGCTGGTGATTCACGTGGAAAATGCATTACTGAGCTGTTTCATAGTAGATGTCAACTAAAACAACAAAAGGAAAAAGAAAAAGACAACGGTAAATTACGAGCATGGATTTGATCAAAATGGAGGACAAATGTAACAAAACAGAATTCCCGGGATTTACTTTTAACGCGTTGATTGGGTAAAATTTTTTTGAGAAAAACTTAAAAAAAAACAAATCGTAATCCTCGCAACAAATAACAAAAAGAAAAAAAGTGGGAAGAGTAAGGATTTGGTCGCAAAAGTCAAAAGACAGCGTACAAACCGCAGTAGATCCGCCGTATCGCAGAAAATCACCCCACGGCCGTGGCCCGCTCTGCTCAATTACGAGAACACCCTCCACTTTATTAAAATTTAAATATTCCATTTTTTCATCGAGGATCCTGAGCCGCTAAAGCATGTTTGTTGTCTCTATGACAGCTTGAGATTTATTCACTCCAGCACTACTATACTACTACCAGTCTACCATTGTGTACTCTACCCAGAGAGAGAGAGAGAATGGAGAAAGCTCTGACAAAAGTCGGAAGCTTAAAGGTTGGGAGCTTATGGATTTCAAAGAAAGCAAAGGAGGAAATCTCAAACATTAGTGAAGACATCTCTGTATGGACTTTGTGTATTGTTCTGTGTTTTTTTATTTTTTTTAGCTAGCTTTGTACCCTTTCTTTACCTTTCCTTTGTTATCATTGCGACATGTTTCTGTCTCATATGTGGTTTTGGAGGTAATTTTGATCATTATGTTTGTAATGTGGCTTGATTGAACTGTACCCATTTGTTGATATTCTGCTAATCGTGGTTGGTTGTCAGAAACTAGCTGTAGGATGTGAGATCTGTGGGTTTTTCCAAGAAAGGAAATGAACTGGGAGATGGGTTTTCTAATGAAAAAGAAAATAGTTGAAAGGGAGTTGTTGATGTGGACGATTGCTTCAATTATAGCTTTGTACCCTTTTTTAGATTGCTTTTTAATGGGTGAGTTTCTCAAATGGAGGGACGGAATTTGGTCTCACCAAAAAAGGGTTACATTTGTTTGATGAAGAGCGTGTCTTGATATGTTTTAGAATGGCTTTGAATTGCTATGTATTAGCATTTTCTATAAAGCTGAAAATAATTGATCGTGTTTGTGTAGTGATGATTGAAGGCCACATTTGCCAGTTACCTCTACAAAGACAGGATGATGACAGAAAAGAGGCACTTAGTCGTAGAAAAGCTCTCTTCTTCTGAAAACCCGGTCAAGAATCATCTCTTCAGATTTACATAACATAACATTTTTAGGATACTAGGTTTGATTGAAAACATATTTTTAAATTGCATTGCTTAGAGTGTAAACCTCTTGACTGTGTAAACCAGCAGTTGTGTGTGTCAGTAAAGGATGTGACCATTTATGATCATATTGATATAGTGACCGTATAATCCTAAGAACTTTGAGGCATCTGTATGGTGATTTATTATTCATGCTGCTTAGAAGTATTTGATGCTATTGCTTTCTCTTTTTCCTAAAAAAGGTTGCTTTTCATTGCAGACTTTCTCAAACACAGTTGAAGAAAAGGCAAAGTGGATTTTCAACAAGCTGAAAGGTGTGGAACTATATTTGATCTTTTAGAGTGCTCCATTATGCCTGAATCCTTATTCCTGCTTTGGAAATGCTTGACATGCTACTTGGTGTAATTTTCCTTCACATTAATCTCCTTTTCAAAGTTTTCGTACCCCTTACCACAAGAGTTGGTACTTGTTGGATAGATGGAGGTGCACATCATCAATCTAATGTAGCAGAAAAATACACTCTGGGAGGAATTGCATGCAATCGTTTGAAGGAGGCCTGGCCACATTGAACGTTTGTGAGCCTGTTCTCTAGCTTAGCGATTGTATTTTTTTAAAAAAAAAAGAAGTTGATAGATTTAGCTCATCAACCCACAAACTAGTTAATTGTGACAGATCTTCATGATGGAATGAACTGTAGGCCTCTCCTTCACATACATTTCCAGTTGCATCCACTTCTAATTTCTCTCTGCTTCTATCACATTTAAAACTTGATGTTCTTTCATTTTATAAACCCTCTTACTGTCTTACAAGCATGTTTGCTTTTGGAGTCTTTCATCCATATAAATTTTTTCTGTTCCTCAAATTTCCAATTGAGTTTGATTTTTGAAATGATTTGTCATTGGGCTCTTTCTTTCAGTGAGGTGGACGTTTTTCATAGGGAATAGATATAATTTTCATTTCATTCAGCTGGTGGCGTAAAAATTTGCAAATTTAAGAACACCACAATATCATGTTCCCCCCCAATATTGACAATATTTTTCTTTCCTTCTATTTTCCTTCTTTTGAAGGTCAAGTTACATTTATCATAAACAGAAACAGGTGTGACTAACCAGAAAATGCGTACCAACAGGAAAGCCACTGAAAAGTTTAGCAGATCTCCTTCAAGAGTACAACTTACCGCGAGGCCTATTTCCCCAGAATATAACCTGTTATGAATTTGATGAGTCGAAGGCCAAGCTGATTGTGTACTTGCCTTCTGTATGTGAGGTCAGCTTTAAGGACTCCTCTGTAATAAGGTATGCTACTCGGGTTAAAGGAACTTTGCTGAGGGGAAAGCTCACAGGTATAGAGGGAATGAAGACAAAGGTTCTAGTGTGGGTGAAACTTACCAACGTGGCTGTGGAGGGCTACAAGTCTGATAAGGTTTGGTTTACTGCTGGTGTGAAGAAGTCTAGGCCTAAGGATGCTTACGAAATGCCCCGTGCTGCTGTCAGGGTAGAAGAATTCTGAATTTGGACCGAACATCATTGTCATCAAGGTAGATGACCTAAGCCATTGGTGGTGTTCTTATAGAGTAGATATTAGGAAGTAGCAACCTCGTCTCTTTTGACAACATTGGATGCACTCCTTTTATGGTTTTTCACTTTTTAGCCTTTAAAACCTCGTCAGCTCTAGGGGTAGCTTATATGTCATGCAGATTTTGATGATTGTCAATGCAATATGAAAGTTCATGATAACTCCGATATTTTGGGTTTATTCCCAGCAATTGTTCACCATGCTATGAATACCAAAACTTGTAGGATGGATGATATTATTGAACTGGTCCAAGCTTTGGTCAAAACGGTTGCGGTATTGATGGTGGGTAGTGAAACTGCAAGATCTTGTGCCCTCATAATTTTAGGCAATTGTCATTTTGCAGTTGTTGTAGGCATAGAAAAATATATATATTAATGTTATTTAGTAGATTGTTACGACTGCCAAACAGTGAAAATCAACCTTTAGATTAATACTTATTAATAAAAAAAAAAAACAAGACCAATTTTTATTACCACATCATCTTGGTTGAATAACAGACATATAAGAGTTTATTATTTAGAATCATTTGTCAATTCCAAATCAATTAACTAGACCATCCCCAGTCGGTTAGAATTGGAACAGGCCATGAGGACCCCTGCCCTAAATAAAAAATGATATGCTCTCTATGTTGAAACCCCAATAATTTCATGACTTTATTTCCTATTTTTATCTATTCATAATTTAAGTATTACAAAATGGAATTCAGACAATTTCCAATGGTTGCATGCACATAATAATGAATGGGACTGCTGAATAAATTAATTGAATTGTGCTAAAATAACTTCAATTAGCTGTTACAAGTTTCCTAATCTGCTTGCAAGATTACACTGATCAAACTGCATTTGAATCACGAACAATCTCGTATATTGATATGACATTCTCAATAGTCAACAAGCCAATGATGCACCATTCCAAGAGGTCGGACTTCCTGTTTTGTAGGACTTCTTGGAGGAAATGAATGTTATGCTGCAAGGCGGGAGGGGATTAGTTATAACATGATCACTTCTTCCATCAATAATCAGCGACGTAATAGATTATACACTAGCAGTTGTCACCCTCAAACATACAACAAAATTAAATTACTTTTGCCACATGAAAATCACTGTAGATTATATCCTTCCCTCTATTTTTTTTTTTACATGAAGGAATTAACCCTAGAATTCAACAACCAAATTAAACATATGCATCAGCAAGGGACATAAGGACAGTTTTACCTCAACAAATTTTAATTTGAAATCCAAATTTCCAAAGCGTTGAGTCACCTCATACTCCTCCCGAAGATATTCATATATTTGAGCATATTTTGCATCCCTCCAAGCAATTTCTGATCTGAAAATGAGAGAATTAAACAAATATGAGGAGCTGCAAGATGAAAACTTACGAACAAAAATCATTTACTCAAAGTGCTTTAGAAAAGAAAGATTTGGAAAACTTTGAACATGCTTGAATCTATTCAAAAGTAAACAACTTTATGGAATGGACTTTCAGGTTTTCTGATCTTTATGAAGCCGAATCACAGAAGATTTAGAGAATTTCACTTTATTTCATTCCTAGCTTTGGAAGCCAGGGAAGAAGTTCTAACAACTTTCAGAGTCAAGAACCATAGTGAGCAAAAACAGCTTCGTTCAAGCTTGATAAAACCAACCAAAGCCCGAAGGCTATTCAAGCTTTGATGAGCCAAACTCAAGGCTTAAGGCAAGCATGTTTAGTGCAATAAGACTGGCTAGACCAGGCACAACTTGTGCAAAGAACTTGCGTTCTAGTATAAATTCAACTGATAAGCACTTGTGATATTGATATATTATAGTTCAAATTTATCCAACCTTTGATTTTAATATTGAAATAATTCACAGATTCATTCACGCACAAAATTTGATGCAAGCAATGGGTTTCATTGACATGTAACTTCTGTTTGCTTAATGTAAATTCAAAATGTGAGCTTCAAGTGCAAGAGTGACAGGGCAAAGTAGAGCCATTACCTACCTATGCAGTCAATCCCTAAAATAGTAAAAAGTGACATCATCCAGCAGTACGCAGAAGGAATTTCTGCCACTAATTGTATGCACAGAGATAACTGGCCATATTCTGAAGCATCACATGAAACAATAAATAGCAATCACAATAGAGTTACCTCTCAAAAAGACCAACTTTGAGAATTACATCAGCTAGATTTGAATTAGCCTTTCCGACAAGTTGAAGGAGCTTCTTCTTATCCATTGTAAAAGTTCCAGTCTTCTCCATTCCACGATTTATGTCTGCAAATTCTTGAAGCATACCATCAATCTGAGAGAGAGAGAGAGAGAGAGAGGTCATTGAAATTTAAAATCAGTTTCCATCAAACTTCCTTGCCAAATGTTTTGCAGAAATTTAAAATTAATTTCAATCAAGACTTTCTTGCCAAGTGGTATGCTGTTTCAAGCAACGCTAGCCTTGTTTCAATAACATAATGAAAATCAATAAGCATCTTGAATGCTTATGAAAGAATGGCTCGAGCCTAGAGAATCTGGAATGCACCAAAAGTGGCCAAAAAGCTAGAAAACAAGCAAGCCAATGCTTTCTTCTCCAAAAAAGACCTTTCAGAATATAAAAAGATTAAATTACACCTTTGCCCCCACAAATTATCACTCCAATACCACTTAACTCCACAAATTTTAACTCGTTACAACTTGGCCCCTATTTTGAAATTTTAGTTTCAGTCTGCCCTTTTTGTCCAAATCAACTGTTAAGCTACACAGAAAACCGTGTGAAATATCAAAATTACCCATGAATGAAAACTTAGCTTTAAACAAACCGGGGGCAACTTTAATTCACATGCTTTTCTGTCGGACTTAAAGATTGACTTGGACAGCAAGAACAAATAAAAACTGAAACTTCGGCCCAAGTTACAATGAGTTAAAGTTTGTGAGAGTAAATGATGGTTTGTAGAGGAAAAATGTAATTTACCCATATATAAAGAAATATAGCCGTGAAATGCTGCACCAAAATTACCTGTGAAACAAAATAATCCAAAGCAATGCTTTGGCCAAGCACACTTCCAATAATGCGGATGCCATCAGTGTCCAGCGTCTTGAGAACAATGTAGTCCGGGCCTCCCTGCATATCCTCAACCAACAGTGGCTTCTCCTTTACAGCATAATCTAGTACAGAGAAACATAGACAGCCGAACAGAAAACTATTCACATTATAATTATAAATGAATTTGTTAAATCTATGGAGGAAAATATTCAGGGAACAAGATTGCAATGAAGCTAATGGGAAACACAAACTACAGGAAAGCAACCGATATCACTCTATAGCTACAGAATTATCAATACACAAACAGAGCAGGTATTGAGAACCAAATACATGAAAACAAATACAGCACCCTTTTACAAAAAAGTTTCATTAAGTTAAAAACCTAATCCCATTCTTAAAGAAATTTACCGTCTTTCCTCATCTCTTGAAGCAACCCAGAAGCATGTCTTCTAACTGTGTCCAGGTAAGTTTCAACTTCATGATCCTCGATATTAAATAGAACAGCAGATCCATACTGGAACACAACCATGTAACGACAGCTGCTCAGGTTCCCCTTGACTCCAAGGCCCTACATAAAAAGTCTCATGTTATCCCAAGATGTGTTAAACCATCGTATTACTAATTGTAGTTAGAGTTTCGGAAGATTCTCTTATTAAAGTCCAGGTAAAAACACATGTACAATCCAGTTGAAATATCCTTACTGGGCAGCACCAAATACCTCATATTTGATGCATCAACCCTCCCCACCCCCACCCAAGGGGATTCTCTTTTCTTCTGTGATTGGGATGAACCTAAAACCTACCCACTTCTTACAACCTAAGAAAAGAGCCAGCCTCCTAGCCCATCAAATTTAACTAACGGGAATAATTCAATCCAACTTATCAAATTTCAATATCAACACTTAACACCATATATTCATAACAATTGTGAAGACAATTTCATAGGTTAGACTGAGGAATTGTTTGCACTTGTTTCATTTTACCATCTGATGAGCCATTCAAAAGAACAAATACCGCTAAGTTAAACAAACAGTGCTAAAACATCTTGCAACATCAAATTTGTACTCCTTTAAGATAAAATATTCAAAATTGCTTGATGCAAAATAAGATTGGGCAGCGTGGCCATAAATACTGGTGGAAGAACAACCTCAAAATAACAGAAAACTAAAAATCAAGCTTATTTTGTTTTAAGATTGTTGTAATTAAATAATCATAATCTCGAATGAATGCCTAAAAGAAGAAAAGTGGATGCATTGCCAACATAAACCCTATCTGAATGCGCTTTTAATGATATTTTTACTGATCAAAAAAAAAAAACCCAATCTGAATGATGCAAACAAAATTATGCAGGTATCAAGTGGCAGAATGATGGGAAGTACGTGGAGTCTAGTTTCTAAAAAAAAATAGTAAGAACTTGAAACAAGTAAAAGGACCCGATTGTTCCTTGATCATCTTACAGTATTTTCTGAAGGGAAATCACAGTATCTGAGGGCAATATAATTTGATGAGCGAGAAGAAGGAGGAACTACGTTGCTTAAATTCTCGGCTTGCATGCTCTTCAAATTGATACTGCCAAAACCATGAATCTGAGAAAACCAAATCATATCATACAAAACAAGAACACAATTTCACAAACAAAAAAAAAAAAGGTCAACAACTATGACCTTTAGAATACAGGAAATTCCTACACATTCTCACATTCTTTACCACCAATGCTATATACCAGCATGCACCAATTCCAGTAGAAAATTAAACCAAACCTAAGCAAAACAAAATCAAAACACACAACCCAGATGCTATGATTTTGTAAAACCCAACATCCAAACTCCCAAACACACGCCATTCAGCAACATCTGAAAACAAATGGAGACAGACCCACATAGATAAACCACGTAAAAATAAAAAAAGGAATCCTACTGGCGAACCTGGTGCAAAGAAAGTAGGCTTTGACCGGAATCTTTCCAGTTTCCTCGTCTTCGTTGGCCAGGAATTCATTACTGTGATCGAAACTCGGAGGCCCAGAATCGAATTCGTTGAAATCGACCGAGACCCGGGATGGGATTGCAGAGAAGGGTCTTAAACTGAGGAGATGAATGGCGGGGCATGAGGGAAGCGAGGGATGGAGAGGTCTGAGAGGATGAGATAGGTTAGGGCTAATATATTTGGAAGCAGTGGCTATGTGATTGAGGAGAAGGACACCAGCTCTCCACCTCCCCATTCACTGATACCGTTTTCGGTAGTTTGACTGCTGATTGCTGTGTGTTCTCTATTTGTTTCTCAACCTCCCGGCTTCACGGGAAACCTTTTGTGTTACTGTGCTGCATTTTATTATTTATTATTTATTATTATTTTTTGTGTGTGTTTTTTGTCTCCTTTTCTTTTGTATTTTTTTCTTTAATTATTTAGCTAGGTGGTTTAAAAAAAAAGGATTGCTTGATAGCATATTTAGATGAGTATTAGTCATTCTCATTTCATCTATATCCTATTTGACTGCATTCATAAGTCTTTGATTTTTTTTTTTTAACAAAAAATAGATCCAACTACTGATAGATCATGTTAACACAATAAAATAAAAATATAGTATCTAACATTACTCAATTTAAAGATAGTTAAATATGGATTGATAGATTGACGAAGATACAATTCTTTCGATCTATCCTTCAAACAAAAAATCTTTCAATTTAGTGTCCATTATTTTGGTACTTATTTATAATGAATAACTTTGATTATACTATATATATATATATATTAATCAATAGTCTGACTATATCTCAAACTGACTTTAAAAGTTATTTAAGAGAGTGATTTGTTCACCCTCTTTACCTTTTGATAGGGTAATTAGCCAATCTTGAAGGGTGTAGATGGAATACTAAACTATCCTATAACAAGCTTGGGTGATGGTTGTCTCCTAAAACCTTTATTTATTTATTTAGTTATTTATTTTATTTCATTTGGATGATCAAACCATCTCAACCACCTAAAGATAGTTTTGGGTGGTCAAACCATGCTCATAACAAATTGAGGGTGGTTTAATCAATCCTAACCTTATTATAGAGTTCGTCAGACCACTCTAACCACTCCATAGTTATAGTTAGACTACGCTAATCCTTTCCCTAAGGATGGTTAGATCACCCTCAAAGTCTATTGGTCCATTTTTCTGAATTACTCCAAATAATTATTTTTAAAACTCGTGTACATGTATGTTGTATGTGTATTTTAGAGAAGTTCTTTTTTTTTTTTTTTTAATTAGTTTAAAAACATTTGAAAAGTCTATAGGATTTTAAACCGGTGATTATTTTATACTAATTACCACGTGTTTAAGCGAAGTATTACAGCCTTTGATAAAAAGAAATAGTCGAATCACCCTCAGATTAACATGTTACTATAATATAATAATTATAAAATAAAAATGTAGGAACGTAACAATACTCTATCGACATTGCAATATGGCGTTTAGTTGTGCATAGACAAGTAAAATATTCCTTCAAAGGGCAGGTTCAGGACGGCGTCGTTTTGCAGGTTTGCAAATGTCAGCTTATTTTACTACTGTGCCCAACTGCCCATCGCCTGAAAGCCGGTCCCCAGAAAAGACTCTTAAGTTAGAGTGAGCGCCACAAATTCGAGAGAGAGAAATCGGAAGCCTCAGGAAATGGCGATTTCTGGGGATCTGAGGGTCTCTGCAACGCTGGGTTCCTATCATTTCCACCCTCTTCGAAGCTCTCTGCGTCCTTCCAAGGTATGAGCTCTCGCCCTTTTGTTCCTCAGTGCTAATTCTCTTGCATTTTACTCCGCTTGTCTCCGATTCCATCTGACTTTCACGCTATTCGTTTCATATTTTTTGTTATTTATTTTTTTAATTGCCGTCAAAGCCCGAAGGAACAGAGGGAAACGTGGAATCTGGTAACTGGGCGAGGGTTGGAGTGGTAATTGTGAGATTCCGTGTTTTCTTTTATTTTCCCGGGATTTCTCAGCTATCAAACAGAGCATTTAAGTAGGGATTGCTTATTTCACTTGATGATTCCAATTAATGGGTTTTTTTTTTTTTTTTTGTTTCCATATGATAATTCACATGTAGAAAGCATAGGGGTCTGGTTTCTACTGGTTGGGTGGTACTGGTAATTGAAAGGAAGGCAGTATAGTTTATTTGGTGGTAAAGTCAGGGTCTTTTATCTTGTCATGTGTTATACACCAATTCAATTTGAATATTTACCATGGAATGGTTTGTTTGCTCACTGTAGTTGCAGAATAAGGGCATACGCATACCCACCCGTTAAAGGTATTCAAAATGAATAAGAGCTTGCTCAGATAGTATTCTATCAAACTTTTGTTAATTGCGGTCTTATATTGAGAATACACTAGGGAGAAATTTCAACTTGGTGAATATTGTGATTGTCATGGTGAGAAGTGTTAAACCAATACTTATTTCAAAAGCTTAAGCCAGGAAAATTTAATTATTTAATTAATACTTTAACACTTTCCTTCACGTATGGGCTCAAACTTCCTTCATGAAACATTTAATTGAAAGGAGAAGTAAATGATAAAGTTAATGTTGGAATTCAAGACCTTTGGCTTTGATACTATGAGTTTTTAGTTGATAGGAAGAGGTAAATTTACTTATTTAATGAATACTTTAACAAGAACAATAGTATTTGATTAGGATTTTTATCAGAATTATCACTTTCATCTTGTTTGTGTACATTCATTAGTATTGGGAACGACTGGGTTAGTTGTCTAGATGCATGGGGTCTAGAGTGATACATGGCTTTCTTTCTCATGAGTCGTTGCCATTGTAACAAGGGAAGGGGTGTGCTGTCCTGTTTATCGTGAAGGTTGAGGTTATGGTTTCACATCTAATAGTCATCAAAATGCATTAGTTTGTATTCCTTCTGTTTGAAGCACCCTCATTTTGCAATTTACGAGCAGTCATCATTCGACAAACAAATGATGGGGTAGGGGTTTGAAAGTATACAGGACGTTCTGTGTTGCAACATGGGCATGTTAAGATATTATGCACGCTTTTAGAGGGTTTATAAATATATGCAAAGACCTTGGTCTGCCCGCCTGCTTGAGCCTTCAACTTTCTGTTATTTTATAGGTAGAGTTCTCTGGTTTCCTGAATGGAGGATCCAGCATATCTGAAATCACACCCAGAGGGTCCAGCATGGTACTTGATAACCGCAATACACGTAGTAATTCCAAGCACATTTCTGGTATCAGCGGAGATTATAAGCTGTCACCAAGGTCCATCAGCGAAGAATCTGAGAGCTTCCTCCTTGATGCCATTAACATGAGCTTCTTTGAGCGTTTAGACTTGGCTTGGAAGATAATGTTCCCATCACCAACATCTAGAAAGAGCTCTAATGCTAGGGTTGCCAAGCAGCGTTTGAAGATGATTCTCTTCTCTGATCGATGTGCAGTGAATGATGAGGCCAAACGGAAGATTGTCAGCAATATTGTGCAGGCTCTATCAGATTTTGTGGAGATAGAATCACAGGATAAAGTTCAGCTTAGTGTCTCTACTGATTCAGACCTTGGAACCATTTATTCTGTCACAGTGCCTGTACGACGGGTGAAACCAGAATATCAAGATCTGGACGAGGTTGGAGCAATAACAAATATCGAGTACAAAGATACTGGAGAGAGGTCAGGTTCTGTTGATGTCAGGTTTGATTTCTTCATTCCAGATGAAAGGTCCTGATGATTTCCGAGCGCAAAAAGAAAAGTTTCATCTGTGGATCCATAGCTAGTGAGCCTACTTCGGTCTTCTGTAATCTGTATATATATGGCGACTTACTTTAACTGAGATTTGAAAGTTTTGCTGCTTTTCAGTTTGTAGTTTAATTTGATGTTTGACTGAATGACTCTATTTCGTGTGGATCTGTTATGGCATGTTCATGTTTGGATTTTCATTTTTTCATGGGTGTATGTGCATGCGTGTATTTGCTTTTCTCAATTACATCAGATTTTCTGTATTCAAGTTTTCAAGTATATTACTTTTGAGTCCTACGAAGGATGGTGTTCTCAAAGGTAATTTGAATTTCTTGAGAGTGCTTGGTTGCTGACAATTTTTTTAATTTTATATCTCTCTATCGTTTTCTCTTGGTCATATTTTTGGGTTTGATCTCTGTTCTCATGTAGGATGCAACTTTATTCTCAAAGTTCATTTCGATCCATATAGGTAGTTTTCTCTTGGTCATATTTTTGGGTTTGATCTCTGTTCTCATGTAGGATGCAACTTTATTCTCAAAGTCCATTTCGATCCATATAAGTACGTTTGGTACGCGAAATTACTATTCTATTAAAAAAAATGAATAGCTTTTGTTAGGAGTTGAAGAATGTTGAATAGAATCGTCTTGATGTTAGAGTATATAATAAGGTTCTAATACTTAAAATAATCATTCTTATTAGTTATGAGGGAATACATAATTTATGATTATTTCATTTCACTACCTTCTACTTTTAATTAAAGCTATTCATTTTTTTAAATAGAATAGACATTTTACGTACTAAATGTAATGTAACTATGATATTTAATTGCTATATACTTCTTGGTGTACCCGTGAATAATCAACCTAAGTAATGGGCCCTTGGGCCAAGGTCCACCCTAAGCTCATAATGCAAATAAGCCAGACTTGACAAGAGCGAAGAGAACAAGTCTACTTAGCTCAAGAAGGCTACCCTTGGATAGGGTCACAACCAGACCGCGTGGAATCTTAATGTCCTAATATTCTTGGTACGTGAGGGAGCATTGCCTAATGTAGTGGAGCCAAAGAATCAATTTGGTTATTCCTCCCCTCTCCAACCAATATTGCGCAGGAAAAAAACTATAAAAGGGAAGATGAAGGCTCATTTGAGAATTATATATTCTATTGGCATACCTGATAAGGTTCTTTGTACTTAATTTCCTTCTCTTTTGCAGGCTTCATCGGTACGGAGTTCAATGTACGATCAACCGATTCTTCACTGCTTATTCCAAAATTTTAACAACATATAATACTAAAACATGTGATATTATTAATATTAATCACTTATTGAATATAGTATAATTGGATTCAGATTTGTTCACATAAATTTATCATGAGAACTAAACCAACTTAAGACCGAATTATTGTGGTGAATAACGTATCAAACCAACTTGAATTACTCATCTAGTAGATATTTGGAAAATATCGATGCGATGGATTTGCGCTCAAACCCTAGAACCATCACTCCCTTGCTCTTCTTCCTTCTCATCATCCACAACTACAATAACATTACATGACATGAGAATTTTAAGTCAAGACTAACCTTAACCAAATTGGGTAAAAAACCACAAACTGGCCCTGTTTTGAAACAAGGCCCACGGACAGAATTAGAGAACTCTCAAACTCGGTGCCATTGCAGATGAAAATGACAAATATAAAGAGAAGATAAAACAAAGGAGAGAGAGAGAGAGAGGACGAAACACCTTCTTTTGGGGGAGATGGTGAGACAACAAGAAGATATTGAGCGAGTTAAGAGAGTGAGAGGAAAGAGAAATAATAAATAAGGCTAACATTTTGTAAATAGTAATCATATACAAATTTTGGCTGTGTTTTTTAAGTCTTTACACACAACTCGGAGCCATCTGAGCATACGTACACTGAGCCTTAGTTTTTGTAATTCTTGACATAAACTTTTTTCAAAATTATCTTTCTTTTCATTTTTTCTCAAACAGACTATATGGGGAGAGGGGGGGGGTCTTCAGTTTGAAAAAAAATGAAGTGAAGGGTAATTTTGAAAAAAATTTATGTCCATGTCAAATACATCCTTTATCTGTAGTAAAATTATAGTCGAGAGAAGCGGATAAATAATGGAGAAAATCGAGTTTTTGGCTGATATTATAAAAAATGAACCTGACGTGAATCGAACACGCAACCTTCTGATCTGGAGTCAGACGCGCTACCATTGCGCCACAGATCCACTTGTTGAGGTTACACTGAACCATATAATGTCATACTACTAAAATAAAAGGAGCGCGAATATCGCAAGTTATTTGATCTTTTTGATTTTCCAGAGTGAGCGGGAACTTTTGGTGTGTCATTCCTTCTCAGTCCCTCGCAGGTCCCTTCCATCCTTCTCTAGGGCAAAGTTAGGGCTCTTTGGAGTTGTGACCAAATCTCTCGGAAAAGCTCCAATTTCTATGGACAATCACATCGGTTCTACTTCATTTTCGTACTCTTCCTGATCCACGGCTGAGATTCAACTTCCACATTTCGGTTCCCCTGGTGCTTTCAAAATGAACGGAACTTGTTTGGAGCTCGAAAACCCTATCCGAGATGCCATTTCCAGAATCCGATTCTCTCCGCAGTCCAACAATCTCCTTATTTCTTCTTGGGACTCCGTGAGTTTTTTTCTTTTTTTAATTCAATTTTTTATGCTAAATTTTGGGGCTTCTAATTATGTGTTGTTCGCTTCTGAAGTAACTGGCGATCTCTCTGCGCAGAGTCTTCGCTTGTACGATATGGATGGTTCTGCGCTTAGGTTCGAAGCTCAGTCTGAAGCCGCACTTCTTGATTGTTGTTTCCAGAACGAATCTGTTGCTTTCAGCGCTGCCTCTGATGGCTCCGTTACAAGGTTAATGGAACTCAACCCCAATCGGTGCTTTCCTTAGTTTTGCATTTCTGTCAATGATAGTTGCACGCTAGTTTTGGCTATGTTCATATATGTTATTTATACAATATCATAAATGTATTGCATTTATTAATACTGGCTTTTTTAGGGATGGGCACCATAGCTAGGTTGGGGAGTTTATTTATAGTATTTGCTTTTATTTTTGATACGATTTACATTTGGTTTATGTTACAAGTTAGGGCATATATATTGGGATTATAGGTTGCGTAGCTTCGTAACTTTATAAAGAGAAAGTGTTCACCTTTTGGGGCTGGCTTTGATTACTGGCATTTTGGTCGCACTTTTTGTAATCATGTGAGGAAAAAGATTAATACATTATTGATAGTCTTTGTAGGGTATTAGAATATAAACGGGGTTCTGTTTCTAGGGTCCTAATGTCTGTCGTGAACCTTTACTTGCTTAAGAAACTTTTTTTTTGATAAGTAAGAAACCTTGCTTAAGAAACTTTATATATATATGTCAAATAAGTGATTATTTCAGGGTAAATAAGGTAGAAGCATTACAAGTTCAGTGGCAAACAAATGTGGGTTAGGGTGGTGACCGTGAGGAAAAGACATGATATCATATTACCTGTTCAAATCCATGACCCTGGATAGAGCTAATTGGCAAAATCTTTTTGTAGCTAACCCTAAGAAGTTGCAATATGGGACCATTAAGTTATATTTAACCTGGGATGAGAGAGTTTATTGGCAATAGAATCAACTCCTCAGATATTACAGGAGAGAGAGTTGAAACTAGAGAGGTGGTGAGAGCATGCAATTTATTCTTGTGACTGCCAAGTATATTTTAGTATAACCCTGTTCTTCTGGTAAATTATATATAGACTTTCTTGCACATGTCTCATCTGTATTGCTTAATTGCACATTCTTACTTACTATACATATTATTGCGAGTAATTTGCAGAATTCTACATTTCCTCCTTTTTGTTTCATGTTGGCTGGTGGGGTTCCCAAAGGGCATTCTGTTTAACATTTGTTGTTTATGTTTGTCATTTATGTGGTTGGTTTAGAGTGCATGCAACGTATTGTCTCTCTATAATCTTGCATTGTATTTTAATGACATAAAATTTTCTTATTTATTTTGCAGCATTTGATTAGTTGGATGCTATAATTATTAGACACTATGTGTTGACTTGTTTTGGTACAAATTTTTTTAGGTATGACTTGCATTCCGGAATTAATGATACAGTTGGAAATCACGATGATATAGCAACGGGTATTGGATATTCAGATGAAACATGTAAGCTATTATTAGTTCCTCATTTATGAAGTTGTACTGAAATGTAACTTTTGAACTTATACTTATTTTTCAGTTGATGTTTTAGTTTGCCGAAGATCTTGGGAATTTTTTTTTTTTATCACAATTTAATGAGGAGATTATCTATTGATGAATATGTAATTTTCCTCATCTAGAAGACATTTGTTTACATGCTTTTTCTTCGTATTTATCTATGACATGAGACGTCATTAGTACCATCATGATTGAATGGATTAGTAAATTTATGTTATTTAGCAGATGCTTAATTACTGGGTAGGTTTAAGGCAGTCATGGTGATACTAAATTGTTATGGATTTATATTTTTATTCATCTGGTGTGGAAATTTTGTGTTTGTTCAGTCTAAAGCCTTGTACTTACATCATTTTTCTTCCGATTGCTTCTATTGGTATCAGTCTTGATTATCAATTTCTCCCCTTTGCTATATACATGATGTTCCTTGGGCAAGAAGTTGAAAGACACGTGGTGCTGGGTCACAATTGTTATTCTAACTTGTGTTTCTGACATGAAAAGATTTTTTTAGTATTGTTATAACCTATGGGCTGCAAGCAAGCAGTTTGGTATGTTGGTATTATCCTTAAAGGTGGCTAACACTTTGAGAAGAGTGGTTTAGTGTGTGCTTCAATCTCGGGTTACATTTCAATTTGCTTTGTCTTCCATATGCTAGGGCCAAATCAAGGTCAAATTCTCTAATCTATGTACATTTTTTCTACCTTAGCAATTTCATTGTTTTGGTTATGTATTCTGGTACATTTGCTTCAAGAAGGCTGTCTGGAACTAGAAGTTTAATAAAATCCAACTTGAAAAGTTACTCTTTTATATATGAACTTGAACTTTAAATTTTTGGCTGCTAGCATCTTATGAATTGCTTGCATATAAAGAAGCTGCAATTTGGTGTATGCTGTTGTCGAAGATTCTTGTTCCCCAGTCCAATTCATTTGCCTTGATGCTTTAGTATTTGTTTCCATCTAGGCTTAGGCTTAGATCTATGCAGTTCAAGAAGAAAAGATGGTTGCTTAAAACGAGGCTTGCCCCTTACTCCAAATCTGCACAAACTATACCAAATATGTTTAATAATATTAGGTCAGGTTTTAACAATATATGTGGAGCCTGTTTAGTTGTAGGTTCTCCACCACTATGAATATTGTACATGTGAGACAACAGTACTTAATGACCTGTTATGTAATGTCCCCTCTCTGTTACTTATCAAACTTAATGACGTATATAGCAGTTAAGGGTTATGTTCGAAGACCTTTGCTCCCATATTTATTATTGCAACAAAGTGCCCCTATGCTAGGACTGATTTCCATGCAATGGAAGAGATGCTAAAAGTTTTGCTTTTAGTAAATTCTAATGAGTCCCTTGCTGCTATAGAGGGAATGCGAGGTGGAATTTATCAACTTAGGGATTCCTGATCAGCAATTGATGAAAGTCTGAGCACTGTGATTGTATTGTCTAGTGATGTACATGTTGACTTGATTTGAATAGCTAGCTTTATTGGATAAAACTTCCAAAAGCATTAGTTTAGAACTTAAGAATACTTGATTTGTAAGCTTCCTTAATTGTGATTGTAAAGGGTGCTTTGTGTTTGGGATAGCTGAGCCCATGCTTAATTCCATTTGTTGGAATATAGAGGACAACAGGTGTAAGGTAAATTGGTGGCTTGGTCGCAGGACGTGAAAGAGCCTGTTGTATTTTTAGTTTTGTCACCCCCATGGTGTTTCTGAACCCAAATGAATTCCTTCTTTGGGTTGTTGTAGGTCAAGTAATTTCTGCTGGTTTGGACAAGAAGATACTATTTTGGGACACACGCATGGTGAAGGCTCTTGCGTACTCGAGAAATCTTGGTGCAGAGGTGGAGTCCATGTCACTCTTTGGGTTTAATTTGATGGTAGTCATTGGAGCATCAATATATATGTATGACTTGCGTAATTTAGACAAATCAGTTCAATCAAGAGAATCACACTCGGATAATCGAATTAGATGTGTCAGCTCGATTCCTTATTCTAAAGGTATTATTACAATAATCAGCTTTGTGTGTTGTAAAGCATGTAGTTGTTATTGTGGTTGGAGACAACTTCAGTGAAAAGTAATGCTAGTATAAAAAATACCAAACATTGGCATATTTATCTCAACTAACTAAATATTTCCACTTTTTTATCCATTTTTTTTAAAAATAAATCCTAGGGATTTACAATATGTAAGGATACCAAGTTTTTTGGATTTCCCTCTAGATTCATGTTGCAACCATATCAAATTATTGAAAACCTATTAGATGCCTCTAAAGTAGGATTTGTTCCTTGCAGGATATGCAGCTGGATCAGTAGATGGACGAGTAGCAGTGGAAATTTCCCATCCATCCAATCCAAATGACATTAGGTCTGTTTTAGATTATATTGTTTAAGTTCCTTAAGTCATATGCTTCTTTTTTCCAAAAAAAAAAAAAAACTGATGGGAAGAACTATATTTTTATTTTATTTTATTTATTGTTTGTTCCGGGGAGCAAATGATGAACTTGCTTATATAGCTTGCTAAAAGTCTGAAACTTAGAACACGGTCTCCTTCAAGGGTACAGTTTTTTGCTCAAGTTCCTCTTTCTTTAGTTTTATGGTTTTGTAGCCTTGAGACCATACAATAAGTGTTGGTATCACTTCTGCAAAATGTGAGGGACTAAGATGATTATTGGATTTCCATCTGAGTTGCCTATGCAAAACTTGACAAGCATGACAGTCAGATCACTACATAGATTTTTTTTTTTTTGGGATGAATTTCTACATAGAATTTTAAGTGATGTTCTGAATTAAAGTCAAGCTGAAATTTTTGATGCTCAGTTTGACTGCTTAGAGGTTGCAGGAAAGAAAGGATGCAGAATATTTATACTATCTGAATTACTCAAGGCCCAATATGATAAACAGTTTCTGACTTCCATGCTTTTATTTCTTGTGTATTGTTGGCTTTCTATTGGAGCATAATTTTGTTGACTTGTTGAAATTCAGAATTATATACATGCTTTAGATTCCACGGACTTGACAACTAATTGTCATTGTATGGGCTTGCTTTCAGATCTCAGAATTTATGTCTTAAAGCTCTTGAGCATACAAATGATATTGTTTTCTGAAACTAAAAAGAAAACATTTTGGGTGTGTAGCATATTTTTGGTGTCAAACTTACTGACAAAGTGCTGTATCAAGTTCTATTACAGATACACATTCCGTTGTCATCCAAAGTCAAAGGATGGAAGATATCATCTAGTATCAGTGAATGACATCGTTTTCAATCCTCTGTATGTGTATTCCTATTTGTAGCTTACTAACATAGTCTACAAATTTACTGATTATATATTTTTGTTTTAGCATCCATGGTGCTTTTGTTACGGGCGATAACGAGGGTTATGTTAGCGGATGGGATGCTAGAAGTAGGAGAAGGCTTTTTGAGGTATTATTTCCTTAAATTCTCCATATACTGCTACTTGATTTGACGTTAATATTTTCTAGGTCTTTTAGTAGTATTTATTAAATCACTACATATTCTCAAAACTAAAAAGCTTAAGCTGTCAGGAAATGGTGAATTTAATAATTTAATTAATATTTTAACACTCTTCACGTGTGGACTCAAATTCTTATTCAATAAGTGAGGCTCAACATGTAAAATTTTTAACTGAAATTAGGGGTAAAATGGTTCGAGCTAAAGACCTCTACTTTGATACTAAGATAGATCACCATTTATCCCAAAAATTTAAGCCGACAAAAAATGATGAATTTAATCATTTAATTAATATTTTAAACTATTAATATAATTGTTGGAGAATTTGCATATGAAGTGATGCATTCTCATCGCATACTTTGATGGGTAATGCACAACAAGTTAATGGTAGCAAAACAATTGGATGAATCCCATTGGGAGACCCACTCTAGATGACATGTTTCAAATATAATCATCTTACAAGTTTAACAACATTATGCCTTCAGGTCACGAATAAGCAAGTGGTTATATTTTCTCATTTTTTATGAGTACTCCCCGCCTCTATCTTACCTGAATGTGAAAGATGCCTGTTTCTAAGCAATCTTGATATGCCTCCTATAACCTTAATATACTTCTAATCAGTTAATATATCGTGTTGTCATAAACATTATATTGCTCTAATCTTTTTCACTTTCAGTTGCCTAGGTACCCAAATAGTGTGGCATCTTTATCATACAACCATGAGGGACAACTTTTGGCTGTTGCATCAAGCTACACTTACCAAGAAGCTGAAGAAATGTTAGTTATTCTTCTGTTAACATCTACCTTTTATTTTTGTTCTACATTATCTTTCCAAAACCTTGGCACATATCACTTATCAAAAAGAAAAACCTTGGCACATACCAATGTATCAGTATCTTTTTTGTCATTTATGAGGTAGGTATGTATTCTGTTGCTTGAAATACTTGGTTTCTGTGTGTTTGTGTTGATTTCTTATCGTTTTTAACAAATCTTGGAGCACTTAGCAGAAGAGAATGTCAAGTCGTAAATTATGAGTTGTTTAGAAGTGGATGAAGAGTGAAAAAGGTTGTGAAAAAAAAAGGGATATGCAGAGAAGAGGATGTTAAAGGACCGTGTGGGAGTGTCCGATGTAATTTACCACTTGTAATGGCTGTTAGAATATAAGATTGTCATATTTGGTTTGATATTTTCCTTATGGATGTATTTACCATAGTTGTTTGATTGTAATCAAATCTTTAGGATTTGACATCCAAGACAATAAAAACAAAATGTAGCCCTTAGGGCAATTCCTTAGTAATGGACTTAGGTCTCTAACAGCGAACCACCTGAAAATTCTTGTATCTTTCTTTCTTCTTCTTCTGCTATACTCTCTTCCATTTACACCTTATTACAATATCTACAATTGCATGGTTACATGATCTTACTGACCAGTATATTAGGAATATGCAAGAGTACTCAACTTGAAAACATTCTCTTGTGACCTAGCCTTAAGGGATTAATATTTTCCATGTGCACTTTGCCTGTAACAGAGAAAAGCCTCCTCAAATATTCATACACGAAGTTGATGACAGTTACATAAGATCAGTGTCTGCTGGAAGTTCGAGTAGGAATTGACTGTCCGTGATATGCTATGCAATAAAGGTAATGACCGATATAAATATTCTGATATCGGTGGCTTTACAACTACTAGTTTGCATATGTAAAAGATGCTCTATAGCTTGCTGGCCATCTTACTTAATCGTCTTGTTGTTCCCTACATCAAGATCCTGCAACATATGTTACTCTGTTTAGACTGATACCTGATTCACTGTTTAATTATTTTGCATTTTAAAACCAAGATTTAAGAAAATTATAGCCTTCGAATGTGCAAAGCCTCTCCACCAAAAAAGAAAAGGAAAAAAAGGTCCTGTAACCCATTATTAGATTGGCTAAGTTCATTTACATTATCCCTTTATTTGTTTGAAATTTCAGATGGGCCACATTAGAGACACTACAGATATTTTGGACCCGAAACCTTTGCGCTCCAATCCATCTGCTCCCTATTTTGCATGAAAAAAGTGTAACAATATCTTAGTCTGTTTTTGATGGCTTCCTCTTGAAAAAAGCAAGGCACTCTTTTACCACTAATCTCAATGGAATGGTGTTACGTACGTGAGTGTAAGAAGCATGAGCCGCGTGGGAAGCTGCAAACCTGAGGAATGTAAAGATAAGGTGGAAACATAGGACTATTGTCTTATCTTATTGTTATATGTAGTCTTATTAGAATTAGAATTATTTATTATTAAGAATCTTGTTAGGAATAGAGTTATATAATATTAGGAGTTTCAAGGATAAACATGTTTTCTTTTAGGATTGTATGTTCAGTTCAAAGCAGATGAAAGATGACGGGTAAAAAAAGGTAGGAATTGCGTATGTTGTAGAATGTTGTTAAATTGGTTATGTAACATTCCTTGTCACAGATTCAGCGTCAACTCACCCTCTACAGTGCAGATGTCATTTACATGAAAGTGCACACCGTGCAAGTCATGTAAATCATTTTAGGAATAAATCGACTTGATGCCACCCTAATTTACCTTAAAAAGTTTCAAACTCGTAACTGGAATGTGTTGTATTTGATAGGCAGGATTGTCCACGTGTGTTGGTCGGTGGTCGGCATGTTTGAAAAATGAAGACGACATTGTTGCTTCATCCATTTGAAATTGATTCTTCGCTGGTTAGAGTTTTCCAAGGACTAGGTTGATAATTTTGCAGGGTCCCTACTCGTCAGAGTGACAACTGAAAAATTACTTGGTTTTGATTGCCGAGAAGACAAAAAAGAAAGAAAGCAGGGGCCCTACAAATAAGGTTATACATAGAGCATTGATTAGAATGATGTCTACGAGTAGAGCATCCTAAGCTTTCGACAGTGAGAGCTGGCTCCTTGTCTCGGGAAATTTGTCAGATCCATTTATAGAAGGAGAAATCGTACTCGACCCAATTACAAAAGATACAACGGGAGTAAAAACGGAGCGGATCGGTTGATTATTCTGCTCCTTGGATCGGACATTCAGAAGATAAAAAAGGAATAACATATTAGAGTAGGACATAAGGTGCAAATACAAACAGTTTCTATTAAATCTCCATTATTCCTTGCATCCCTTTTTCTTTTTCTTTTTTTAGTAAGTTTTGCACGTAGCTCTTGTGAAAGTAAATGTTGAGGCATCTCTATTGGCAAAAATATTCTTTCAAATTGAGTTTGAAATTTTTTTTTGAACTTAGTCTATAAATTTTTTATGTATTCCTAATATATGAGAAGTACATATTTTTAAAAGAATTGAGAGAGATTCTATTAAAAAACAAGTGTTGCTCACATACTTTAAAGACATGATAATTTTAGACTAGTTTTTTGGAGAAAAACTGTCCCCAAAAATATGAGTCCTCATTAAACTTGAAATAAGACCATGAGAACATATAGGCAAAATTTCCTATAAAAATTGACATTAAATCCAAAATGGCCATTAAATGCTTCAACAAATGCAATGAAAATGTGGAAGTTAATCAAAGCGCTGGCCATAGCAGATATTAGGCTCCGTTTGTTAACTCTTTGGGTATTTTTTTGTGTTGGAAATGGTTATAGAAATAAATAATGTGATATAAAGTATAGAGAATGTTTTAAATTTTTTGTATGGAAAAGTGAAAAATTTTTATTTTTTAGTAAATTTTTTATTTAAATAATCATAAAAAATGAGCGATGTGATATAAAAAATAAAAAAAGTTATTAAAAAGTTATTGATGGAATATTAAAAGTGGTGTTAATTTTGAGGGAGGAAAAAAAAGGAAGAGGGGAAAGTGGTTAACAAACGGAGCCTTACTTACTTGGATTTACTTTTTGAGAATACCTTCGGTCATCATATGATGTAAAACACATTTAAAAATATTAAATACATTTTATAAATAAAATAAAAAAAACTTATAAATAAAATAGGCATTTATTTTTAAAAAAAGACCTACTAAATATATATTTATTGTATTTAATATGTTTAAATAAAGTGTTAACTCTCATTATAAGTGGTTTACAGCTCATCGTAATAGGAGCTCTTTTATTTATTTATTTTTTGAAGACAGTTACTTACTGAGATTTTGCAGACAAGGCAGGTTGCCAATAACGCCTCTTGTCAATTTCTATATATAACACATAGACATACATGCACGGTGCACCGCAGATCTATTAAGTACCAAAGCGGCAAAGCCCAGCGGCCAGCCCACGTGCGCATCCAAGCGTCCTCGTAACGCAACCCAATCCAACCCTCAATCCCACACAATAATACGTTTTAAAAAAGAAAAAAAGAAAAAAGAAAAAAAAAGAAAAAAAAAGGAAGGAATCGTGGATAGATTAAATTCTCTTTTCCATCTCATCCGCGATCGATACATTAAAATCTCTTTCTTTTCTGCTCTCTCTTTACTCTTTAGTCTTTCCTAAATTTCTCTGCCAAACCTTTCTCTTCCCTATACCCGATTCGAAACGATGTCGGACGAGGAGCACCACTTCGAGTCGAAAGCCGACGCCGGAGCTTCGAAGACCTATCCTCAGCAGGCCGGTACCATCCGTAAGAACGGTTACATTGTCATCAAAGGCAGGCCCTGCAAGGTTACTATACCTATCTTCTTAGATCTACAACTCTTGTACATCTTCCACCTCTTTGGTTTCATTTGGTTGCTTTGTTCTCGATTATGTATCACATGATTTTTTTTTTTTTTGGGAAAATACCGGATGGAGTCTGAAAATAAATATCTGACCTTGCTAGTTTGGCTCGATTCGATTTTCTTGAATTATTTGCGGGTTTTTTTTTTTTTTCAATTTTCTGTTTCTAATTTCATGGAAATCTTGAGAATGACCTGTTATCAGTTTGATTTTGTGAGCTTGCTGGTTCTATGGAAGCTTAAATATCTGATCTTTCTAGATTGGCTCGATTCGATGTTATTGAATTATTTGCGGTTGTTTTTTTTTCCTTTCAATTTTCTGTTTCTTATTTCATGGAAATCGTGAGAATGACCTGTTATCAGTTTGATTTTGTGAGCTTGCTAGTTCTATTGAAGCTTAAATATCTGATCTTGCTAGTTTGGCTCGATTCGATGTTATAGAATTATTTGCGATTTTTTGTTTTCTTTCAATCTTCTGTTTCTGATTTCATGGAAATCGTGAGAATGACCTGTTATCAGTTTGATTTGGTGAGCTTGCTGATTCTATGGAAGCTTCAATATCGGATCTTGCTAGTTTGGCTCGAGTCGATGTTATAGAATTATTTGCGGTTTTTCTGTTTTCTTTCAATCTTCTGTTTTTGATTTCATGGAAATCGTGAGAATGACCTGTTATCAGTTTGATTTTGTGGGAAAATTTCAGAAAATTGTTCAAAAGTCCTCGAATTTCTTATGTACAGAGCAGAAAAAATGTGTATTGCATTCTGTTAACATTAAGATGTTAACAGAATGCAATACACATTTTTTCTGATGTTAACAGAATGCAATACACATTTTTTCTGCTCTGTACATGTATTCAACGTTATGTAAAGTCAGTCTTTTTCAACGTTATTTTCAATGATAACTTTGTTCTAATAAATTCTGTACTAATCTTTGGTCTTCATTGCAGTTGTGGAGGTTTCAACTTCCAAAACTGGGAAGCATGGACATGCTAAGTGTCACTTTGTTGCAATTGACATTTTCACTGCCAAGAAGCTTGAGGATATTGTTCCCTCGTCCCACAATTGTGATGTGAGAGCTCTTTCATTTCTTGTTTATTTATTCGATCAGATCTATGGTATTGCTGTTGGGTTGCATGAATTTGTGGTGTTTCAAAGATATTAACATGTAAATTATTGAATTACAGGTTCCCCATGTCAACCGTACTGACTATCAGCTGATTGATATTTCTGAGGATGGATTTGTATGATCAAGCTTTCCCTTTGATTACTTTCTTGGATTTAAGTGAACTTAAAAAAATTAATATTTCGTTAAATGCTTCAGGTGAGTCTGCTGACTGATAATGGTAGTACTAAGGATGACCTGAGGCTTCCAACTGATGAAAGTATGCTCTCGCAGGTTAGTGACTTGGTTTTTCTCTCTGAAAGAATACAGCAAGTTTTTTTTTTTTTTTCCCATTTCTTTTAGATATTTCTTTGAAATTTGAACCTTTATATTCTCTTCCAGCTTTATTTGTTTGAACATCTGAATGTATTTATCAGTTTTTGCTGGAATTATGCTTAATGATCTGTCCGATGACTATGATCTGGTGATGGAATGCTAATTTTTTTTCTTCATATATAATATGCGGTTGCTATCGATGGGTTTTTGTTTGGGGGATAGAGTGGTGGGTTGCATCAGATTTAATGGTTTCATATTTGCCCCAATATGTTTCTTACCTGCTCTTCTGTAATATTAGGATGGGGGCAACTTAAACTTTTATTAGATTCCTGCCGACAAAAATATGTTTATAGTATTCTCACTGAATGACTGAAATATGTTTCATGTTGTTGGTGTCCCTGTTTCCTGATGGATTATTAAATGTTATCTTATTCGTTTGAAATTCATTATGCAGATCAAGGATGGATTTGCTGAGGGAAAAGATCTGGTTGTTTCAGTGATGTCTGCTATGGGAGAGGAGCAGATCTGTGCTCTCAAGGACATTGGCCCCAAGTAGTTTTCCTCCATGTGTGGGGAATACTTCAAGACTGGAACTTTAAACTTAGACATTACTTATTAAGCAGATAATAGTAATGTCCTCTAGCGGTTTTATGTGGGTTTGAGAACTAGGGCACTAAGTTCTGAAACATTCTTGTTGAAACTTGGCTTCCATCTATTGCTAGACTTTGCTGCCATTACTAAGCTTTTTATAAGCAATATTTTTGTTCTGTTTGATTAGTGCCAAACCATTTCCGGGTTCATCGTGTTGAGAAGTTACCTTATATCCGCCAACAAAGACTGTATGTACACTTCTTGGCACCTCTTGTTGTTTCAAACTTGCAATTTAAAGTTATTCAGGTTCTCATCATTGTGGTTTTTTCTTGATTGCATTTTGGTTTATGCTTATGTTGTTTATATTTATTGAGTGCGGGAACTGCATGGATTTGAAACTTGCTAGAGTGGAATGATATTATGTACTCTAGGCTTTCAGGTGGCCATTATTTCCCTAAGAATCAATGGCACAATTCTGTGTCATCCATCCCTTTGACACGTTTCTTATTTAGCTTTTTTTCAAATCTCAGTTCAGTTTGTCAACCTGTTTTCTGTTTTGAGAAAGTGGCTTGTATTTAGGTGAGGTTACTCCAATGACGTCTGATATATTTTGTTGTTAAACACCCGTTCGTGTTCATTATATTTTGTAGTTAAAGTAAAGTGTCGTTTGTCCAGATTGTTGTAAAAGTTCATTACTGGCAGGTAGAGTGTCACATTTTCTCAAAACATTTGGGCTCCGTTATCTATCCTCAAAACAAAAACATTATCAAACAACTCAACCCAAATTCAAAGTACAGAACATTCAAAACTATTCAGCTTTATGTCACCAGAAGACTTCCAATCCAAAAACAAAATAAGCCTCCTCCCCAAAACCTTTATTTGAATGTGCATATTCGGGGCCATAAGATGATAATCAAGCCGTAAAGGAATGTAGGAATGTTTAGTTAGAGTGAAAGTTACAAGATGAAAACGAACCCAAAAAAAAAAAAAAAAAAGAATTTGTGAGCATTTCCAGGGGGATGCAGAAGCACCTCCGTCTAACAATTTCAAAAGCAATCAGTTTGTGGGTCCAGTTATTCTGACAATGCAAGTCAACCAGGTAATACCTCTCCTCCTTTATTCGAAGAATGGCCGCGATCAGATTCTCACAACATTTTACAATAGGCTATGATATTCTTCAGCCCAGGGCTGAATGAATAGTCATTCAGCCCTGGGTTTTTTTCCTTTGTGGTGGGTCCCACATAATTAAAAAAATAATTTTTTTTTTTATTTTTTTTTTTTACTCTCATCTAGCCTTGGCTGAATGACTATTCATTCAGCCCAAGGCTGATGAGTATCACGGCTCTTTACAAAATGAAGCTCTAGTTGCCAGACTTAGCTCACGAATCGGATGACTGTCCCAAGCCAATCATCAGGAATGTTGCTTCTCAGTTCCCCACTTAAGGCCCTTAATGAGTGGCTTGTGGCTGCCTGCATCCAGATTATATTTTAATACTACAAGCTGTCAGAAAATGAATTGAAAGACAAGAATGTAAGAAAAAAGGTTGTTACTTTCACAATGTAAACATCAATTCCAAGTCTTGCAATCATTGCAGCTTCTGTTATTTTGGTCAACATGCCCCCAGTTGTATCATGAGCTGCTACAGTTGTTTCAACTGTTGACAGGAGTGGAAAAACATGTATCAATTTGGTGCGAGGGTCTAAAACAGCAGATACATATTCTTGTGCCTCAAGTTGAATCATATGTTTTGAATGGTAAGTTAACAAAAATGGAGCAACTTTACAACATACTCAGCTTTTCTAAATACTAGCATATCTAAATCCATCAAGGTCTCAACAAAAGTGGCACACGGAAGATTCAAAAAATGCCCAAATATGTACGTGGCTATGTTAAAACAGACTAAAAAGCATGTAGAAGCAACTAGTTTCTTAAGCTATAGTTCAACTTTTGTTCCGATAGATTCATGTTCAGCACACTTAACTGCAATCAGACACTGCCAGGAACTGAAAACAAAACGAAAGTTTGGACTTGCAATGAAATCAAGTTGATTCATCTAGTTTTATGTTGCATTTGAAGGGAAAAAAATTATATAGATGTCCTTTAGAACAGTTCCTTCATGGTTGATGCAGCCTTATTCTAGATGAAAGAAGACATATCCATGAATATCCTGAATGCTCATACTAAAAACAAATGTTATGAAAAAGCTAATGTACCCCCCATCAAATTGTCTCCCGGAAACAATGGACTTCTTTAAATTGCCATGTAAACTTAATAAAAAATCTCAATTTCCCCTCACTAACCTTTGTTCATGTTCTGAACCACTGGTTTCACAACAGACCAGTTCCCATCTTTGCACACAGCTGTTTTAATAGAAAAAATTTGTCAAGCCCATCCAGTCAACAAAACAACTGAACCAGTTGAGATACCATCCGTGTATAAGTTCAAGGGTTTATATAACAAGTGCTCACCGATCTCCCTTAAGAGTACAGCATTAGGTTCCACTGGTGGACGGTCATATACCCCCAAAACATCTGTCTTTCAATCCATGTTAATTGGATAACAGTATAGAATGTCATGTGATACATATCAGACAGAGACAGGTAATCGAAGTGTAAGATGTGTCGAATACAAAAATGTGGCAAAACTAACTTTGCATGCGAATCTTGATGTGTGATGAGAAAGTACATTTGTGTGCATAATAGTACGTAATAAATAATTCAAACAATTAGGATTGTTAAGGGAACCAAATTATTTACTCTCTCTCCTCAAAAACCATGTTGTAACCCAAAATAGTTTCCCAGCATGTTTAAGTGACAAGAAGTTGAAGCTGTTTCCATTGTTTATGAGACAAGATGTGCAAAGATAGGGAAAAAAAAAAAGGCCACAAGAGTCATTTATTTTTTATAACATTTACCAGGTAAAAAGAACTATAGACCGAAGACCAATCTCTAAGCCATCTAGATTCGATTTTGCATAGACTGTATAAAAGATTCTTATGTGTACAGCAATGTAAGCATGAAAAGGATATATGGACTGGATACAAGAAAGACAACATATTCAGGCTTTAACTGCTCTGCAAGATGCCGTATGATAACATCTCCACTCAATATGGTGCAACCCTGATTTTAAAAAGTAAATAAATGATGTGAATACCAACTAACAACCAAGAAAGTTGATAACCATGTCTGATAGGGACCAAACCTGTAATCCATCGAACACTGCATCTCCATGGAGAACCTAGAAGGCAGATAAGAATAAGCACCAAGTGATGTATTCAAACAAGTGTATCCACAAAGCAGAAAGGAAAAATAAAAAATTAATGCTAAAGAAAATACAACATCGTAAACCAAAATAATTCATTTTTCTTTTTCATAACAGTAGGATATACAATCATAAGATTTAACGCCTCTTTATTTTGAGATTCATAGATTACATTAAAATGTTTAAGATTCTTCTTTAATTCAATGAGACTGATATTACTAATGTCATTCAAACGTCAATGTGTAGAAAATCTAGAGTATACAGACCTATTTGAAGTTCTAAGTGAGTTCATCCCTGGAGTTCTATATAAGAGTACAGGTATGTTTTGAACTTCTAATTGCAGATTTTATGTTCAAACCAGGGGGCATAAAGAGTCTACAAAAATCCAACACACTAATAACAACAGCCAAAAAAAAGGCCATTGCCTAATGTTGACCTCACCAAAGAGGGCTTATGAAGGGGAGATCTTGATAAGTGTTCAACATTTTTATACGAAGTTTCCATTCTAAAAAAACAAAAAAAAAAAAAAAAAAAAACTGTGCACTTGTGCTTGACAGCTCAGGAATTTTTACCATTGCTCCAGGCAATAACTTCCAATGGCTGCCTTAAAACTCTCTCTGCACTGAAATTCATACATAGTATTCGGCATTTTATCAAGTCATGAACATTTTTAGTAGCTAAAACTTTTTCTGCTGGTTGCTGAAGGACAGTCCTCTCAGTATGACAAGGGCCTCCTCCTCCTTTAACTCAAAATTATATGATTTTGCAATTTCAGCAATCCTCGTCCATTTATCTTTCTCCATGCAGAGCTACTAATGGAACACTTTTTCACTTCCTAAATAACCAGGTTTTCATAAGCTTATTTATAATCAGAAAATTCCCATTTAGTGTTTCAAGCTTTTAAGTATAGCTGGCATTTAAGATGATTATTTACCTGACAACCTAGGTGAAGCACTCAATGTGTGGTAATAGCTCTAGTTAGTAACTAAACAATACAGGTGGCCATTCACTTTGCGTAGAAAGGACAACGTTCAAAACAACATGATTTCTTATAGTTTCAAGCTTCAAAGTATTATTATAAATTTATTAAATCAAACTTACAGGTATGAAACCAGAGTCAATAGCCTTAGCCACCATGGAAAAATCAGCTGAGGCTATCTGTCAATATATAAGAGTCCAAAGTTAGGAAGAGGAGACAACATCTCCAAAAAGAAAGATTATATAATTAAAGAATAAGTCTCCCATTATTGCTGCATATGATGAAACAAATAGTCTTTCTGGAGGCTTCTAACATTTCTCTGACTGGTTGACCATCCACAAGAAAATGGAGACATTCCAACTGAAGGAATACCCTCTGCAAAGAAAAGATGAAACTTTGCTAAGGGTAATTTTTTCCCATTTCTCAGAGGCATGTGCAGCAGAAAATTGGGCTGTCTAAGCAGATAAATAAGCACTTGGTGAAGAGTAAAACAAGGCTAAGCAGGTCAAATAATTCTAAATTCACAATAGTCAGTTAGAAATCTAATGCAAATTTGAATTTCTTGCTCATATAAGGAAAAAACGAAAAAGCATGGTTATAAGTTGTTGAAGGAAGAGCAATTTCATCTCAAATTCTGCAACTTTCCGTCTTTTGTATCAAAATGATGAACAATGCCACAAAGAGTTCCAGAGAAATTGCATATTTCAAACAATATAATGGCACAATTTGACAAATTTGTATTCCTTGTCAATATACAGTTTACTACATTATATTAATTCAAAATACAATATTGAGCAAGAAGAAAAGATTGCTAGAGAAAGAGTATTCCTTGCACATTTTGATAGACAAAGATTGACTTGCATAGCAGACTAGACCGATGGGGGCAGAAGATATGCAAAATATAAGATACAAGGTTAAGAGAAAATATGAATAAAAGTTCAATTGAAAGCTAGATCAGTACCTCTGGCCAGTGCTCTAACAATTTCAAGATTGAGAGTCGTAACCTGAAGAACAGAAAAAAAGAAATAGAACAAAGAAAACAAAAAATGAATGTAGATTGACGAATAAGGTGAATAATTTTTTTTCAGCCTATATCTTCTCAGTATTTGAGATTTGGCTCACATAAAGCTTCGGAAGTAATTCCCAAAACAAAAGAAGGTCAAAATAAAAAAGGACTCAAAAAACTCTGGCAGCTTGAACATGAAAATGGCCTCATACTTCAAAAGGATAATAAATCTTTTTTTTTCTCTCCTCCATACTCCATATATAACATTACACCTGATAGTATGGCGTCTAAAACATGGTTCACAAAAACCTCAATCTGATGAAACGGTTCTGTTTTACACAAGGAAGGGTACATGAGTACAATAATTCAACATTGACATAATATAGCATGCATATCAACTTGATAATGCTTTCTTGATGTTATACTTGATTGCCCAGTTCTGTTTTACTTACTTTTACCAAGCTAAAGTGCAAAAAGGTAAAGTTATCAAGCTAAAGGGCAAAACGGTTCTACCCAGTTGTTGAAATCAAAAGCTAAAAACATCAAGAAAAAACAACATAAAAAAAAGAAAAAAAGAAGAAGCAGTTTATCTTACAGATATTCGTGTAGCAACAAAACCAGCCTTGACAAGAGGTTGGTCCAATCCTCCTTTATGAACCCCAGATTTACTAGCCTGAAAGTGCCCAAAAGAACCTACAGCCACCATCGTACATTATTAAAAAAAAAAAAAGAACTTCCACATATCTTTAGAAGACAATAACGGCAAAAACTACTTCAAAGCATCAACTCTTGAAAGAATACAGGGACCTAGTCCTATAGAATAAAGTGAATAAAGTCATGATATGATATATTTGTTATATCATTATAGCAACATTTGGGCAAATAAGCAACATGATTAGCATGATAACCACATTTAAATTCAGTGTGTCTTCAATGCTTATGCTCAAGAAGCAGTCCAATTCATGAATGGAACTATGCAACTAACCTGCTCCATGAACAACAATAAAACGACTGGAATCTATAACTGCATCATATCCAAAATCTTCTACACTACATGAAACCTCCGATTCCCCATGTCTCTTGCTCCAATCCATCCCAAGAACCTTGGTAGAAGGAGATCGCCCCAACATCATTGCCTGCCTCAGCTGAGATGACACATTGCCAAGGTTTTCTTCATTTATCTTCTCAAGTTCATTTTTGCAAGTAATTGCCGCACCTCCTTCACAACACAAAACACATTTCTTACTAGTTTGCCCCAACAAAAAAAAAGGGTATATAAGAATTCCTTGCACGTTGCTTTTGTTTATCCTCTTACATTATCAACTACAAAGTATAAATCGCTAAAAACTATTTTTCATAAGATTTCTGTTAAGGAAAGGAAACTACTCCAGTTAAGGAAGATGAATCAGAATCTCCACCAGACATGCAAGGAAGGGCAAATGTAATCCCAAGAATCTTGGGAATATGTTGTAACGTTCATCTACCTTCTTGTGCATATTAACCCAAGCAATGTAATAGATCAAATCATCAATTTGCTCATTGTACATCAAAGCCTCTAACTTGCTGGGTATTCAAGCAGCGATTAAATTAAACATGGGAGAAACGAAACTTCAACGAACACCAACTAATCTAGTAATGCCAGTGGACTTGTATAAACATTATTTGTTCGAGACAGCGTTCTGGGTTTCTTGGTAAATCTAATAAACGATAAGCTAAAAGGCTAAAAGAGCAACAAGGCTGTAGAGCTAATCTAAGTATATTAGAAATGATTCTGATTTTGTTAAGATTATAAAGAAAATTAAGATTACTAAGATGATGAGGAAAAAACATAGCATACCCAGTTTTACGATGCAACGGATTGGTTTGGTTTGATGCTTTTCTTGCTTCTCCTCCTCCATTGAATTGGGCAGTGTGACTAGTGTCTGAACTCCTTTACTTGTTGCTTTGCCCAAATCTTTGCGTACGAATGAACCCAGTGTTTTTTTGTTCTTTTTTTTTTTTTAGTTAAATACCCATTTTACTACATCATGTTTGCAAAATTGCAGCCTTAACAAAAGAAAATGTTAAAAGGAAGTTGTGAATTTTGTTCAGGTGTTTTTTAAGGGTTGGAAGAATGTTAAGAGAAGTAACCACACTAATAAAGCCCACATGGGCCACATCCTTAAAAAGTTGAATATCCTTCTAGGATTAATCAATTTAGACATATTAACCTATCTAACTTTAATTATAAGATTATTTTTTTAAAAAATTGGCTGATAGACTAAAGCCCCATTTTAGCAAAATCATAAGCCATACCCAATCTACTTTTGTCAAAGGCAGGACCATTCATGATGACTCTGTGGTGGCTCGTGAAATTTTTCACTCTATAAAGCATAAGAAAGGAAGAAGTGATTTGATGGCCCTTAAATTAGACATGAAAGAAAGCATTTGATAGAATGGAAAGCTAAGAAATTATCTCAAGCTGTTAGAGTTACTTTGAATAAATATGTGGCTGCAACTCTGCCTAATTTTACTATGTCTATGTTTCTTTTCCCAAAAACTATGTGCAATGTTATAGGGCATTTTGGTTGTTCAAGTATGCAATGTTATCATATTATACCAGAATGCGTACTAATTTTTTGCCATGTTTTAGAGCTCTGGTGGCCAAATATGCAATGTTATAATTCTAAAAAAAAAAAAAAGCAATTTTGGTTGGAGTTTTTATAAGGAAATAACAGAATATATATGAATGCTAAATTTAAGCTTATAGGCTAATTTGAAACGATGAATCTCAATTCAAATGACACTCTTGAAATTCTAATGTCATAAATAAACATATTCTAATTTATTTGGCCAATATAAAATATGATAGTCCAAAACCATTATGAAGTTCTTATATAAAAATACACATGAAACTAGGAGTTACTTAAAGAACTAGGGTACGTAGGAAGAGTTCAAATGAAATGGGATAAAGAAGTGCATGTCTACACCTTGACCAATGCACTGTATATATATATATCCCAATTCTCACATATTTTTGTCTACATATTTTTCATTATCCTCTATAGATCAAGTTTTTCATTTTTTTTATTTCTAAAATATTTTACTATCTTTATGGAGTCCTTGTGCTTTTTTTTTTTTTTTTCTTATCTAGTCATACACATCCAAGGAAGATGGTTTTTCATTTTCTCCCTTTTCCTTTTATTTTTTCCCCCCTTTCCTCTTCCTTCCCTATCCTTTCCTCCCATGGCGCCATATGTAAATACTGGGCAACCTAGTTATGATCATTGATTTATGTCAGGTACTAGGTGGTAGCACGACAACCTCATGGTCATTATGTAATTTATATTCCGATTGGATCCAACAGTACTTGAAAGAAAACCAACGAACTAGATCTGTTGTCTCAAACTGCTTGTCCCATTAAGCTCGAGGGGCCCCAATACATACACACATCACAAATGCATATGGATATATAGTCCTTATCCTTACATTGTACACATTGAAAAAGTTACTTCCATGGTCCCCTACATTTTTTAGGGTTTTGCATGCCTGCAATTCCTCAACTCTCAATTGGTCGTTGTGAATGTACAATTAGAGACATGCCATGTCATCAATTCCTTGAAAAAAAAAATTAAAAAAAAAAAGCCGATAAAAAAAGGTGGCCAATCACTCCAAGCCAATTAAGAGTAATCCGATCACCTTAATCAACTATAACCATCCTCAAGTCTTTTTCTTTTCTTTTCTTTTTTTTTATTCGAGTAAGGAAAAATGGGAAAAAAAAATGTTTACAAATGAATGTCATTACCACTCCTGAAACGAATAACAAAAATAAAATAAGAACAAGTAAGAATTTTATCAAACACACAAGTAAAAGCGGTCTATTTAACAATTTGAAGTACACCAAAATTAGCATGTTTAGAGATTTTCAAAGCCTTTTTCTTTTCTTTATTTAATAGTTAATGATGTAGCAAAACTTTTTTGATGACAATGTTTAAATCTCAGTCGTTTATTTAAAATGAATAGTTTAGATTTGAAAAATTGCCGACCCCTAAAGACTGCAACAGATCGTGATTGCAACCAATAACTAATATATTATATATATAATATATATATATATTATATATGTACGTATGTATTTGTTTGTTTCCTTTATTTGGTGTGTGTGGTCATAATGGAACCAGCAAAACATTTGACGTGTCAATTAACTTGAATGGATATGAGGTTGCCTTCTCAGCTAGGCTAAAAAAATTAGGCCACATAAATTGAATACAAAAAACAACAGAAACAGCTTAATGTATCAGTTAATAAAGGACACATTTTTATAATTTGGCAGAGGCGGCTGATGCCTTTTTCATTCAATAATGTTCTTCACCTTTTCTGATCAAATTAAGCGTATCGAGGACCTCAAATTTTTGAAATTAAATAATTACACGTGAGCTCCTTAATTTACCTACCATTCCACCGATCTCTCCTTCCATCACACTATTTTCCGACGGGGCATTAGGATAAACCATGTAAATTTTCTCTCACGAGAGTTTTATAGAAAATTATTTTATCGAAAATGAATTTATATCTAGGCTGCTTTGCGCTTCTGAGCGTATTTGTTGACGTGGCTAATCCTAACGGGTCGAGGGCATTACAATTAATCTTCACCTACAATTTCTGTGCATAAAAACACGTGAAAATGCTATTGCGTTCGACCTGTACACTTGGCACTTTTGAATGCAATCAACCAAACTCAGTGACATGTGAAGATTCCTTATCGTTGGAACGCGATACAACATAACCGAAATTTCTAAAACTTCTAACTTAAAAAATTTACTCCTTGATCAATTGCATATGAGCTTTGTAGTGCTTCGTCTATTTTCACCATTGTATACCTTTAGTTTATTATTTTATTTTAAATTTGTATTTTTCTTCTAGCATTGAATTATGTCAGATGTTACAGAGTCATCCTCAAACACATTTGAGGATGGATCAATTACTCTAATATGATTCGGGAGTGGTTAGGAGTGGATCAGCTACCCTCAAGTACTTGGGGTGGTCCCCCACTTCTTTTTTCTTTTTAAAAGTTTTAAGTTTTTTTGGTTAGTTTTTAATTTTCTCCTCCTTTTTTTTTTTTTTTTTTTTTTCGTTTTTTCAGTCAAATTTAACACACTCGGCTAATGGAAGGAGAGAAAGAAGGTGAAAGAGAGAGAGAGACTTAAGTTTTTTGGTTTTTTTGGCCAATAATTGGTAGTTGGAGGGGGGTCATGTGTCACACTTGATAATTCGAGGGAAAAATCGATAAATGAGTGATAATTGGTTTCACTTGAACTTAAAACTAACATATTGGCTAAATTCGTTCATTAAAATAAGAATTAGAATAAGATAAATTTTGCACAAATTAAATTCTACATAAAAAAAAAATTATATATAGTTCAACACAAAATATGACATCCGTTGAAATTAAATATCTCGCAGAAGAGATAAATTATACTTGTCATTTGTAAAAAATTAAGAGCAAAACATGAGAAAAATGAATTTTTAATAAAAAATTATAAACTAAAAATTAAAATTAATTAAAAATAATTTTTTTTAAAAAAATAATAAATAAATAGAAAACACCACCTAAATTTAACGCTTTAGACCTTAAAATTTATCGTGTCGGCTGGGTAAGAGACTTCCCAATTAGTGGGGGTGTCTCCTCCATGCTTTTGATTCAATAATCACTATATTAAATTTTATACAAAATTGTCGAAAGAAAATTTACAACAACATTACATCAATATTCCTATTTCCTAGGGGCTAGGACCTATAAAGTTATCGATTTGCATTGATGACCTTCGCTAACTTTCATTGCCATTTATATGGCATCATTAAATTATGCAAGTGTTAGATAAGAATTTATGAATACATTCTCTTCATCTCATTTTACGGTTCAAATTTTATACTATTTAATGATATTTATGTTGTCATATTATATAAGTTTTTTAAATAATATGATACACCATTAGATGCTGTGAAATATGGCCAATATTTTATTTTATTTTATAAAACAGTATATATAATTTCATGTCATTTATAATATAATTTTGCAAAGAAATAAGTTTTAATAATATAATTTTTGAAGAAGATGCTCTGCAAATTGTATCTGTAGTCAAAACGAAAAGCAAAAATTGGAGTAAAAATATGGTCACATCGTAGATGAAATTAAGTTGAGTTTGCGTAACTTGAGATCCTAACAGATTACTCATATAAACAGAGATGCAAACTTATATGCTCTTGGCTTAGCCTGAAAGACCATTTTGAGTGTCATAGATAAAGTTTAGGTTGAAGAAATTTCAAATTATATCTATGGTATTTTCATTAGAAAACAAATTACCCTTTTTGGATCTTTTAATTTAACATTGTGTACACCATTAAATAAGTGAAATAAAATTTAAAACATGTTCACCATCGGAATACCTTGGTTATCCTTTTTATATCACTCGGCATAACTCCCCTCATGCCCTAAATAGAGGTAAGATTCGATTGTATTCAGCAATCAAATGCTAGTACTTAGCACATAAATGTATTTTTAGTGTTCATACCGCAATTACAGTTTGTTGAGTAATATTATGACTTATAATAAGAGAAGTACGGGAAAATCCCGAATTCTTGAGCCATTATATATGAACAAGGATTCTCTTTCACGATCAGAATTTTAAAGTTTATACATCTAACGATTTACTTAATATTACATTATTTATTTATTTTTAAATATCAATATTAACATAATTTAATTTACAACATTGAGGAGCCTACAGAATAAAGTAAGAAGAAAATATTCCATAGAGAGTCCACATTCTCTCTCTCGCTTTATAAGTGCTCTGCACGAACCCAATGCAGGTTGCCATAAGTGTACACAACTGAAAACTTGATTGCAAGGCCAGGTGGACAGGTAGATGGGCCAATTATAGTGAATTAAAATAATATAAGTAGAAAGATTTTCCCCTTCTGTCCTTGCACCTGCTTACTGGCAGTGGCAACCAATATGAAGGTAAATTTCTGTTAGAACTTAGACGGGATAGGTGTTCAACGGTAAATGGTAAATAACCCATTTTTCCTTTCTTTTTCGGGGTTCAGGTACATTCTTTGACACTTTACGTGCCCACTCCTTTTATGGACGTGCATGATGCAGTACATTTTCCTAAATTTAGTTACAAATTGTAAGAGATTTTGATGGGACTAACTCTATTTGCTTAATTGCTGGGGCTGACAAATTGTTAGGATTCCCATCCCCCAAATCTCGCCTCCTTTTTTTTTTTTTTTTGTCAATTGCACCAAGGCCCACGTACTTTGGTTGCTTTAATGTCCGTTTGAGATTGCGATTTTAAAAAGTGTAATTTTAAAAATAGCGATTTTAAAAAGTGCAATTTAAAAACATAATTTTAAAAAATGTAGTTAAGCGTTTGGCAAAATCGTAGTTTAGCCTTTAGAATCGCAGTTTAGCATTTAAAATTCTGTGTTTTAAAAAAAAGTACCATTTTATCTGCGATTTGAAAATGCAGATTTTCTGTGTTTTCAAATCACAATTTTTTAAAAATGCAGTTTCCAAACAATCCAATTTTTGCGATTTGGTTTAAAATCGCACTTATTGTCTACGAAATCGCAATCTCAAACGCACTTTTAGTAAAGTAATTATATTTTTTACGCTTATTTTACACCCACATGATGTATGTTATATATATATATGGTATTTGACATTAGAAGCTCATTAAAATATATTGCATTAAAAAATAAAATAAATGTAAAGAGTATGTCAACTACTTAAAATACACCACATTAATGATATAAAATGGATGTAATAAATAAAATATAATAACTAAAGTCTTGTACAATTTTTTTTTTCTCAGCATATATATAAAGTCTTGTACATAATATTTGCCACATACTTAATTAGCTTCTTCAAATTTTTTCTTTTCTTTTTTTTTTTTAAATTTTTTTCTGATGTCCTGTGTAAGTACAATGACATTTTGTCCTCTATGCGTTAGCCAGTGGTCACTGCATGAGTTTGGCTGGCACAACGGAGTTGGCCCTAACGCGGACAAAAACTAGTTCGACAGATTTTTTCTGGTCCTCAAGTTGTGACACGAGTGAACTCTGTGTGATTGCGACTGTTTGAATCGACCTCCATTTTTACTCTGTAGTGTTAGACTGTACAACAGTTTTATTTTTGGAAGAAATATGTTTCATTTGTTTACGTTAAAAGTTATATAATTACCCTCACCATATCTTTTATATAACCGAAAAGATTTTGTTTTTTTTTCAGTTAAGTAAACTCGTCGAGATTGAAACGTGTGGGATTATGTTTGGTTATCAGACATGTCCTAATTTCAGCTAGTCCAGTTACGGTTAAAACTAAACTCATGTTTATGTTCGGTTATGAGGCGTGTCTCAGTTCCAACTAATCCGGTTACAATTAAAAATAAACTCAAACCAAACTCCTGGTAGGCTGGTGCCATGCACAGAAAATGCATGATGCTTCATGGACATCTACAAGAGTTCACCCAAGATGAGTATTTTAAAGTAGTTCTCTTTACAAAATTTAATCTAGGGAAATTTCACTTGACTTTAATGAATTTTCATCACATTTGTAATTACTTTATAAACTTTAAAAAGTTTTAATTTAGTGTATTCATTTTTTAACTTTTTTTTTAAAAAAAATTTACCTTTTAAACGAAAAATACTAACGAAGGTGTATCAAAATTCTCAAAATGCTCATTATTTATTTTTTAGTAAAAAAAATTGTATTGATTTAGTCATTGGTAAGAATTTAACGAAATTTACAAAAATACTCACACCTGAATATTTGATTTGTTAAATTCTGAACAATGCCTAAATTTTTTATTTTGATTTTTTTTGAAAAAAAAAATGAGTATTTTAAGGATTGAATGAAAAATTCTAACGAATGGATGAAATTAAAAAAAATTAAAAGATGAATACACTTCATTAAGAGTTTTTTAAGTTTAAGAAGGTAATTACAAAAATGTTAAACAATTCAGATGGATTAAATGAAGTTTTCAAAATGCATTCATAAAATTGATAATATTTTTGATAATAAACTCTTCATATTTATTACAACTCACAACCCATTTAGCGACTTAAAAAAAAAAAAGGAAAAAAAGAAGAAGCAGTGCTCTTTTTTGCCAATTCTTTGGTGCCGCGTGAGGACTTTCTGAGAATCAGGGTTGAGTTCGTCACCAGCAAACTCCGAAAGGCCAAAAGGCAGAGTTGTCTTCTCGGTTGAAGAAGCTTGCAAGGTGCATGCCATTTCTACACATGGCAAACCGACAATCAGCTTCAAAAAGTCTTCGAGGACTAAACCGTCAATCCGCAGCAGTTGCCCAATTGAAGTGCAACTGAACCCTCCAAACAGAGTAAAAAAAGAGAAGGAGAAGAAAAGAAAAAAAAAAAGGAGAAAGAAGATAAAAAGGGAATTCGCAAAAAGGACTTTTCCATATCAGGGGCGTGGACTTTTTGCTGAAGTTCAGATCCGCGAGGCGAAGCAAAAGCAGAAACGAAAAAAACAGACGCAACCGAAAACAGAGAAAGAAAGGAAGAAAGAAACATAGAGAGAGAGAGAGAGCGCAAAAATAATGGCTGAGAGAGAAGAGCCGCCTCCACGGTCAACGTCATCATCATCATCATCGCAAGCGTCGAAATCGATGGCTTATAATCTTCCTTCACGTCCTACGATCAGTCTGCCACCGCGTTCCTCCATGGAGACCGTATTTAACGGTGGTGGTGGACCGGCCATGAATGGGCTGGGCTTCAGCCCTGGGCCCATGACGCTGCTCTCCAGCTTCTTCTCCGATACCGACGATTGCAGGTCCTTCTCTCAGCTCCTCGCCGGCGCCATGCTTTCACCGGCGGCTATTCCTTCCCAGCAGCGCCAGGGCTTCCCGCCGCCGGGTGAAGGAAGTTCCGGCGCCGGAGATGACGATTTTCGGTTTAGGCAGAATCGGCCGCCGATTTTCACGGTTCCTCAGGGGTTGAGCCCCGCCGGATTGCTCGACTCGCCGGGGTTGTTCTCACCTGGCCAGGTAATTCTCAGTATGTCTAGATGTCATACTTCGTTTGGGTTTTCTTGGAAAGTTTTAAGTTTGTGATTTCTTACTGTTCTGTTTGGTTGCCGAGAAAAACACTCATAAGAATTTGAATCCCAGCTTAATGGTAACTGAATCCCAGAAAGGATTAATTTCCAATCTACTGTTTTGATCTTTGAGGATTAAGATCTTTTCTTAAGAATGATCAATGCCAACCCCTTACCAATAAAGAGGCACCTATGAATTGAAATTGAATGTTTATGAAGTAATTCATAGGTAGGAGGCCTGTATGGCTTGAATTAATGCAGCTTGTATAAAGATAACTCTTTTTTAATCTTGTATAACAGTACTTTTAGATATATAACTTTGCTAATTTTAGTTTAAAAGATAAGTAAAAAATGTCAAAAGGTACAAAGTGTGTAGTTTAAAAGCTTTAAATAGAACACATTGCCCAGATATGCGTTTTATATTTATAGAAATTTGAAATTCTGAAGGTTTCTTTTAGGTATACTTCCTAGATTGAGCTCTATGTTCCCCCATCATCCCTACTATATACTGTTTAGAATTCAAAACTCATACTGTGTTGGCTTCTTATGTTTGTGACTGATGATACTTGTAGGGACCCTTTGGAATGACACACCAGCAAGCTCTGGCACAGGTCACAGCTCACGCTGCACAAGCGAATTCCCATATGCACGTCGAACCCCATTACTCATCTTCGATATCAGCAGCACCTGCTACATCATTAACACAGCTTCCAGCCTTTACATCCAATGCAACTGCACATCAGCAGGTGCCACCCTCAGTACCAAACTCCAGTGTTGCAATGAATGAATCGTCTGATGTCTCCCATTCTGATCAGAGATCCCAACCTTCTTCTACATTCACTGTCGATAACCCTGCTGCTGATGGCTTCAACTGGCGGAAATATGGGCAGAAGCAGGTGAAAGGTAGTGAATTCCCTCGAAGCTATTACAAATGCACACATCCAAATTGTCCTGTCAAGAAAAAGGTTGAGCGCTCTCTTGAAGGCCAAGTAACCGAAATAATTTACAAGGGCCAGCACAGCCATCAACCACCTCAAACCAATAAGCGTGGAAAGGATACTGGAAATCCAAATGGAAATTCCAATAGTCTGGGAAATCTGGACTTAGCTTCCCAAGCTCAAAGTGGGAATTCAAACAAATTGAAAGGAGGGATAGCTCCTTATTCAATGTCTAAGAAGGGTCAGGAATCTAGCCAAGCTACACCTGAACACTTATCTGGAACTAGTGATAGCGAGGAAGTGGGTGATGCTGAAACTGGAGTTGATGAAAGAGATCAAGATGAAGATGAACCCAACCCAAAGAGACGGTAGAATTTTTTTTCTTCTTTAAGCATCATGCCGAAGGGTAATTATTTATTAGTTTGTTTTGGTTTCTAACAATCTTTTTTTGTTGTGCAGAAGTACAGAGGTCAAGGTTTCAGAGCCATCTGCTTCGCATAGGACTGTCACAGAGCCTAGAATCATTGTGCAGACGACTAGTGAAGTGGATCTTTTAGATGACGGGTATAGGTGGCGCAAGTATGGACAGAAAGTGGTCAAAGGCAATCCTTATCCAAGGTAGTACTACTTTACTTATCTTTGGGTCCCCTTCAACAATGTGATTAAATTTTCTTTATAATCTACACAGTTTAAATTTAGTTCATCAAAGTATATCCATAGAGCTCTCTCTTAACAAATCCAGTGTGGGCTAATTCTGAGATCTTTTTGCACACCATCCTACTGAAGAGTTCGATAATGTAGATGTATTCTTACAAAAATTGTAAATGAAAAAGGGGATTTACATCTTATTCAAATTTTCGGCCAATTCCCGAACTCCATGATACTTAATCCTCTCAGCTCTTATAACCACATTTAAAACCACAATTTTATATTACATTGCCTCTCTTTAATCAAACCTTGTCATTGCTATCTCTAACTCCCCCGTCATCTCTTCCATACTTTGCCATACTGAAACTGTCACGACCACCTTCATGCTTGTTTAGCATCTATCAGCCAGCAGTCTCTGATTTTTTTATTCTTTATTTTTCCCCACACGAGGGTATTTATTCCTAGCCCATTTGATTTGAGCTAATCCCCATGGATGCATGTAATCACCTGCAAACTACGTGCATCACCCAAGCCTGGGTGTGTCAATCAATGTCTCAACTAAATCATTTACCTAAATGGGTAGGAAAACAAAAATTTGGACTCTTTAAGATCATGTTGTTTGTTGTATGAGAACTCTTTTAGTTGTTTTTCTGAAAGATGCTGATGTCAAATGTGTTTCCATCATGCCTAATTAATCTACTCTCAATGGATGCGAAAAAAAGTAATTAATCTATTCTCAGTGATTGGATTAATTCCCTTGTTGCATGGGTTGTTTATCTGGAAATTCCTAATGCATCTATTTTCTGATCTGCAGGAGCTATTATAAATGCACAAGCCTAGGATGTAATGTCCGTAAGCATGTCGAGAGGGCTGCATCAGATCCTAAAGCTGTCATTACAACATATGAAGGAAAACATAATCATGACGTACCAGCTGCTAAAGGTAGCAGCCACAACACAGCCACCAGCACTGCATCGCAGCCTAAACCAGACAATGCGGTAGCCGAGAAGCATGCCTTAATGAACAAGATGGATCTTAGGAACAATGATCAACAGCCTATAGCGCGCTCACGATTGAAAGAAGAACAGATAACATAGCTTCCGTGTTGTGAATGTGAAGAGCAATGGGTGACAAATCACACGAAATTTTGCCAACTATCAGGCAAAAGCTCTAAGTGATCTTTTATTAGATATGTTTTTCACACTTGAGTCCATAGTTTTGATGAAGGTCCACCTATCCAACTGCCATATACAAAAGAAAGGAAAAATGGAAAGAAGAGGAGAAGTGAGTTCAAGACAAAACTTGCTTGGATTAGAACTGTAATTCTTGTTGTATGTATACTAGTTGAATGAGCAATATTTTATTGCAATTCTACATTTCTGTGCATTCTTTTGTACATGGAGATCGATACAAGTATTTTTGTTTCATATAGTTGCGTAACTGCTGCATTTGGTCGAGTTGTTTTGTTGAAGGATTTTTTTTTTTTCTTACTGTTAAGATTTTATTATTTTCCTTTTTATCTTAAATTGATTATTTCTGTTTTCAATTTTGTTGCAAGTTGTAGGTAGTTTGGGCCGAATATTATGCGAGAAACATCTCAATCATGTGGGAGGCTTTGGTGTCGCTGTGGGTCAATACAATCCCCGATGTTTATTCATTGTAGACTAGTCAGTAGAGTGCGTGCAGAGGGGACTTAATGAGAGACCGATTTTGCTGGGATTTGGCTTAGGTGCTTAAAAAAATTACAGCATGTGCGCATCAAATTTAAGCTGGCAGAAGAGGAAGAAGGAATATTGCATTTTGGCTTAGGTGCTGTAAAAAACCACAGCCAAATCATTATTCCTCTTCTGTCGGCTTAAATTTCTGCTTTAATTTCGAGAATAAGAATCACAGCTTCACACTCAGATAATATAGTTTTGAAAGAGAAAAGATAGATGAAAGGCTGAATTTCAAAAATGAGAGGTTGAATGAAAAAATTGGTATGAATAATTTTAATGCCTTGACACGTCTATGAAGAACTTCAAAATCCTACGCCAAATTAGAGTTTTATTATTTAAAAGCCAATTGGAGTCTAAGGCCGGAAAAAACTAAATAAATGAGGGTATTTTCAGTTTTCTATGCTGAAAGATGGGACAAATTTGAGAGGGGACTATTATTTTGAAGGGACAAATATATAAGAAGTGTATTTTTAAGAAAGAATTTAAAACTTTCGGGGGGACATTCGTCCCCCCAAGAGGCCCGACCCCCTTAAGCGGTTAACTCTCTCTTTCTGCTTTTCTTTTTGATTCCTACGGTTCTTATCATCCTTCTCTCCAATTGTTTTGAATGTAGGAAACAATATCCATTATTTCGTAGATAGTCTCGGGCCCTTGACCAATCATAAAATCAAAGTCAAAGATTTACCTTGAGAAAACTTAACCCAATATTCTAACTAGACTGCTATCAATAATAAGTCCGCCCACATGGGTAATTTGCTAGAAATGCTTTATGATCACTGCATACTGAGCCGTTGAACGAACAAATTTCCCTATTGAACCAAAAAGCTGACTCACATGACTTAAATACTGAATACAGAAAAAAATAATCGTGGTTTGATTCCACATCACAGAAAAAAACAACAAACAATTAGAAATAAAGAATAAAGATACAACAGATTTTGATACTTTTATTAGATAAATTCATTTTTGCATCCAAAAAATAAGGAATTTTCTTCAGTTTCACTTGCTCTTTTTTTCTTTCATTTAAAAAGGCCATGGTTGAACCAACTTTTACAAAATATGCCTCTTGATTATTCTGCCGCCAGAATTATTGGCTATAAATGCATTAATCCACAGGTGTCTGTCCAAATAGATCATCTTTCATAGTTACAATTGTGGGTATTTGGCCATGATTAACCAAATCAATCTTGTTCAAGCGCACACAGCACAGCACTTGTTCTGGCAGTTCCTCTTGTTTTTGTGCCTGTATTCGGTATTGAAAGAAAAACTGAGTCATTTTCTTTTTTTTTTTGTAAATGCAGTTAAACAGCTACATCAAACATTTGAAATGATTTTTCAAACTAGCATGTACTATCCAAAGCTCAAGCAGATATATTATGTACATTGAAGTACTATTAGTAGTCAAATTACAAGAATACATCATAACTTACATCCAATTTTCCATTTGACCCTTGCTATTAGAATAAAGACATGCAATGTAGTCCATCTTGCTAAACCATAAGATTAAACTTACATGACTGTATGACACACTGTTTACCCTATAGTACTTTAACCAATGAGCAAGGAAACGAAGAGATAATAACTTGATTGAATCAGTTGTGCAGGGAAAAATAGTGAGTTGGAACATAAACATTAGCATAAACTAGTTCTTTTATTCAACTCTAGGGTAATTGGTAAGACAACTATATACCTGGATAGTTAGACCAAGATCAAGTATGCCATACTTGAAACGGTCTCGGAATGATTCGAGTCCTTTCCTGGATATGTAGCCAAAGCGATGTATATCCAGGTCGATTTCAAAATAATTGGGTCCCTGGATAAAAATATTTGAAAAAAAAATACAGGCAAAGTTAGTTTAATCCCATGTTGAGAGGCTGATGGTTGTATACCATAGTATACTCTGTTAAACCTTAGCATACAAGTTAGGCCACCCGAACAGTACATGGTAAATTAGCCGTGAGTTGTTAATGAGCTTTGGAAACAGGGACATGACTGACCCAAGAGCACGTAAGGCCCTACAACTTTGGTATCCCCATAACTGCTTTTACATACCCCCAAAAGGGAAGAAGGTATTAACTTGCTATAATGCAGATTGTTAGACAGTATAAGATTGCAAGACTATTGAATGTATGTCACAATAAATAAAGTGTAGATAAATGTGTATGGGATGAAAAAAAATTTGTTCTAAGGAGTACATGATACAATCATAAAAGGTCATTATGGAAACTCCAAAAGGCTGTAAAAATGACCCAGGCTAGAGCAGTCCTGTTATCAACTAAACCATCTCAGAATAAGATTTAAAAGAAACATTTGAACTTTGGAATTCTATGATCTGGCAGAAGACTAGAGGTCTTGGTAATTACAAGTGGAGTGGTGCAATGCCATTAATGAAAAAAATGTACTTGGAACAAAAGACGAACTTTTCTTTACCTTAAAGAAATTGTGTTGGGGGCGTGACAATACTGGCTTATCATTATAAGCATGTATAAGCTTCCTTTCAGTGGAACTCAATTGGAGGTCCTCTGGATTTACCACCCCAGCCAAAATTTTTAGCCTTTCCCTAAAAGGAACAATGGACTCCTTTGCAAACCCTTTAACCTTTTCCATCTCATCCTCAAAAAATCTCTGTGGAAGAAACCAATATTGGTATCAAACTGGGGTACCTACTCAAAAAGGAAAGAAAATGATATATCAATGTTACAATGGATGCAATATTTGCCAGGCAAAAAGTCAGGAAAAAGGAAAGACAATGTGTTCAAGTAAGCAACAAACATCACTCTCAAAAGTTAGACAAGTGCATTATATCATGAATGTATGTTATATAAGTTAGATAGATTGATGGCAAACGATAGAAAGAAAAAAAAAATGTATAGTGAGCTCATTCTGTCAAACAATCTTCTCTAAAGGGAGAAAAAACAATCATGTTAGCATTGTCATCTGCTTTACTTTTTAAAATTTACTTAAACAGATACTCAGAGCCTAACACAAATGTCATGAACTTAATTTGAACAAACCATATTAGGATTTACTTTTATAAGTTCGATTAACAAAATTAGGAAGCATTTTGCTTCTCTTTACAAATTAATATGCACCCCCCCCCCCTCTCCAAAAAAAAAAAGCTTTTTTTATTTTGGTATAGGAAACGAGGGGGTTGGGAGGCATTGAGGGGAGGATTAACAAATTGTGAGAAAGTTGTATCTTTAATTTAATAAAAGACAGATAGAAAGCTTGAAAAATGGAATACATACTAAAATTTGCATATCTTGTTCTCTAAAAAATAATGTAGGCTCGAAAAGAGTGCATCCTAAAAGGTAGACAAAAAAAATGAATTCGAGGAAATAAGTGTAAATCAAAAAGAACAAAGCTTAAGGCTGAGGAAGACTTCCGTGCCAAGGATCTGTAGCTGATCCCAAATAACACTTGGGTAAGAAAGAAGCAGAGCACATGTTTTTAATTTTGATACTAGTAGAAAAACAGAAGAAAAGCACTTAGAAGAGAAGAGCTATATATTTTTTTCTTCTTCAGAAGCCCTTTAAAAATGAGCATTGGTCCTAAACTTTTGATGACCAAAAAACTAGATATGGAAATTATCTGGAAAAATTGAGGAAAGTACCTTTATACTGTCCTGAAAATGAGGAGAGATCTCTTCGTCAAAATGATCAGATAGTTTAAAGTATAACACAAGGCTCATGCCTTCCCCATCGTATTCACCAAGGAACATGGTAGCAGGATAAGTAGGCAACTGGAACAACACCAGAAACAATTCATAGTACACAATTTAGATTCATTAGTTAATACAGAAGCTAATGACATTGCACTTGAATTGTACCACTACAACCCTGAGCATCCACTGAGGCAGAACAACCTCCAATTACCCATCCTACAGAAAATTTTGTTCCCTATCACTTCCTAGAGTATACTCTGGGAAAATCCCATCGTTTCATCAATAAAAAATAAAAAATAAAATTGACAAAGGTATCATTAGGTCTTTTCTTCCTTTCCTTTATAGATGACAATCATGGCCCTTGTCATAGTTGCAACTGAACAAACTATAAAACAATCTATCAATAAAGACCCTTATGTCTCTTAGAAATAAAAATTAAGCATGCATGAAGGCATTTTGAGAGAGAGAGAGAGAGAACCTGTATATTGACAATCAATAACGTAGGTACTTTCTCATGTGCCTTCATAGAAGGAAGTTCAAGGTGTTGAGCAATGTGATTTATCTTTCGTGGGCAAACAAATAAGTCAACTCCAATTGGTACGTATGCACTGCAGTCTGGGGCAGGCAACTTCTGTTTATCTCTGCATAATCAATTGGTAAAATTTAAACCATCAAGACTTTAATTAGAAAACAAAAAAGCAAATTAAATCACCAAATGATAGTTGTCAATGCACATATTTGATGGACAGGAGAAACTCATTCACATGCCTGAAATAATTCTCGCCACGGAGCTTAAAAACTGAAGGTGAAACAGCAAACCAGCATCCTGGAGTCGGCTTCTCTCCTGTTGAACATGGAATCTGCAGTCCACATCTAGGACGATACAGAAGTTTCTCAGATGCACCTGCTAGACCACATTTTATATTTATCATTGCAGTAGAGAGCAGGCCATACATACAAACATATGCACTTATCATATACACATCAACAAATAAGACTGTCAAATACATTCTACCACTTCTAAATATACAATTTTACCAAAACTGATATAAAGGTCGAGAAATATCTTCTATACCAAATGCCAAAAGATGCCTATAATTCTGCCAAAAACTCCATGAGATGTGATAGCACAATAACAAAATCTAGGCAAGACATTTAGAATACTGCTGAAATGTAAAATCTATAATAACTAGAAATGAAACATTACGGGAACTCTAAAAGCTCTCTGTACTTACAGTATTCAGTCTTTTCATTTCCATCAACAGATTTCCTCTTATAAGAATACATGATAACTGCAGATTGCTTTCTTTGTGGAGGGGGACTTGACAAAGGCTGACTCTTGTCATTGAAACTGACTGAAGGAAGCAAACCAGGTAAGCAAGACTTCACATTGTTTTCTTGTGTTTTCTCTCCTGAGTTATGTGCACCTCCGTCTATTTTCAGGTAACTTCCATAAAATCCCTCGTACTTACACCCACTATCTACAAAGCAAGATGCACTTTCGTACTGGAGCAATTGTGTTGCATTACCTACTGAAGGAAAACAATCTGGCAGCCAAAAAGACCAATAAACAAATAGAAGTATATAAGCGTATTGGAAAATAAATCACTCTATACTGATGAATGTAAATTTATTACCTCCATGTACACTACTAAATTCATCATCTGAATCAGATTCTAGAATACTAACTGAGTCAAACCATGCTTCTTCTTGGCATATTCCTGCAATAGAAGGCATTCATGTCAACTAGAGGGAAGAAGGCGAATAGTCCATCCAACAAGTTCTAAAACCGGGAAGAACTACCATAAAAATGTTTATGTAGTTTTAAATTCAAGAAGTCTCATACCACTCTTGTTATAAAATGTAAACTTATAAGTTTCTATCCTTCCTATTTAAACCAAGTACGTTTTCGAACCCTTTCTTTAAAATTAATAGTATATGTCCCCTTACCTCTCCACTAAAGTTTATAGAGGTTTAGGTACCCTTTTGAGATATCTTCATCTTTCCTTATTTGATTTCCAAATTGCCCTAATAAGAGAGAGAAAGAAGATACCATTTGCATCGATTTGACTATGGTTCCATTGTAGCTGGGTGAGATGAAATGTCCTGTTAGAAACTTCAGATCTCTTGCAGGTTGTTGCAGCACCCTTCTCAAAATCGAGATGAACAAACTCACTAACAGAAAAGTCTCTTACACGATTTCCAGCATCACCAATCCCTTTAATAGGTATATCAGAAATAGAAGTGGAAATCTTTCCGCGGCCTTTTCTGCATCTAGGAAAGTACTTCCTCCGCGTATTAACTCTTCTATTTTGTTTTGAGGCACAGCCACCCATTGTGACAATTATGTTTTACAAACCCCACTTACAACAAATTCATATAAGGTGCCAACTTCAATGATTAATCAGGCACAGCAGATATAACCTCCTTGTGAAACCAAAAACCTACTCCGCATTCCAGCAATAAAATCACTGATTAAGTAAATCGTAAACAAAAAGAATGCAGGAGACTTAGCCAATTTTAAACTGGAGCAAGCTTCATCTTTCCAGATTCACAACTGATCATATCAATTTAATAAAGCAATAAGCTGTTTACAGATGAAAAAAAAAAAAAAAAAAAAAAATTCTTCCCAGTTAGGATTGAAACAGGCCAGACAATCATAAACCAGAAAAAAAAAAAATATACTAGCAGTTAATGATTGCCTCAAGAACCATCAACTTAAATGATAACAACAAAGTTCATATTCCCAGACAATTGGTTAAAATGCTGCCTAATTCTGTAACCAAACTCTTCTAAATCCTAATAAAAAACATAAACAGGATCATCAATGAAATAATTTTGGACTGACTGCAAACAGGTTGGAATCTGAAACACAATTTCTTCGTTAGTTAGCATGTTTCAATTATTACTTCAAGGCCATATCTACCATGATTTCTACAAACAAAGAATTCATGAATTGAGGGTTAATTATTTTCCTAGATGAACACTCACGAAGTTTTTATAAGAAAGATTCTAAATAAACCATAAAATCAGGGTTCTAATAATGAATATAAATGCTAAAATACAGGGCTGGATGGAGATGGATGAAATAGCACAAGATTAGTAAGGTCCTTAGAGCACTTTCATAGGTATATCATAACAGACCCAAACAATTGCCCCGGGCCAGCTTACATAGTATAAATGCTCTGGTGAATAACTGTAGAAAATAGGTAGACATGCATCATGTGTGTATCATTTGACAAAATATGTTTCCTAGTAGCCAAAGTCTTTTAACTAAATTTGTCATTCCCTTGAAAGATTGCAGACTACACGATTAAAACACTAGACATGGTGAACCTTCTATGGACACTTGGATTTCACATAGAAGGAAGCAAAATGGCTAACATGTGAAGTAAGATTTCCCATATCTAAGGCAATGATTGAGCTTTGTAGTTACCCATTAATCAGAATAATTCCTATTCTTTTTGTTTTTGTTTTTATCAGGAAAAAAAATCCAATTTTCTCTTTCTCAAAACAAGGACATACCTTCAACACCTTTCCAGAGAGACCCCTGTGCCTCTCTGGTTAGCTTCCAGGCACAAGAGTTACCGTATGGGTAAGAAAAGTAAAATTATAGGATGAGTAATCACATTGATGTGTCACTGGGATCACATGATCCTACGCCAGCTTCGGAGCAGAAAACCTGAAAGCCACAATAAAAATTAAATTATAAATTGAGTAGTGAAGAACTATTGCAAGGTCTAATTACAATTACATGAAACTTGAACAATGAGATCATTTTAACCATTGGCATTCGAATGCCAAATTTTTACCAGAAAAAAAATATATATATAGCCACTAACATATCAGGAAGCATATGTAAATGGATTCTTTCAGAAATTACTACTCTCTCTAGAACTATCGGCTAACATCAAATATTTTGTAACAAAGAGTACAAAAGATAAGAGAACAGAAAATATGCAAATCGACTGCCATGAGTCCCTGCCATGTAAGAGAAAGATAGGACAAACAGAACCTGACAATCTAACCAGTATATCTTAGTAAAAAATGAGCAGTAATCGGACTTTATGATGCAGTAATAAGATTAAGAACATGTTTGAAATTATGTTAAAGAGCTTAAAAAGTACTTTTAATACATAAAAAGTTGTGTATGCCATTGGGTCCGTTTGGTAAAAAACTTTAAAATTTTTTACTTTTTTGTCCTAAAAGGCCCAAAACACTTTGCAATGTGCAATGAAAACCATAAAGAAACACTAAATGCAAGTCATGTGAAAATCAAAGTAATCATAAAAATAAATAAATAAAAAATCTTCCACTAATGAAATACCAAATTTGGAAAATATATAATCATATGGAAAAATAGATGAAAATAAAACAAGGAAACGTGGAAGAAAGAAATCATTTTAACTTGTATTGTAAAAAACAGAGAAGCAAAAAAGTCGAATTTTTAAAAAAATTTGAACTTGTATGAGGTTATATGTTTCCATAAGTGTTTTATAGAACCCGAATTGTCTGCAACTAATAACAGGATGAAACCAAATGAATGCGAAAAGCCAAGAATGTTATGGAGAGGAGCGGTAGACGCCTAGATGGAGATCGATTAGGTGATGAAGAGGAAAGTGTTTGATCGGTTTACCTTATTATCAGATTCATCAACGTCAAACTTCAACAAAATCATCAAAACAATCACGTCTGCTCGTACGTCACGCATATATTCATACACATACATAGAAAATAAAACATATAAGAAACAGAGACAGAGACAGAGAGAGAAAGAGACCTGAGGATAATGAAGAAGGTTGAATAATTCCGGCATAAATGGACGAGGAATCTTCGTTCCCACTGAGGAACTCCGATTCCTCTGTTTCTCTTTTGTTTCTCTTTTATTTCTCTGTTTCTCTCTCTGTCTGAAACTTGAACCACCAACACCCCCGAATTCCAGATAGAAACCGAAGAGACAACGCACACAAACTCCGTTGTATTCGGACCCTTTTCCCTACTTCGCCGCTCCTTTTAAATCTCTCTCTCTCTGTCAAAGTCCAACGTTGGTTTTCGTTATCTGGTGGGTTATTTGGCCCGAGATTTCGCGGGCAAAAACCACATTATGACAGTCACAGTCACAGACTCAGAGGCAGAGCTCATTCTTCTTCTTAACTCTTCCTTATATATATATATATATATATATATATATATATA
>FXXK01000358.1:254189-389381 GCA_900184695.1 Betula pendula
TATTTATATGTATTTATTTTTAGAATAAAATATGAAATTAGGAAACAAGTATTAAAGCAAGTGCATTAAGAGAAATGTTACACTTACAAAAATTTTTACAAAAAAAGTGCTTATAAACTGACGTGGCGCAACATGATTGGATGTGAGATGAATTAAAATTTTGAGAAATCCAATCATATTGCGTCATATTAGTTTGTAAGAATTTTTTATGTAAAAAATTTTGTAAGCCTAACATTTCTCGTGCATTAATAAGGGACGGGAGACTTTTTTTTGCATGTGGACAAAGGAAAGTTAATAATATGTTTATCACACGTGGCTCGTGTTCTTGAACGTGTACAGTGGCACTTTCAATTAGGCGGCCACGTTCATTGAATAAATGTGCAACACGATTTTATGTTATCTTCTCTTGATTTCATGGTAACTTTATTCTTTTTCTTTTTCTTAATCTTTTCTTACTTGCTCATTGTACAGTAATGTCATTCATGCATATAGATAAGAGGTATAAAAAAAAATGTGTAGAATAATATGGTCGCATGTGACAAATTAACAAATGTAACTTCGTAAAGAAGACTCAATTAAATATGAATTTTTGTAAGAGTTATTTGAAATATAATCAATCTCCCATAAGAAGTATTTTATTAACTTTTAGTTTTTAGATATTTGGGAAGGAGTGCTGCCATGAGTACTATATTATTTACTATAAATTTTTTACAAATTCAATTTGGTACTAGAGCTTCCACTCTATCGCCTTAGCTCACTTCCTCCTTCATTACATACACGCCCACATTTACGATGTCAATCACTTCATCTCCTCCTTATCCTTGTCTAGCACTGATTTCAACATGCATGAAAATGAAGAACGAAAAATGTTTATTGACACTCACAGTTAAGGTCGTAGGTCATTGCCCATGAGTTTTGGACCATTGAAAGTTTGAGAACCACAACCAAAGTGAGTCTTTAACCATGGAGTTATGTGGGAGGTTTTACAGTGTGGTGGTACATTGAAAGTGATTAAAGGTGGTGAGGTCTCAACATGAAAAAGAGGGTTAAGAGTTAGAGTTGTGTGCGGTTGAATATTGGTGTGTAAATTCAATTAGACATGATCGTACATGAACTGAGCCAGAAACGGCTTGCAAAAAAATCTCTACGCACAACCCTTAACACATATTCCGACACACATATTATAAACCTTCTTTCCACAAATTTCGATCATTCTCAAAGCCAACATTATGGACAAACTTATTATAATCAATTCACATCTCATACCCACTGCAATCATTTAGTAAAGCACAACAAACCAATCTAACTATTTCAAGTATGTACGAGCGACCTATTATTTATACCTCTATTTCACAACCAAAAACATTATTCTCTTAAAAATGAACCGTGACATCACAAACCTATCATTACAGCCTTGTCACATTCGAACTGCATACAATATGACTATCAAATCACAGCCTAAGATAACTATGAAGAGTGAAAAAAAAAAATTAAAAAAAAAATTTATTTTTTTAATTATGTGGGACCCACCACAAAGAAAAAAAACCCAGGGCTGAATGACTATTCATTCAGCCCTGGGCTGAAGAATATCATTAGCCTTATGAAAAATACATGGTATAAGGACACCTTCATAGTTTGTTTCATAAAAACAAAAATAAAAGATGTATGCAATGCGCATCATGGCAGGTTATATGCTATTTTCATCAGGTAGATGAAGAAGAAGAAGAAGAAGAAGAAGAAGAAGCAGCGTAGAATGTCAGCATCATGGCAGAGTGGGTTGAAGTTAACATTTTTTTAGTTTTGTATGCAATGCGCATCCGTGTGCGACAGTGACCCTCTCTCTCTAAACATCCACTTAATTCGTATCATCCAAAATATAATGGCCGCCTTCAAGGCCTCAACCTCCAAGGCAATACATCCTTAGCTGGCACCACCTTAATTAATTCAGGCTGTCTCAATATGTGGCTCCCATTTATTGATTTGACATCCATAACTTCTATTAAATCTCATCAAATTTTATTATATATAAAATAAATATACCTATTGGTCAGGACAGTTTTCGAACGGTCGTACCAATGGTAAAGCTTCAAGAATTTTTTTTTTTTTTTTTTTTAAAAAAAAAAAAAGTCATCTTAGTCTTCTCAAAAACAGAAAGAAGCTACCTTACTTTTGGTATAGATTTTTCTTAAAAACTCGGTTGAAAGAAGGTTTTTTAACTTAATTTATTTAATTGAACAGATAAATTTTTAATAGTGTATGTTTAAAAATAAAGCTGTATTTAATAGATTAAATAATTTCTATCAATTCTATTTGAAGAAAAATTTTTTGCCCATCTTGAAATTATTTTATTTCGATTCTAAAGCATCATTTAACATGTAATTTGATGGCAATGTTGGATTTTTCATCTTGGAAAGTCGGGCAACATTGTAGTATTGGATTGATTTCATCTCCACTATGCTAAGACGAAGTTCTTTATAACCAATATTTGCATGATTGAAGGCTTAGAATTTAAAAATATAAAAAATAAATAGAAATCAGACAATCTCCATTTGTCAAAAATTTTGTTCTTAGTCTTTTATTTTCTCTTCTTAAAACAAAAATATTAACAAACAATTCAAACACAAAACACTTTTAAAAACACATAATTTTCACATTAGAATGGGATGCTTACCCTACCATATACCAAAACAATGATTAGAAGGTTTTTGCTACGATTACAAAAACCCGCATAGCCAGGTACTGAGCCAAGGAAAACTGGAAACGGCATGGCCTCTTCCTAAAAGGTTAAAAACAAATGCTAAAATTTTTGTTTTTAACAAATTTAGGGTCTTTTTTTCTTTTCTTTTTTTTTTAACCTTATTATAATGGCTCTCTTAAAAAAATAATTAATTAAATAATTAAATAAATGCAATCCTGAACCTTTTAGAGTTAAATTTTTAGTACCGTCCCACGGGTGGTTGAAGTGGCGGGGCGGCCAGGATTTGCTATGGGTCAAGCTTTGTCCCTATCCCACCTACCAGATGAAGAAGGAATCAATCAATAACTCAATTCCCATTCTTCTTAACAACTAGATTAGGTAATGCATTTTCCAACACTAGTCTATATTCAGCTAGATAACCTGCCAAAAGAAGAAGAAAAATTCAAAATAGACAAATGAGAGGGATGTGTTTGACCTGATTAAATTGAAATTAATTTGTAGAAAGGGGAAGAAAAAAAAGAAGAAGCTAGGTTTGATTGTGTTTACCTCATTTAAATGTAAAGAAATTGATTTGGAGAATATTTTTCTAACTCAACTATTAAATTAATATATGTTCAAAATATATGTGATTGTCTCGAACATTTTCGACAAAGCTTAAATGATTTAACAAACAAAGCCCCGTTTTGCTCAAAATTATGTTTCATTCTATTGCTTCATTTGATTTCATGCACTTTGCTTAGCCCATTTGTTTCTTCCCCCCTCTTTTCCGAGTGCACCCTATAGTTTATGTAAGACATCACTATTAAGCAAATAAAATCCTTGTTAGGTGTAAACACACAAAGGGAAATGAATATATATATATATATATATATATAACTAAACCAAAAGCTAAGGAAAGAATCGAATATTATTTCTTTAACCTTCTTTTGCAACAAGTCATTAGGGTTGGAGACCAAAGAGTCAAAGACCTGCTCTTCCAATTTTTAATGTTTTTTTTTTAATTAATTAATTAATTATTGTGTTTTGGCACCAGCGACAAGAACGGTACCATTCGCAGAATTATTGTTCCCTAGTCGAACCCACATCCACTACAATCACCTTAGGGCCTAAAACCAGATTATTTGCCAATCATTATGTTCATATATTCGGTTATATGAATGGGCATTTATTGAATATTCTACGCAATGAAGCCGATTCTTCTATTGCAGTCCCCTTTTCTTTTCTTTTCTTTTCTTTTTTAAATAATTTCTATTGCAGTCCCCTTGATTTAGCGTATATAGCAACACACGACATGCCACCCATCATCACACGTTTAATGAAGTTGCTGAAACGGAGTTAGATGAGTGCTTTATTGTTGCCCAATTTGATAGCAAATAAATATACAAATACATTGATTTCAAGCATCTATCAAATAGAGTGCCTTGATCTTAGCATTGATGGTACTTAAGGTTTTAACATTTTGTCAAATCGAAGTATAAGGCTAAGAAGTTATCAAATTATCAAATAATTTTTCGAGTTTTCTTTCTGTTCAATTTTTAAGGGTATTGAATGACACGTAACCATCAAACCCTATTGTATATGCTAAAAATAAGATATGTATTCAGACTATTCAGTCAGATAACTTATATCAAACATGTACACACAACGCTGGACTGTTATATCATTAACACATTAACCCAAATTTTAAAAACTAAACACAACGGCAAAAAAAAAAATCTCTCCTAAGAAAAAGAGGTGACCACGTGACCATCCCCTTCTGCTGTGGGAGGAGGTGATTTGCTTAGTTTTAAATCTTATAGAGGGATGGAATCATGGGATAAAAGATAAACTTCAAGGGCTACCATAGCATTCTTTTATTTTCTTTTATTTTTTTTAGATAACATGCAGTTAACCACATGTTAATAATTTTGACACTTGGATTTTGGGAAGGGTCAACGGGTTGAACACCAGCAAGCAGCAGGCAAACGGCCTAAAATTGAGAGTTTTGAGAGGTCATAGAAAGCCTAAAAAACAGAAAAATTGAAAGCACGACACACTCATTGATGGCAAGCATTAAAACATCCATGTTCCTAAAATTAAAGCTAACGGCTAATATGTCAGGTAGCACATGGGTAGCTCTCATTTCAAATTTATTGGGATCTCACTTCCTAATTCAAAATACTTCATTTAGGGTTAGTTTACCTTGAAGATGCTGTTAACTTCCAAATTCATTCCTATAACCCTAACTTCATTTTATAATAAAAATTATGGAAAACAATGGGACGAGAAGGTCAGCCCAGCCCACCAAGGAAAAAGCCAGAAATATAACAGCGCACCCGGCCCATAAGTTATGTTGCAACATAGGGAGTGGCCTTGGGATTGGTGACACCTCCCGAACCCAACTAGTGCGGCCCATATTCAAAGCATCCTCTCCATTCATATGCTTCCACATGGACTAGGATTTGTGTTTAATCAAATTCTGAGACAATAAAATGGATAAAAAAATTAAAGGGCCAACCAGAATACAATCTTTTTCTTTAATTTCTTTTTCTCCCATAAAGAAAAAGGATGGGACGTGTGGGTTGAAGTGACTGTTTTTGTTTGGCTTAATCACGAATTGGTTTTTGCTTGAGTTTAGGTCTTCCACTTTCACGAAAAAATAAGCCTTTGAAACGAGGGCGGCATTAGAAAGACTATACTTGGAGATTGGAAATGGTGAGGAGTTCAGGATCTTCTCAAAGATAACCTCCCCAATTTATGTATATGTACAGCTTCTAGATTAGATTCTTTTGTCAATTGAACCCTTAAAAAAAAACGAACATAGATAGGAGCAAAAAGACAAACCTACATGAGGGAGATGAAGCATAAATTTTTAAATAAAAAATTGGTAATGTTTGTTTGTATCTTCATTTGTTGTTTTGTATCTTATGTTTTCAAGACAAAATATATTAACGGGAGATATCATGTACTAAAGGCCTACTCGCCCTACAAGGCCCATTTACCTTCAAGGTGGGTTGTGCCCGTCGGCCAATAATGAGTCGTGCCGACGGGTTAGCCTCCTCTCCAAGGGAATCACAATGAACGTTTTCCAACCCAACGAATGTGTTGCAAAGAGATCACTAACAATTGCCCATAATAACAAATAATATGACCACTCTAATGACTGTGTTGAGAAAAGTGTTTGCTAACTACAATTCATGCCACACCAATCTTGTCCGCCACACATTTAGGTAGTGTAGTCCATACTGTGAATATTAGGCTCCTAGGTAGGGCAATTAGTACTAATAGAATGCCGAATGCCCAAGAGTACGTAGTTTATACTGACATGATGTCGGGCGCTCAGGCAAGACAGTCCATACTAACATGAGGTCAAATGCTCATGGGTAAGCAGTATGTATTGACAGTATGCTCCCCAACCAGATGATGCCACATGGCTCAAGTAACTAACCCCAATCAGATGGTGTTATGTGGTCCAAGTTATCCTCTCCTGTAAATAGAAGTCCACTATAACAAGTAAAGACCCAATCTTTTCCCATCTTTATAGCTTTCTATTCATTTCAAGAATTTTTTATTGACTTAAGCATTAGAATGTTTTTTGTCAGCACCTCCGGCAAGTTATCCTTGCCTGTTTCGTGTCTTGCATGTCTCTTTGGTTAGACTATCGGCATACAATCTATAATAACATTAACAAACAAATCAAAACAAAAAATACTACTCAAAAAAATAAAAACACTTTTCACCTTTACGTCACATAAAAAAATCAAACATAAGTTTCCTATCGAAGTTCAGTAACTTGGTAAATAAATTATGGGACCGGGGCACTTGAGGGGCTTTAGTCATAATTAAATGCATCACATGTTTGTCTAAAGTTACATAATGAAAGACACCCACCCGTACCTTTTATTTCTCATCAAGTAAAGGGTGAGGAATGAGGAGTGGGCCCTCAGCTTTTAATTTGGGATGGGCCCCCATTACTTACGAGAGAAAGAGACTCTTTACGAGAATAAAATGCTCTCTACTCTAACATCAAATTAAATCACTTTTAATTTTAAAAATTTAATTAGATAAAATTAAATTATTTAATTAATATATTACAACACAAACACACGACATCATGGTAAATATAGTGGTGGATCGGGTGAATTGGTCGACCAAATTTTGGTTTTAAGTATACAAAATATGCAAAATTTCCAATGCAGCACCGGCATGTAAGGCAAGATGTAAAACTTATTATTAATACGGAGAGAAATTTCACATAAGACAAAAATTTCTTATAAATTGAATCACAAAAATATTTTTTAAGTCGGTCTCTAAAAAAAATATATGATTCTCTATATTCAAACAACGTGACACTCTTAAAAACTGAATTTGAAAAATCTCTACGACCTAATGGTAGGTTACAAAATTAGGCTTGGCAAGCTCATCCAAAAACTTGCTCATGCCTAAATATTTGGAAAACTTTTTTTTTTTGGGGCAGATTCCTATTACCCATTTTGATTTTATGATGCCTCCCTCTTTAGACCAACTGTTTCTAGTCACTAGGAAATCAATTGAAATAAACGTGAATAATAAATATAAAATAATGAATTTAATCATTTAATGTTTATTAAAAAAAATAAATAAATAAACTATTTAATTAAAACACGGCAAAATGTAGGGAATTCATGACTATTGTTGTAATATCATGTTAAATAATTAATTGCCTTGTCTTAGAAGTCAATTGATAAGAAATTAAGGATTTAATTTTCATTATTTTTTAGACAAAATTAGGAGAAAGACAACTAAAAGTCTAAAATGTTGATGTGAATTTTCTTTTCTTTCTTCATTGTTTTTTCTTCGGTCTTACTTCGCTCCCAACCAAAGCAAATCATAATAATTCGGTCCTTTTTACTTTTGGTTTAAAGTCATCTGCTTCTATTTGTCTATAGACGCGTGAACCGGATAAAGTTTAAAGAGATCCATGAAGAAAAGAAGTAAAACAAATCACGTCCACTCAGGAAAAATAATTAAATGAATCACATCAAGAAACATTTTTGCTTTCAATCTATTAACTTTAGAAAAAAGAATGAGAGAGAAATATGAACACGTTAGATTAATGAGAGAAATTTTATTACTAGTTCGGCACATAGCAATAAGAGATCATGGAACAAGCTAAACAAAACAAAATTTAGCCGCCTACGCTTTCCCGCGGTTTGTCCACATGTGGGTACACAAAGCTAAGATTGTCAAATTTTCATACGACTCGTGAATTTGATAAGGATTTAATATAAAATTAAAACGTTACGATTAATAAATTTGACATGTTTAATTAAATAAATTGAGTTATGACTGATTTATATAATTTTATATACATACTTCGACACGATCTGAACCCAACAAATAATATAATGGCATGTAAATTTTTACATGACCTATGAATTTAACATAAACTTAATACAAAATTAAGGAGTTATAGTTGAGAAGTTTAACCTGTTTAATTAAACGAATCAAGTTATAGTTGACCTATATAATAGGGAAATGCTACAGGATCTCCCTGTATCCTTCTCCTATCCTTCTATTTTTCAAAATCACCATTGGATCTGTGATCCCCATGTATGTTTACACATGAGGACCACAGATCCAATGGTAATTTTAAAAAATAGAAGGATGAGAGAAGAATACAGGAAGATGCTGTAGCATTTCCCATAATTATTATACATATATCTTGACAGTAGATATGACCCGAACCTAATGCTCTAATACAAATTATTATTCTTACACGAAGCAACCTTATCTTGCAGGAGTTATCTGTTATTTAAAAAAAATATATATATATTAAGTTTTCAACATATAAATATCATGAATTTGAATGATATTTCAGAATATATTTTTAATTTTAATTAAATATTTGAGTTGTGAAATTTTGAAATAAAGAAATTGTGTATAAAACAACAAATCCCAAGGACTGGATCTTCATTGGTGGACTGAAGAGACCTACCAAAAGTGGTCACGGGAATCTATAGAGAAAAAGAAAGAGGGCGTTCACGGGTCAAGTCGCCTTTCTGTTATATGTGGTGTGCAAATTATGTAGACTAACCTATATATATCACAAGTCCAGGTCAGAAAATACAAAAAAAAAAAAAAAACAGTTTCACGAGCATGCTTTGGAAAGAAAAAGGAAAAAAACTTTCCACCTTTTATTTTTATTTAAATAAAAATATTAAAAAAATTACAAAAAAAAAAAAGTTTAACACATAAAAACAGTTTTTCATAATTATTTCACATCAAAATATTTTTTAAACCAAAACTCAAAAATATCCTCAAAAACACAGTAAGAGTTTTTCTTCTTTTTTTTTCTTTTTTCTTTTAATATTTTGCCCGAATCACGTTTGGTCACTGTATTGTTCATTTATAAATTAGTCCCTTAATCTAGGAAACTCAACCTATTCCCTACCTACCATTTTTTATTCATTCCATCTGTTTTCTTTTCTTGGGTTCCATATGCAAACATAATATTCCTCTTATACTTAATTAATTAATTAGTTAAAAAGTGGCAATTTTTTTAAGCAATAATACTGTTTGACTGTGACATTAGTTTAAGTGCACTTTTTGGGGTGGAGGGGTTAGCTCGTCAAGTATGGTTTGTTAGTTGTTTATGAAAGCAAGCTCTAGATTTTCAAACCCTAACTTACACGTTGTCTAGAAGGTGTGCATAATTTGCTGGGTTTGTAATATTTGACAAGTACTTCCATTGTTAAAATGACTTGATGTACATATTTCAGTTTAAAATATATTTTGAAAAAAATTATGAATTTTTTATTTTTTCAAATGAAATCCTAAACATAATTTCTCAAAAACATTTTTTGATATTTAGTTTGTACCAAGAATCAATATTAAGTTTTTCAATCATGACAATGGAGGAGCCGCTTTGATTGCTTCATATCAGTTTCTAATAGTTTTAGAAACTTTGGATTTGATGAGTAGGCCCTTAACAGTTATATCATAGTAGGTACTACGTCATGAAATAAGCGACCTATAAGTTATATTAAAATATATTTAGTATTATGTATAGACATAGTAGTGATTCATTAAATACTGATAGGTTAGTAAATTTTTCAAAAGAGAAAGAACTATCATCGGATCAATTGTGTTGATAAGGTGTGATGTTGTGTATGTCAGATTCGATAGCGTGATGAAATGTTACAATTCTAGGGATTAAAAGATTAACAAAATCATTAATCAACAATCATAAGGCTTTTACATTAATAGTTAGGCCCTTAACTAATGCAACCAAAAAAAAGAAGGGAAAGTATACCTAAACCTCATCGAACTGACATCCCATTTGTATCTTGCTTCCCAAACTACCATTTTGACTTAGATGCAAAAAAACTCGTGTTAGTTGAAGGCATTACATCCCACAAAATAAATAATGAAAATGTTGTCCAAGTAAAAATATGTAAAAAAAAAACCCCTTTAAAAAAAGAGTGTTCTAACAACATTAAAGAGTAGCAAACCACTATAAGCGATTTCATGAGTGATTTGGCTATTGTTGAATCACTTTAAGGCGTCCAAACCACTTGACAATGGTCAAACTATTCAAAAGCAATTTTGAGCTGATTTTGCCACCTCAAAAACACTTGAAGGTGGTGGCCAAATCACCCACAATTAATTCAAAGTAGCCAAATCATTCCAAATGATGTTTTAGGTAGCTCGACTTCTGCCACTCGCTAAGGATGCTTCACATCCACCAAGGGTGCTCATATTTCTATTTGATTTAACACCAACAATTAATGGGGACTCTTTGCATTTAAACGGTAATTATAAGTCAAGTATCACTCGTGGTAGTTTATGGAGGCAAAATGCAAATATGGTGTTAATTTGAGAGAGTTAAGTATATTTTTTTTTCAAATACCTTTATGCTAAAACGAAAATATAAGAAGAAGAAAAAGCAAACTAAACGTAAAAAATGGCCTTTTAATTTTTTATAATTACATAGTAAATTCCAGAATTTGACATTAGTTTTAAACTAAATTCTAAATTTTTAATTATATTACCAAGAAAATATACATTCTAAACTGCTTCAATTTCGATTCCTAGTGAATTTTGGTTAATTAAAAAAAAAAAACTACATAAGCTGCAATTGAGATGTACTAGACATAAAAGTTCCCTCTATATCAATTATCATTTAATATTTTAGTACAATAAAAATATATCTATTTTGTACATAATAATCTTAAAAATAAAATTATTGTAATGAAGATTGTAATTTTTTTTTTTTTTGTATCAAAATATTATTTGGTATTAAAGAAATTCAGATTTGATTATTATAAACAAAAAAATTATTAAAATTAAAATTACAATGATTTTAAAACTGTAGAAATAAATATAAGATTTAATTTGAAATTTTTATTATACATTTTTTAATATTATTCTTATTTTTTATTTTTTAATTAGAACATTCACATGACTCAACAAATTTGAACTACAAAATCACACTTTGTATATAGTCAAAGTGTTAAACATAGGAGATGGTCCCGTGGCAAAGCAAGGAACAGAAAGTTAGCTGCCACGTATTACGAAAGCTATCTAGTACAGCTAACGAGTTGCACAACATGATGTGCGCGTCTTCTGACCGTCGGATCCTATCATCATAGGCACCGAACCAGTACCGTCCTCACATATCCATGGTTGTACGTATGTCTCGGGTCAACGTGATGAGAAAAGAGGTGGGGTTGGAGTGCGTGATAAACCAAGAGCATAAATTTACTCAATGGAAAGTTTTTTAAGAAACGACAAAGAGAGATCCAAAAAAGTTAATGCACTTGAACTACCCTGTCAGACTCCAGTACTATTTGTTTTTTTTAGTGTTTTTTTTTTTTAAAAAAAAATTCGGTAAGTTATTTTTCTAGTGAGACAGGATTGAATGCTATTTTATATAGTTTTTAGTAGAAACTTCGTAAAATTTTTAGGAACTTTTAATCGTTTTGAAATGTTTGTTTATCTATAAAATTTTTTATTTTAGGCTAATTTCTTTTGCTTATTATACTTTGTTAGGATTTTTGGATGGGTGTTAAAATTTTTAAAATATATATATTTTAAAAAATTTGTAAAGATTTTAGCGTAATTAGAATTTAATAGAATTTATAAAAATACCCACATATTAATCTTTGATTTTTTTTTTTAATTTTCTTTTGAAAAAAAAATTAGGTATTTTGAAAATTTTGACAAAATTTAATAAAAAATCATAACGGAGAGAGGTAAGTGAAAATTATAATGGAGGGAGGTAAGTGAAAGAAATCATAAGATCAATAGCTTAAAATAAGAATTTTTAAACATTATGAAACATTTTAAAATGACTATAAGTTCATGGAATTTTAAAAGTTTCCCATAATTTTTATTATAAGTATGTTTATTATGTTTCTATATAGTGTTTAGTATTTACATCAGCTATTAAATTGTAAATTGACACGCTCAAAAAAAAAATTGTAAATTGACGCGTAACAATTCACATATGATACTTATTACATTCATAAATTGATGTAACGTCTTTGTGTAATTTTTATGTCAATTACTAAAATATAGATTAATATTTTTTTAAAAAAACATGAGAAATGCTACATGCATTTTAAAGTTTTAACTCTAGGTGTACATTCTTTAACCTGACAATAAAAATCAATAGTTAAATTTAAAAAAAAAAAACATAAAACTCATTTTTACAAAATATAAATTGACATATAAATTTGTAAAGAAATTATAACAAAAAGTGGGTATGATGCTTAAATGAAATTATAATAAATAATGGTAAAAATTATATTTTTATTTTATTATTATTCTATTTTATTGATATAACAGTGTTAATATGCTTTTAATTTTTATTACTTTTTTTTTTTTTTTTTTTTTTTATCAATAGCTGGTTCAGGTTGACTCGGTATAAAATAGTGATAGAAGAAAATTAAAAAGTGTGGTTTATTTCTACACATTACCAAACTTCCTAGTCTAGTCCCATGATGGTGTGTGTTTTCTATGTTTGTGGAATTGTGGATGTCGAGGAGAATCTTCGTGTGGTACATTGTTGTGTTTGGATCGGAAGAAATTAATTAGAAACTTGTGGTTGGTAAACGAGTATTTATTGCTATTATAGTATTATTTCTATTTCTCATAAAGTTGAGTATTCTACAAAAATAATTAACACTAAACCCAATATCTGACAAGAAAATGCCAAATGCAATTTCAGTAGAGTAAACCCTAAATTGGTCCCTACGTTACACACCATTCTTATCCAACCTGTTCTCTTTGTCATGTCACTCTCCCTTCTGCAATTTTGTTAATACCAAACCCCACACATTGTCAGACCTCTGTCCATTTGACTGTCCATTTTCCAGCTCTTTACCTAATTGGGTTTTTTTTTTTTTTTTTTTAAAGGAAAATTTTTGCTTTTAGGTGTAGAGTGGCGTTCTTGTTGACCTATTTTTTTTTTTTTTTTTGTATTTCCATATTAATTTGTTTATTTTTATTTACTTCGGAAGACATAGATAACCTTTTTGACTTTATTGTGGTTGTTTTCTTAAAAATTCTTGAATTGAATCATTATTTAATCGCATGTATTTTGATTTTTGATAGCAACTACTGATAATAAATGTAGTTCTATTTGTGAGATGGATTTAAATAATGTTTAGTAACTGGATGTGTTTGTTAATGTTTCTTCTATTTCTTTTAAGTTTTTTTTTTTTTTTCTTGCCTAAGCATTTCTTTGAAGTTACTTAAGAAGAAAATAAAAGCCATCTTTGACTTGGTATCACAAATTAAGGTGACCTTTTCAGTTTTCTGTCAAGTGTCTTCTCATTAAGAACGTTTACAAAGTTGAACATAAAGTGCAAATAAAGCAAAAGGATTTCATTTGATTTTGCTCATTCTGTTAAAAGATCTTAATAGCGGCATTCTTAAACAATTGATCCAAAATTAGATAAGGATTCTCCCCATTCTAGATAAATTATTTTATGATCAGAATTTAAATTTGTCGCATTTAATGGTATATATAATGTTACATTATTAAAAAATTTTAAATGAAGTATTAACATTGACTTAATGTACATCGTTAAATACATAAACTTTAAATGATGATCATGAGATAAATATTATCAATTTTATTTAAAATTGAGATGAACCTAGTCTTCGAAGACTAAGGATTCGTATGGCAATGCCTTTCATGTCACTTTTTTCTTTTTTTTTTTGCAAGAAAATAAAGCATTAACAAACAATTTAGATAGAAAGGAGAAAAACTAGAACCAATATAAACCCATATAAATTTTTTTTTTTTTTTTTTTTCAACATATAGGGATAGGTTCCAAGACACATGTCACATGGGTTGGCTACTAGATGTAAATTTTAGCTTCAACTAGGCATCAACCACCACCATTTATTCAGAGAACATCTGATATTTGGCCAAATAACAACATTAAATATTTTGTAGGTATTTGCCCAATAATTGAGCTTAAAAAGCATGCTTATCAGGGAATGATAGATACAGAGGCTCTAAAAAGAGGAATGCCACTGAGAGATGATGAGGGGTCATAAAATCAAAATTGCCTCCAAAAATGTTGCTCACTGTGTCATTGCTTTCTACAAAGGAAAAGAGAAGTTATCCATAGTAGTCTGTAGAGCATGAACCTCACTGGCTTTGTCAATTCTCATCTTTCCCCATCTACGGAGGGGGTTTTAAAAAGCTCTTAAAGGAGGGGTTGTTGGCAAATGGCAATTACAAAAGGAGACCCAAACAACTGTCTGTTTGCACTGGGCCTGTGACACATGATTTCCCCATGGAAAAAGGCAACGCTAGAAACAAGAAAAAAAGTAAAAGGAGGATTTGTAACGAGGGTAATTATAGGCATGAAAAGAAAACCACTCTCTCTCTCTCTCTCTCTCTCTCTCTCTTACAAGTCACAGATCTCTGCCCAAGTAAAAACTTTTCAAGTAACAAGAAAATCCCAAACCAGCAAGGCCTTCTTTCTTTTTATTTTCTCTCCCTCCATGACCTGAGGCTATGATTGAGTGAACCAGACAAAGTTTCCTCACTGTCCCATTTCTCTCCATACCCACTACCTCTCCACACTGCTCATCTCTCCAAGCTCCAGCTTTTTTTTTTTTTATGCCTTTTCTCCTACATTTTATTCCTTTCCCTCTGATTAGACCCCAGGAAACGCCATTGCAACCATTGTTTGGTTGGTTCCCACAGTGAATCAGTGATCTTCATCTTTCCAAATTCCAGAAACCTGAAGGAAAGTGGAAGAAAGTAAGTAAAACCAAACAAGAGAGAGAGAGAGAGAGATACCCATTTCAGTTTTTTCTGCTCTGCAGCCTTCAGAGAGCAAAATGAGAAAGAATGGATGGCAACTTCCTTACCACCCTCTCCAGGTTTAATATCAAAATTTATCCTTTTATTTCTTTATAAGCGGCGAGCATTTTATTTTGTCGTTCAAAATTTCATTTTTTGGAGTGCCTATTTCGTATCTGTGAAGGTGGTAGCTGTTGCCGTATTTCTGGCATTGGGGTTTGCTTTCTATGTGTTCTTTGCTCCTTTTGTTGGGAAGAAACTGTATCAGTATATTGTGATGGGGCTCTACACTCCTCTCGTAAGCCATTTTCTTTTTCTTCTTCTTTCCTCTCACTATAACGTGTTCTCTTCTTTTTTCTACCCTTTTTAGGTTCGTCGAAGAACTGAGATCTGTTGTTTATCTGCTTGTTGCTTTCTCATTCATGTCTGGTTGTATGCGTTTTGAGATTATTTTTTTTCTCCCAGCTCGGTTCCTTTTCCTTTCTGGGTTTTTATTTTCCAACATATTTTTGTTGAATTGGTCCACTGATCCTCTAAAGCGTATATCATAAGCGGTCACTTTAGTTGATAAGAGCATATCCCTTGCTTGTCTTTTAGTCTCTTCATGTGCCTTTTAGTACCCACTAATTTCAAACTACATAATTTCCAATTTGATTCATTAGGAATAAAACCCTAACACTCAAGAACATAACTTGGATTATCTTCTGTTGTATCCTAATAAACCTCTTTATGTGAGAACCTATTAAATGTAAACCCAGAAAGCACTCTCTTACTATAATTTCGAGGTAGAATTGTAAAGAGGCTCAAATATCAAACAACTCATGGATTTTTTATTAAATTAATAGACTGGTTTTGAAATTGAAGGTACCTATCAACCATTCCCGTTACTCTACAACTCATGGATTTTTTATTAAATTAATAGACTGGTTTTGAAATTGAAGGTACCTATCAACCATTCCCGTTACTCTGTTTTTTCATGCCCTTGCAAATCCTGACTAACATGTTAATCTAATATTACTTTTGTAATAAATGGTAAACTTTTAAGAATAAACCCTATTTTGCTTGGTGAAAGCTATATGGAAGCTAACAAGCTTTTGTTTTGGGAGACATAAGACCAGATAATAAAAGGCCCTTAACACACTCTCATAATTTCACATGGTGCACAAGCCAGTTTCAAATGGTATCTGATGTTTGGTGCGGGCAACTGGTTTGTAATTTGGTATGATGACCGTCCCTTCAAACAACCATATGTTCCAGTGGTAAAACTATCCACCAGTTGTTACTAATTCAATTTGTTCTGAACTATTCCAGTGAATGGTTGCTACTAGTAACAAATTGAAGTCTGAATATCAGTAATCTGGATGCTAATTGGTGAAGCAAATTCCATTAACTTCTTGTTTCTTATCTTATCCATCTTTTCAGAACAAGATACAAGTAAGCTCGTTCACCTGTAGTGCACATATTTTAGTTTTCTCTACAATAATATAATTCTTTAGCTACAAATTTCCCATTGTTGCTTTCGGTAGGAGTTTGTACACACTATCATGTACTATAGTTGCACAGAGTTAAATTTATAGTAAAACAGGATCTCTGGTGAGTTGACTTGTTCTACAAGAAGTTTCCAAGGCAAGAGAAATCAAAGTGGTACTCACAATATTCCCACGTCTGCCACGTCTATGGCAGGGATTAGTTTGTATGTAAAATTTGGTGATACATTTAAACTAGGGTAAATTAAGATTACTACCAACCTATGTTGCAAAAACAGTTTATTACCCTAAAATATGAATCAGATGAACAAATCCTTGAAGTTCACTATTTCAGCATTGTAGTCCATATCGCAACCAATTGTTAATTGTAGTGACAGTTTCTTACCAGTCAGCATTTTCTTTACATCCTGAAAGAGGGGAAACTTTCTTCTTCGCTGTGAGACTCCCCGGTCAGCGTGAGACACTATAGCTGTCACTGCAAAAACAAGATCTTCACTCTAGCAAAAAGTTAAAAGAAAGGTGGAGACAAAACAATTACTATATATATATATATATATATATATATTTTTCTCTAAATCACAAAAACAATGGATGTTTAGTAAGAGAAGAATGTAACAAGTGTTGTTGCTACTAGTTGTATTCTTATTTTCATATTGTGAGATACATCCTCCTCTCTCAAAGAAACTTCAGTAACATCTTTTATTGTTAGATCACATGTGTCTTCGGCCTATATATTTGGTGTGCGGCAGCTGATCCTGCAGACCCTGGAGTTTTTAAGTCCAAAAAATATCTAAAATTTCCAGACTATGAAAAGTATTCAAGGCCAAAGGATTCGAAATTAGGTGGGGAATCAACTTCTTCCAGGCTTGATGCTAATGCTGCAACAGCTGGGGGAAAACCTGTGGATAATGATGCAATGGTTAAGGATGCAACATCAAATGACCATATTAATGAAATCAAGGAAAAGAATGCGTCACCAAAGCATTCATCTTGTGTCCTATTGGCGTGCTCTCCGTGTGCTTTTATCTGCAACTGCTGCAGTTCAAGTGAGGAATTTTCAGAACAGATGAGTGAAGAAGGCATGTTCTATTGCAGTTTGTGTGAAGTTGAGGTGAGTCGAGCATTTGAATTAACAATAACTTGCACCTCCATTTGAAAATATTTTATACGCTGATCTATCATGAGAAAGGAGTAACTGAATAGATCTTGATAGTCATCATTTCAAAGGCATAGCATGTACAAGTCAAGCCATGCCAGTTTAGGTTTTCATTATATCAGCATCTACTTTAGAAAGTGACATATTGTGTGATCATTACATACTACATGTCATCAAACTCACAGCTTACATCCATATTGTTCTTAGATTTTCCTTTTGACTTTCCATTTGATAGTGTATGAATTTTAAGAGATTCAAATTGTTATTTTGATGTAGGTTTTCAAGTACAGCAAGCACTGTCGAGTTTGTGATAAATGTGTTGACCGTTTTGATCATCATTGCAGGGTATACAAATCTTAATTTGTTAATATTTCTCCTGTTCTTTGATGATTCCTCTAATTCGTTGCTTAATCTTGGTTTTTGTAGTGGCTTAACAACTGTATAGGCAAAAAGAACTACCGACAATTTTTCACCCTCATGGTTGCTTCTCTCCTCTTGGTAAGCATGAGCATCCATACTATTTTCTTAACATCTTGATGAACTGTTGCCAACCCCTCCGGATTGATTTCTCAGGTCATCTAGTTCCTAGAAGTCTCCTTAGCTTCACTTCTAGCCTTGTGCAAGCATCCCTGATCTTCAGTATTGTAAAGCTCTGAATCATATGAAATGTTTTCAGTTGTCATCCTGACATGCTTATTGCCTATCGTTATGTATAATTAGTTATCATTACGTATTTTTCTGAGCAAAGTAATTATCCTTGCTGGAAAAAAAAATTTAGAACTCCTTATGCTTGAAAAAGGAAAAAAAATTCTATAACAGCGAAAATATCGTGTTTCCTAGAATTCATCACTTACTCGGGGAGTTGCTTGATGTTGTCATAGTCATTTAGCTTCTACAAAAGTTTAGGAATAGTTTTTGGATCAATCATCAAATTCTTGAACCATTCCTCGTGTCATATCGTTATCCCTTTCTGAATATCTGCTACAACTACCACAAGCTATGTGCCAGAATCTGAAGATCACCCCAGAGTAAGCATTTTATTTTCAAGTCATTTTCATTTTAATTGATTATTGACAGGTATATACATGGTTTGTTCCCCTTGGGTTTGAGATTGCAGCTTATTCTACAATGGTCAACTGGAATCCTCGTACTTATCTGCTGTTCTCTTGAGAGGAAGCGGTTTTCTGTGGATATCTCTGCGAAGTTAGGAAGCAGTTTCTCATTGGCGCCCTTTATTATTGTAGTGGTGAGTGTTCTGCTAACTTTTTCTATGTTTTTAACAATATACATATTTGTATTTCTGTTTTTATTATATATATATATATATATTTATTTATTTATTTGGGTTTTATTTTTGTTGGCTCAAAAGAGGAATTAGGACACAGAAAGTTAATTCCTCAGTTGTTTCTGTTGAGGGTTGGTTCTATGCTCAAATTTTAACATAACTTGTTTATAGGCAGTGTGCACCATTTTGGCTCTGCTTGCTACCCTACCACTAGCTCAGCTTTTCTTCTTTCACATCCTCCTCATAAAGAAGGTAAGATTGCAACTACTCTTGCATGCCGTCATGAGTTATTGTTTCAACACTAGCCCTATCTTAGTTTATTTGGGCTGGATTTTTCTTGTGGTAGTGTAAAAGATTGTTATTTAATACCTCTCATGTGTTCTTCTTCCTCTTGGATTTGAAAAAGAAAAGGAGATGATTTATTTCTTCTTTTGGGGGGTTGGGGAAGGGGGTTCACCTTCAATGAGGTTGGTATGGAAAATATCTGTTATTCCTATGTTGTTACCTCCCATGGATAAGAAAAATCCATTTTTTTACTAATATTTCTATTTTTAAACTTTCTTTGTTTTTTTCTTAATTTATCTTGTGTTTTATATTCATAAAAAAATAAAATGATCTTGTGGATTATTGTTGTAAATGAATCACACAATGAACTTTCTTTTTACACATGGTGTCACCACTCGCTTTGACTGCATCCTCTAATTGAAACTTAAAATTAGCTATTAATATAATTCCTGCATCTGACATAGGGAATTAGTACATATGATTATATCATAGCTCTGAGGGAGCAGGAACAAGAGCAACAAGGAGTTGGAGTTCAACAGAGTCCCCAAATGTCTCCTGCCAGCTCACTTACTGGATTAAGCAGTGCAAGCTCCTTTACAACTTTCCACCGTGGTGCATGGTGCACACCCCCACGCTTGTTTCTTGAAGATCAGGTAGTTTTGACCAATGTACACTTCCTTTATTGGAGATGACAGTTACTTGCATATCTGCATTACATTAGTAGTAGTTGTGCCACAAGATTTGGCTTGTCATCTTCCAAATCTCGAACTTTTTCTGTTTGTGCGTGTCTCTTGTATTTCTTTCGTTTTCAACTTCCTTAGTAGGTCTCTAACTGGGAAAACAAAAAGTAGAAGATAATTTGGGCTGGTTACAATTATCTGACCTGCTAAAAGGTGATATATTGCTATTATTTTTCATCTACATTCTTGGTTTTAAGAAGCCTTAGGTAGATGAAATTATTCAATAGGCATCAATGCACAATGGATACTCCAAAATTGCTGGAGTGTCGGTATCACACATTAGACACAGATGTGGCTCGGATGTGGCCGGATATGTGTCCAATACGTGTCTGATGATTAAAAAAATATTTTTGAACTCTTAATATAATGGGACACAGGAAGAAATGTGAATATCTGTAAATTCTGAATATTTCCCTATTGCCATATTCGTATTGTATCTTATCCATGTCCCATGCCGGTATCGGTGCTTACTATATTTGCATTTTTGTTGTGAGCAACTCTGTTAGAATGACCTTTGCCAAACCAGTAAATTGGTAATAATCCCTTCTTTTTAATATTTGCATTTTTGTTGTGAGCTACTGTCTGTTAGAATGACCTTTGCCAAATCAGTAAATTGGTAATAATCCCTTCTTTTTCTTAGGAAGTGGTCAGAGAAGCCACTGTAGCTTATTTAAATGTAATGAACTAACATCATAGATCTCATTCAAATGTGGGTCAAAATACCATTGGAGTGTTGATTTATGCGTGATTTCCGATGTCCCTTTATCTTCTAGAATAATTTGTGGAGTATGCATTATGCTCTTTGTTACCCCCGTCTCCCATTTTGGGCACTGCATAAGCGCTTTTCAGGGCACTAATTAGGAACAGAATGATGATTATGGTGACCATTGACACAATGATATTATAACGAGCAAAAATCATATGGTTCTGTTTGTTGATGCTACTGTAATTTCTGTATTTCTTGCAGTTTGATGTCGTTCCTCCAGAAACTGCGTCTGTGAGCTCATTAGGGAAAATGGCACGAGAGGAACAGATTAAGAAAAAAAATCCTGGAGCAGTAAAGATCAGTCCATGGACATTAGCACGATTAAATGGAGAAGAGGTTTCAAAGGCTGCTGCAGAGGCAAGAAAAAAATCCAAGATCTTGCAGCCTATAGTGAGACGGGATGCCCCTTATGGCCTAGAACCTGACAGTAGCTTTGGCAGCAGTGGCCGTCGGATGGTCCCAAGGCCTGATAATAATAGAAGGCGAGCCAATAAGCGGGTGCGCCTCCCAGCTGACCTACCCCTTGGGCCCCTGCCAACGGTTTCAGTTAAAGAAGTTGAGAAAGGTTTCAATGAGTCATCAACTAGTTTGGCCCCTCTTCAGCTTGAAGCGCGCAGTGCTTTCCAAACAAGCAGAGCAATGTCAAGCTCGGCTGGGATTGTTGCTTCTTCTCCTGAGAGCAGTTTAGACTCACCTGATATCCACCCATTCCGGGTCTCTTCATCAGGTGCTGAAGAGGCAAGGCGGCTCACAGGTCTGTCTGTTGCTGGTGTAGTTTCTCAGGGGGGGATCCCACTGTCAAGGTCAACCAGTGATGGGTATGAAGCATCTGGTGGGGAAGATAGTGATCGAGTTCCTTCCAGAATTTTCCAGAGGTCGACAAACTGGAGTAACCTTCTGTTCGCCTCTGGTCATGATGAGAGGGTTATTAAACTGAATGCTTCATCTTCTAGCCAGGCTAACAGTAGAAACCTTTGACCAATTATGAGCTGATGATTAGTTCATTTTGATTCCATAAGGGGAATAGTTCAACATTCTTTCATTTGTTGGCCAAGGTGTTTCGGGCTCCAAAAGATGGTCTACTTTGCCAAATTTAATTGGGAATGGGCTTGAAGATCTCAAATCAGGGCCTTCATGCGCAAGACATGTTTAAGGCTGTACAGAAATTTTAGAATTTGGGTTCCACCAAGATGTATTTGCTTTATATTTTGCTTGAGCTTCATTGCAGCGTCTAGTGGGTTTCAGGGAATTACCAGATGGTAAGTTTGCTGTTGTGCTGCTTATGATACTCAAATTTGTCATCCTTTTTTGATTTTTCTAGAAATGAATTATTCTTGGATGGCTTCTGCTTGACTTCTATTGTTACTTCCAAGACTCTGAAAAGACTACTTAACGTTCCCAATGTCATCCATCAATGCTTCAGCATTTCACAATCAGAAGTCTTTGCCGGCGGAGATCAAGTTGGCCTGTTTAAATGTTGTTGAATCTTTTTGTGGTTTTTGCTATTGCTTGTCTCTGAATCTATTGGCAAGGGTGGGAGTTATGTGAGCTAAAATGAGAAACAGATGCAAGGTTAAGAAGCGTTTAGAGCATTTTCATCGGACTACTTAAATTTTAATCCCTATTTTAGTTTTAAAAAAAATCACATTTTCCTATTTTAGTTGTTCACTCTTTTAAATTACTTATATCTAACTTTCTAAATTAAGATTTTACTTTTACTCTTTTATATAAATATTGTTTTTAAGGATTTCTTTATTCTTGTGTGGAGAGAGAATGTCATACTTAAATATTTTTTAAAGGTTTGAAAAGTAAGCTGTGCTTCTTGCTAGTGGGGAACAATACTCGTGCTCAAATTTTCAGCAAAATATGAAGCCCGTTGGAGAGTTAAAAAGATCATTTTGGACAGAAATTTCCTCCAAATCAATTTAAAAGAAATTTTCATCAACTCACTTTAATAAATGCTAAGTGTCCTATAACATTTTTGAATTTCTCAAAACTTAATGTTTTTGAGTTCATAGGTTAGTAAAAAGGGAGTTAATGACTATTAATAATATTAAATAAAACATGTCTCTCTCATGTTAGATTACACTTGGCATTTATTAGAGTGGATTAGATAAAATTTTCTCCAAATTGATTTGGAGGAAATTTCTGTTCGTGTAGAAATATCTCAATTGAGTATCTTGTTTCGAATAAAATGATAATCAATCTCAATGTGCTTTGGTCTTTCATTGAAAATTGGGTTAGACGCAATAAGTAATGCAACTTAGTTATCACACAAAACAATGAGATAGGAATAGGAGCTGAAAATCCAATCTCCTAAAGAAAATGTTGTAACCATATCAATTCACTAGGAATAAGAAACCTACTTGTCTAAATAAATTTTAGATTATCCGACTATTTATACGGGTAGGTGGGTCTTATATGTGAGAGACTTTATATGAGACTTATTTGTCCAATAAATTTTAAATTGTTTGGCCACTTATTTAGACATGCAAATCTCATATAACATTTCTCACATTATATGTCTAAATTGTTAGCTAGCAATTCGGACCGTGGATCCCAATCCATCCAAGGACAGGGTGCCCCCTAGATGAAACTGACATCAAAACCGTTTTTTCGGTTGGTAGCTGACTTTATGATTCATATTCTCCAAAACTGGAGGTGAAGCACAAGCAAGTAGTCAACATCTATGGTTAGTCTCTTGAATTTCCACACATAATTCCAGCCATTCTTTAGCATAATAATTGAAGCTCTAGCACGTCTCACAGTACTTTTTGGAGCACGACTTTGCAAATCCTCTGAAAGGAAACAACGTTAAACCTATAATTTATGCCAACATCATTATCTAACATTATAACATAGGTATAGAATTTGAGTTCAAGCTCCTACTTCGAGTTCCAAACAACTAGCATACGCATTCTGCAATTCCAAAGGTTCAAGGCCTATTTTTGATTGGAATCTTCAGCTATTTTCTGTCCAAATTGTTAACAATTGTGAGAGAACCCATTTAGGATCCACTTACCCAAATAAATTTTAGGCTGCTCAACCACCTACTTGGGCATGTAGGCCCCATAGAGAAACTCACAGTTGCTGCCCAAATTAATAGCAATCCGGGCAGCAAAATTGCTAAGAATCTCTATCAGTCTCTCAAGGATTCTGTGCTTCCCATACTTCACTGTGTCAGTGAATAAATTGATATGGATGAAAGCACAAACCATAAGAATTATGCTTAATTTTGATGTCCACATACTTTTTTTTTTTTTGACAAGTAATGTCCACAAACTCAAGCTTGTTAAGAGCCTATTAGGCCCTGAACAGTCATTAGCTAAATTAAAGCACTCACTTTAAGTATGATCTAAGATTTGATTTTCCTCTAATGTATTTTTTTTTTTAGAAAAAAAAAATTGTTTATCTACTTTGGATTTCATAAGCATTTTGAAGCCAAAGTTTGTGCAGGGTCCCATAAAACTGTGCAATTTGTGAAAAATCTTTATCTTGAATTGTTGGTTTATTCACAATATTTCCTATATTTTCCAGCAGGCAGCAGAGGACAGTGGTTGTATTTCATTGTGTGAGGGTTTAAGCTGATGTTATAATGCTCAATTCAGTGCTTCATCTGTAGGCTAGTCTAGGATAAGAGGATACAAAAGAGCATCTACACACATGAATCGATCAAAGTCTCCAATTCAAAGGGTCACAAGGTCTTTTGAATGAGTGATTCTTATATGAAAAGGAGACATCACAAGTATTACTACACTGAATTGAAACAAAATCTCATTTAAATCCCTATATGCACTTACTTTTTACAAGTCTTATAAAAGACACAATAAGACCCAATTCAAATCCCACTTCAAACACAATGAAGCCATTAACTTTCAATGGGAATGCAAACACCACCATAATAGGTAACAAAATTGAACTACGCTGTTGTCTACCAAAAACAAGAAATAAAACCAAATCCAGAACTCACATCATCTAATGGTATTCACAGATTTCATCATTTGTTTCCTTTATTCACATGTCCTTGATTTTATACACAAAAGTTTCACAAACTACAAACTAGAAACAACCGTAGCAAGGAAAAGACACCCAACAAAAAACAATAGAAAAATGCTATATAATAAACTCCTATACAATGTCATACAAGCCTTTTGACTTTCACTGCAACTTCATCCTAATTGTATTAGGATCGCACACCAGTCTACTGCATATCATTACTCAAAGCAACAACAAACAGAGAAAGAAGGTTTGAGGCGTCCATTACAAAGGTACTAACCTCATTCTAAATCAACTTAGAACAACCGAACAACATGAGGGACCTTCCCATCATCAAAGGGCAAGCTAACGTACTCCCTATGAAACTCCTCAGCAATATCTACAGCAAGCTCCCCATGGATAGCCTTGCAATACATATACAACACCAAGTTCGCCGCAGCAGTGTAAAGCAGCAGCAGCATAAGCAGAGTGGAAGTTACCACAATTTGCACAACAAACGCCCAACTCTTCCACCCATCACCTGCACCATCCGATCCCACGGCCGAAACCGCACCGGCCCACACCACAATCCCTGCAAGACCCCCAAAAAACAACAGCAAAGAAAGCGAAACACCTCTCATTCCCTTGACCAAACTCGCACTACGCTTGAACGGCTCGAACCCCCAGCTCGATTCCACCACCACAATCACAGACACCAGGGTCAAATTCACTTGCAAATACACCAACACCATAAACAAAGCAAGCAACAAAACCCCACTAAACGTTGCAAAATACTGTGAAGAATACTCAACCTCAAGCCCCAAAACCTCCATCGCTCTCATGCCCAAGAACAAGAAAAGCCCAAAAGCAAGACAAATCAGAGAAACAATGACCTGGAAAATGATAACCGTTAACAACAGGGGAAAGAAGGAAGTGATCACGGATTTGATGGCGGAGATGAGCTTGACGGGTCGGCCATAGAAGCCGTGGAAGACGCTGAAGGTGATGGAGCCGACGGCGAGTAAAGAGAAAGCGAAAACGAAGAGGGAGTAGAGGAGACAAAGGAGGTGGTTGTTGGAGAAGATGGGTTCTTCTTGACGATGATGGTGGTGGTGGGTATGGGAATCAAAAGGGTAGGTGCGAAGGAGGACTTGGGAGATTTTGCGGAAAGGATCAGCGAGGAGGTGGAGGAGGGTTGGGTAGACGACGAGGGAGAAGGATAGAGGAAGCAGGAAGAGCACCGAGAGCGCCAGGAAGTGGCGCGAGTGGGAGCTCAGGATGCGCTTTGATTCCGAGAGCACCGTGCAGAGGTTAAGCCGCGGTGCTGGGTTTGCCATGCCCGATTCAATCAATTGTCTGAGTGAAGATTGTGCTTTTGGAGGAAGAAGGGGGAGGAGGAGAGACTGCTTTGTCTTTTGCTTTTCTCGAGAAAAGGTTGATCGGATAGATTCGTCTCGGTTGAGTGTTTGCTTCATCAAACGGACCAAGATTAATAGACTCTAACTGATGACGTGGCATTACAAATTTTTATTTATATATATTTTTTTAAGTATAAATTTAAAAGCTGATTTTTTACTACGTAACAATGTAGTAAATAATATTACTCGATATCAGACAGTATAATTTAAATAGAATATAACTCTAATAACTCTAACTTGGCTCAAGTTTTTGGGATCAAGATTATTTTAATTTAAAGTGAAATGAAAAAAATAACTGATAAATATTATAATAAATTATTTTACGGCTATTATATAATTAGAATACTGTAACGAGCAAAGGCTTGCAAAAAAAAAATGTTGTATATTATAATTAGATTTTTTTTTCTATCCAACAATGCTACATGATACTTTAACTAATAATTATATTTTTTTATTTAATAAAAATTAATCTAAGAATTAATTGAGAATGTCATGTTAATATTTTTAATTAATGTTTGATAAAATTATAATATTTCATATTACTCAAAAAAAAAATTAAAAACTAATTTTCACTCTTACGAGTCACGGCACCGTAATTATATAGCAATTGTATACTGTATACTAAATAATATTATTTTAAATTACTTTAATGTTTAAATAAAATTTTAAAAATCTAATGATAGCATCACCCAAAAGAACAATTGGGCTTGGGATTATTATTGCTATATATATGAAGCCGTTGAAGTGCCTGATAAAGAAAGCTTGAGAATGGATAAGGACCGCTGAAGCTGAAATTTCTTGGCCCAAGTTTTGAAAAAACGCTCTTATTGGGCTTTAAAGCCGAATAAATTGTTCTGCCCAAACTTATAACAGTATATTAGGGTACCCACTACCCAGCCTTTTTGCCCATGAAAAGAAGTACTTGGCCCAATTATGGTCAAACTATGGTTTAACCTGTTTGAAAGATTGCATGCAAATTCCCTCCTTAATGGGCCTGTTTAGCTCCTTCCTGTTATTGGTTACTCAGCGGGTAAAAGTTACTGTGGTACGATGGCTACAACCGGTCTCCCTTTCCTATCATTTTTTGCCTTAAAAAATAAAAACACCCATTTCTCAATCCTTTAGATTTATTTGTGCATTTTAATAAATGTACTGGGTTAATGTTGGGGTGCCCCCACCTACCTCTTCTTGTATTTTTTATTTTTATTTTTATATTTTATATTTTGATAGAATATCACTTATATTTGAAAAAAAAATAGTTAAGTATCTTTTTGGTAAATGTGCTTTGGGCTATAATAAAACGGCCGTTTAGATTTTAAAAAGTATCACAAATAACATTTATTGTTAATTAAAAAATCTCCTTAATACTTCCATTCATGTATTGTCCATATTTTTTTGACAGAAAATTCACATAACCTCATTTAAAAATGCAACATATGTCTCTTAAGCCATATATTTAAGCTAACTCAACATCTCTTATAACGTGTAACTATATTACACGTGATAATTGTGGTATTTATGCCAACGGTGAGTTTAAAAATGTTATTTAAAAAAAATACTGTAATACCTTTTTTGGGGATAACATAGCTGATGGGTTGAATATACAAATGAGTTGGAAAAATAAATAAATAAATAAATATATATATATAAATATATATATATATATATATATATATATTTTTTTTTTTTAAAAAAAAAAACTTTTATAATAAAAACACTGTAGTACCGACGAAAACGTGACCCATAGTGTGACGCTGTCAGATCTACCCCCGTAAAATCCAACGAACTAAACTTCCAGACACGTTTATTGGAGGCCCCCAGTAAGTAATCGACGCCAAGTCCACAATCTAATATTGTCGAAGCCAACAATCACACCTAGCGCAGATCCTTTTCTTCCAAAACTCCGCTCTCGCTCCCATAAATCACATCTTGATTTTCTGGCATGAGACCCATCCTCAACATCCTTCACTCCTCGCGACCATGCCTACCCATGTGACCTGCCTTGTGATCATCACCGCCGAACCCACATTTTCAGGTACTGTACCCTTATCAATTGCGTGATACTCGCTTTCTTTCACCACTTTCACCTGCTCAGATCTGTTTCGCATTATTTGTACAGTACCTGCATTCTTGATTTCAGTTGCAGAGCTAGTTCCAGCTCTATAAGATCTTTTTTATTTCTCCAAATTGTTGAATTTGTGAAGAAAAAAATTTGATGGAAGTGGAGATTTCTTGTGGAGCGTCACCTAGAAATAGGTCCGATCATCTGAAAAATGATGGATCCGAAGAGACCCATGTACAAAACTTTGAGTTGGAATCCGCTGATAACATTACTGGGTCTAATTCCCAGTTCCGTTCAATGAATGCCTTGGAGATCCTAAGAGAATCTGTTAAGATTCTGCGCTACAATTCGTCGGGGTTTATGATTATCGCCGCGTTGCTCATTTGCCCAGTGACTGCCGTGCTTTTATCGAATGTTTTAGTGAAACAGTCTATTGTGAAGAGACTGACGGTTAGGCTTTTGTTGGTGGCCAAGTCCAGTGGACTTCCTCTTAGGCCTTTTGTCAAACACTCGTGCCAACATTTCGCAGAGATGGCCGTTTCATCGACAATGTGCTTCCCGTTGTACATTACCTTGTCGTTGTTATCAAAAGCTGCGGTGGTTTATTCAGTAGATTGTAGTTATTCGAGGAAAAAATTTGATGTGTCCAAGTTTTATGTGATCATTGCCAAGATTTGGGGACGGCTTGTTTCGACGTATGTGTGGGTATGCTTGTTGATTGTTAGTTGTGTCACACTATTTTTTGTTTTACTTGTTGTTGTGTGCAGTGCATGTGCTGTAATTGGGTTTTCGCAGAATCTGATTCTCTATGCTGCAATGATGATGGGTCTTGTTTTCTCGGTTATTTTTGCCAATGCAATCATTGTTTGCAACATTGCTATTGTGATCTCAGTGTTGGAGGATGTTTCAGGACCGCAGGCAATGCTGCGGTCCAGTATGTTGATTAAGGGCCAGACTCAAGTGGGTCTTTTGATATTTCTTGGATCGACAATTGGGATGGCGTTTATTGAGGGGTTGTTTGAGCATAGAGTGAAGACGCTGAGCTATGGAGATGGGTCTTCGAGGATCTGGGAAGGGCCTCTTTTGGTGATTATGTTTTCGTTTGTGGTGCTTATTGATTCCATGATGAGTGCAGTTTTCTACTTTAGTTGTAGATCGTCCAATATGGAAGCTTTGCGTGATGAAGGCCACTCAATACTAGAAACAATGACAGTTTCTGCTGAAAGGATGGGCGTTCAATGATATTACTTCGTAAATTTGATTTACTGTTAGCAAAACATTTTTGATTGAATAAGATGAAGACGAGAGTGCACCTAGAGAAAATTAGGATCTTGTTACCAGTTGTTTAGTTACGGCTGAACAGGATCAGTGTATTGGTACCACAGTATATCTTCACAAAAGAATGTATTGCAGGCGGTAGCCTCAAATGGCTCTCAATTCTTGGAGGATATTTGACTTTAGTACATAAAGTTCCTTCTTGCTGATCACAAGGGCATAGGGATGGAAGAAGGTATCAGAAAGCGTCGTGTTTCTGCACTGTAGGAGGTATATTGCTTGTAGGAAAAGTCTTGGAAACTACAATTCCTTATTGGCTTTTACATGTATAATGCATATACTTTTTTGTCATTACAGATGATACGGAATTATCTTCAAATTCATTTATAGAAATTACTACATGTTCTTTGAGTACTGACTTACGTAGTAAAAAGCTTGAGCTTTGGATAATAATTTATCTCTGGGGATGAATTTTTTACCTTCTAGACTTCAGAATTACTTCATGTAACTTTTATAATGATCTTGTTAGTGGAAATATAGGACTTGTTTGAAAGCTAAGGGACAAACGATGTGGTTTAGGATTGCACACAAGGGTAAAGGAATTCCATGATATTATCTGTTGTTGTGTGTGTGCATTTCATGAAAATCTTATCATCAGAATTCTTTTCATAGTTGTGAGTAATGCACACACTATATAGTTAGCTAGTAATTTGGTATGTCAGTTGCCATGCCATAGTCTAGGGTTTTGAGCTGTGAATGATAGGCATTGTTGTGCGTATCCACTGATGATTTCTGCAGCTTCAATTGTTTCAGTGTGTTCTGGCCCTTCTGGGATTCCATGATTATGAGGCTCATTTACAGTATGAGGAGCTTATTACTCATTCGTTATTATGTTTTTAAAAGATGTCAGTCTCGTGTAAAAAAAAAACACAAAAAAAAACTTGAAATGAAGGAGATATCCGAAGCAATCGTACTCGTTTGCATGTATTAATCTATCTGTATGCGAGTATTGTGATGATACTCTTTAGAAAAATTGAGATCTCCCTCTACAGGTTGTTGAGTCATTAGAGCTGGTGGACCTTCGAGGGGCAAGGCGAAAGGACCAAGTACCACGACGGGGCCAACACTCGGTTGGCACATGGTGCTATTATTGATTTAGACAAATCTGATAATTGGAAACTGGGACAAACCATGTTGAAATTGGACGAGGAGATGGTAGGAGGCCAACACCTGGGGCCTTCGCGAGTTCGCGGTTTGTCCGTAGGTCTGCCTCTCATCAATTTTGAACCAAGGGTTTTTATTCGGTTTGCGATTTTAAAATTTGTGATTTTTTTTTTAAGTGACAAAATGAGTAATGATATATGTTATTTTTATGTCTTTTTTTGATCCACCTAAAATTGATGTTGATTTTAAAATCGCAATTAGATTAAAATCTAATGGTAATTTATCGTAAATTTAATGCTAATTTTAAAAGTCACATCAATTTTGAGATGATACAAGAAATACATGAGAGTGACATGTAATATTACTCTTTAAAAATAACGATTTGACAGTTAAACAACTGGTAAAATTGCAGTTTAGCCTTTAAACTCGTGTGTTTTTAAAATCTCACCTGTTAGTATGCGAATTGATAACACATGTTTCTTTTATTTTTTTAATCACAATTTTATTAAAAAATGTATTTTCAAATTATATATTTTTTGTGATTTGATTTAAAATTGTAGTTTTAATATACCAAATTGCATAATCAAACAGTCCAAGCAGGGTTACTAGCTTAAGCATAAACCAGAAGTCTGCCATTCCATCCTGGGATACAAATAATGCAGAATGCACCTAGACCAAATCAATAGAAAAAGGATAAATTAGATTTTATTGCCACACATTATTAGGAGAAAATTAACTTAATTTCTAAATTTTCGCGTTATTTTAATTTAACCATTTAATTTTTAATTTTAATAATTAAGTCTTTAAGTTTTACCTCGATTTCAAAAAGCTCATTTTGTCAACCTACCGTTTAAGTAATTAATAGTGTGTTACATCAAACTAACAAATTAATGCCATGTGGTTCCTATTTAACATGTCAAGTACCAATCATACATTACACATGACACATTTACTTTAAATTATAAATATATCACAAATAAAAATTTAAAACAAAATTTGCATAGAGAGCGAGAGGTGGTTGACTACCTTGTGAGCAGGGACGAAGTCAGGAATTCTTATTAGATAGGGTCAAAGCATGAATAATAAATATATTAAAATAAAGTAGCTAAAGTTAACATGAATAAGAAATATAAATATTGAATATTAAATTAATATATACAAAATAAACAATAATCCATTCAATGTTAATCAAATATAAACAAAAGTAAAGATACAAAATAAATTTTCTAATATATTTAAATTTCAACTCAAACAAAAAATCTCATTACCAAACAAGCACAAAGAAAAAAAATCCCAAAATAAATATTAATATATATGACAACAACATTTTAAGAACATTAGAAAAGATAATAGTAATAATAAATTTTGAAGTTATAAACATAGCGGGTATACTATACCATGGATTCAAAAAGTAACAAACAAAAATTGAAAGGAAATGAGATTAGAAACTAACTTGGATTTGCATTGCAAAATGAGAAAGTTGCTGAATTGCTGTGTTGCAAATAGAGAAAGCCAAAAAGATACTGCTATTTTTTTTTTAAAGTGTAATTTACGGCTGAGTAATGTTCAAAAGGTCTATTTTTATTTTCATTGCTTTATAGACTATTGTTGTAAGCAAAATAATTGATTAAATATAAGCAATTAATATGAACAGGTTGCAATTCCAAATAGTCATTTTCTAAATGGCTTGCAATTGCAAGTTCAAAGAGTTTAAGTAGAAAAAAACGTAATGTCTGCAACTCAAATTTCAATGATTTATACATGACATTATAATAGCCTGCAACTCAAGTAGCTTACCAAAAAAAAAAAAAAATTTTTTTATTTAAGTAGTGGTGCCACTGTCTCCTTTCCTATTAACTTCAAGTGGAGCTAGCTATTTAACTCAACATATTATATATAATTTTTTGCTTAAGGGCGTCGCCCCCGCGAGAGGGGAGGGGGTGGGGTTTGTGGGGCCTTCAAATAGTACGATCCCTGCGTATGAGAGTGGCTGGCTACCCCTAACTAACTAGTGAGGGGTAGGGGTGCTCAACGGTTGGTTAATTGGCATATTTTTTCCCCTTATCCAAGCGAGCATGATCTTTTTTAAAAATCACTCAAAATGGCCAAATAGCGGGTTAAGGGTATGTGTTATCCGGATGCTACATGCCCATCCTCCCATTTAGTATTATGTTATTATATAAATCTATGTAATATATATCAATATAATTACATATGCACGCTATATCATATTGGCCTGATTTCAACAAAAATGAAAATTCAAAATCACCGATATAACGCTTGCCAAAATTAATAAATATTAATATTAGAGTAATGATACAAGTTAATTCTCATATTTACTAAAAATTATGTGACTTTTAAAATTATCATTAAATTTCTATAGTAATTTTAACAACCACATCATTTTATTTGACATAAGATAAACATGATAATTGACACATATAATAATTTTTACATTATCTATATGGTGTAACTACTATAGGCAATTGAAAATATTGTGATGTAACTACTATTTTGCTACTTTAAGTTGCAATGCGCGGGGTTGAAAGTAAAATTTAGAAAAATAGGGTTTGAGTAATTTGCGGATGTTTGTTTTGATTTTATGTTGATAATACTTTTTTTAAATTTTTTAAAAAGTAAAAAATTTTTAAAAAAGTGTTGTTAAACGAGACATAACTTTCATAATCTATATTTGGCTGTCAAATTGGTTATAGTTTGAGATTTTAACTCCTAATTTTAACAGTTTCTCATAGCAGTCAAATACAAGATAATATAATCATACTCTATGTCATAGAATATATAACAATAATGTTATGCTTACTACCAAAAAAAAAAAAATAATAATAATGTTATGCTTTACATTGGTTATCACACTGATTTTAGATTAGTTGGTGTAACTTATGTTAAATAGTTTTTTATGTTAAACATTTAAAAAAGTTAAAAAAAAAACAATTTAAAACATGTCAAAGTCGGTCAATAGAAAATAAATCCAATAAATGAGCATGAAAATAAGAGTAATGATACAAGTCATTCTTTATGTTTATTTTATGTTAATAAAAAATGATATAACTTTTAAAATCACCATTAGATCAAAAGTTAATAATGATTGATAATAAATTTAATAGTGATTTAAAAATCACATCACTTTTAATTAATACAAAATAAATATAAAATGTGATATATATAATTACTTTAAAAATAAACATCCGGGTTGACAATATAATAGGTTAAATGCCTAATATTTTTAAGAAAGGGTAAATATAAACGATAGCATGGGTTGATGCAACAGTGCATCAGCCCAGGCACATGAAAACAGTATTTTTTTTTTTTTAGCCCAGGCTGATGCACTGTAACATCAGCCTGGGCTGATGCCAATCGTTGCTCTTTTAAGAAATTATATTCTCTGAAGCAAATATACAGCCAAAAGAAAAAAGAAAAAGTTATTTCTCTTTCTAGGTAAGCTCGCAGCCTCGCACACTGGCATAAAGCAATTTCCTCTCTCTCTCTCTATCTAAAAACTCGAGGTGTTGGTCTTTTTTCAGTCGGAGCAAACCTTTTGGCCCCTGCAGCCTGGTTTAGGACTCCGAAAGCACGCTGAGGAGGTGAGCAAGTTAACGTTCACAAAATTTGATGGGCTACAATCTCCTTCACTGCTCTACAATTTTGCCTTTTGCATTTCGTTTGCGATTTCGATTGTTTTAGCTGCCACTCCGAGTACGGGATCCAAGTTTATTGGCCCAAAGTTGTTACTGTATTAGATACTTGTTAGTTGTCGAGTTGCTACGAATGCAGAACTGTCCACCTTACCTGTTTGATAAAATGCCCAAAAGAAAAATTACCAAGTAAGGTTAAAGCAGAACATTCTCGAGTTATCTAATAAAATTATCTGAGTTGTAATTTCACTGATTGGAAACTAAAATGATATTAATAACTGATAGTAATGCTGCTGCTAAATCAAATAAGTTGCTAAAATACTTGTAATACATTTGTTTTTGTTATTTTTGGGAATTAAGGAAGCCCAATTAAGGTTGAAGTAGGCATCATGCACTGTGTTAATTGAGAACTTATATACTCGTAATCAGCTTGAATTCTTTAGATGCTAGTCTAAACCCTGTTGCTTTTAGTGATTTTTCTGAAAATATGTATTTGAGCATAGTCTCTCTCTGTGGTTTAGTGACTTCATGGGAAGCTCTAATTTGACTTAAATATGTCACAGGATTGAAATGGACAGCTTCCGCCAGGAGAAAGTGCAGAGATTTGAGGAATTTGTTCATCGACGCTTGAAACCAGATCTTGTTAAAGCTATTGCTGAACGGTACGTCTTTGTTCGCTCATTTCTTTCTTATGTCAGTTGAAAGGTGCTTCTAAAAATTATCTCCACCTACCTCCTAATTAGAGTAAAACAATGCCATTTGGTTGGTGTTGAGACATGTTTAAATGGATGCAATATATATTGTAAAGAACACATTATTCTTTCTTTTGAGGGTTTTTTTTTTCCCAGGCTGCATATATGTTTGTTAACAAGTCCTAGATTGAAACTTGACATTTTAACTCAATCATTTGAGTTGGTCCAATTTGGTTTATTATGGTTTCAAAATTCACAACTGTTTTGTAAAAGCAAATAGTTGAAGAAGCAGCAAATATCTCATTTGCCAATCCATATAGTTTGGGTAGTGCTTTGTTGAAATGTTGGTTGTGACATGAGAAGTGGGAAGAAGCACTAAACTTTCAAACAATGTGATCTGTAGCTTCACTACTTTTTCTGTTCTTATTTTGCAGGGACAAGGTCTTTGAACAACAAAAAGTTTTGTATCCTTTCGTTTCTGTGTGTGTGTGTGTGTGTGTCTATTTCAAGCACACTTGGAGAGCACAATACTCCAAAGAGTTGTATGCTGCATTTGGGAGGGATGAATTGCTCTCGAAAAGGAATCTATTTTCTGTCCCAATTGGTTGGACTGTAGGTGTGACGATTTACTTCATGGCCAAGGTCTTTGGTTCAAGTCCAGGATGGCCTAGCTATGTCAAGTATGACTTGAACTATTGATTAGTTCATGCAAATCCACATTTGTTTGAATTCAAGACAGACGAGATACTTAACGCATTAGCTACAACACAGCATGGGTCAACATGCACAACACCTAGTATCTATTGTTTATGGCTAAGACATCTGTAGTATCTAATCCCATTTTCTCCCCTAGCTTTTTTCTTTCAGTGTCAGAGTCAACCTAGCGGAGTCTCTTTTCAAGTCAGTGCCTAGATTGTTACGCCTTTCGTGTGGGTCAGAACTTACCTGACAAGGAATTTCACTACCTTAAGACCGTTAGAGTTACGGTCACCGTTCATCGAGGCTTCGGTCACCAACTTCCTTGATCTTCCGGCACTAGGCAGGCATCAACCCCCATACATGGTCTTACAAATATGTAATAGCTCATTGATTGAGTGCTCTTGCGCCGTCAGTGAGATGCCACTCTAGAAAAGCTAAAATTTTAACATTGTGTTAGGACTTACAGGCTAAGGGACAGTCTCGGGTAGACAGTTTCTACGAGGCATAGGTCTCCCAAAAGGTAACAGAGGCATGCAAAGGTTTCTTCGAGCCAAAAAAAGATTGGCCCTCAAGTGCAAAGGTAGAAGGGAGCTTGATTGCAAGACCCACCCGTCAAACAAAGAAGAAAGTCGGCCTTAGTGATCCACAGTGTTGAGTGGAAGGGTCGTCGCTTAATAGATAAAAGTTACTCTTGGGATAACAATATATATTTTTTAAATTTTTTGAATTTTAGATTTTTTGATATCTTATATTGTAATATATTTCATATTAATATTAAATAAATTATAAATTTATAACTATAAAAATAAGTTATTACTACTATATATAGTTAAGTATAAGTCTCTCTTATTTAAATCATTCAAAGTACCTAGGGGTAAACCAATGATTTGGTGCGGGAGCTAAGGTCCAAAATATGGAAGAAAGAGGAATTGAACCTATCACCTCACTCTCCATCACTTCTTAAGCAGGGAGGAGATGCCATTTGATCCAAGGACCATTGTTCTAATCACATTTCTTGAGAAATATGGCTTGCTTCCTATTTCCTTTTGAGTGGCTTAGGGGTTGCTTCATAAGCATAATTTTTTCATTTGTGCAGTACCTATTGATCAGGGAATAAACTGTACATTAAACATAGCAACCCCATGTGTTGATGCTTGCTGGTGTTTGTGTTTACTTGACTCCATGCACTTATAGCTCGGATTTGCGAAGGAACATAGAGAATCTACAGAAAAATAGTGTAACCAGTCTTAGGACTTTGGTCAATCTTGGCTCTGAAGTGTACATGCAAGCTGATGTGTAAGTCTCTAACATCTCATATTTTCTGATGCTTTGTGGTGCTGCTTTCATGCTTATATATGTGATCATTTATGGTGCATGCAATTGTATCTTCCTTGTATATTTTGTTATATTTCTGCTTCCGTTTAACAATGGTACTATGGCTGGTTCACTTGTTGTCCATTATGTCCTAGTTAGCTACTATTTTCCTTGCTTCCCTGTGGTGCTGATTATCATCATCATGGATTATGTTGGAAAAAGCATTTACATCTTATGCAGGGACAGATCAATGGGACGTAGTTTGTGGGCCTGGAATTGAATGAATTATTTCAATGATGGGGTTACAAAAAAATATGTGTATTGTTTGGAGGGGGAAAAAAATTAAAAGGATAGTCTCTCTTTTGTTGTCCATCATGTCCTCCTATGAATGAAAAAATTAGCTTTTCTTTTCCTTTTTTTGGGGGTTGGGGGGGGGGGGGGTCGTGGTGGTGAGAGAAGGTGTGCCAGCTTTCAAGCCTGTCCATGGTAGTATGAGCACTTTATATGTTGTTCTAGTCTGAACATGATCACTTTGAACTAAGATTTTGCATTGAACTGTGTTTAGCTGTGTTGAATTAGATAATTAGTTTCTAGTTAGTAGTTACAATTTTGTACTGTTTCAGTCTGATTTTTTTTAATGGTTGGGGGGCTGTTTTATACATGCTTACAGTCCAGATACACAGCGCGTATTTGTGGATGTTGGACTTGGATTCCATGTGGAGTTCACCTGGCCTGAAGCTTTAAATTTCATATCGCTAAGGGAAGAAAAGCTAACCAGGTATACAGTATTTCTTTTATAACAAGATATGCTTTTATCATTAGTATTCCAGCTGTAATGAATCGAGTTGTCTATGAACAATTGGAGATTGACTTGTTTAAGCTCTACCCAAGCTTGGTTTGTTTAACAAATTGAACTTAAACAATAAATTTGGTTCAATCATTAATCGGGCGAAACTTGTATGAATTAGGTTTGACTCTGGTTAAAAAATGACCACACATATCCTTGCTTCCCCCACCCCCCCCCCCCTTCTCTCCCCTAAAACCACTTTAAATTCACTCAAAGGAAAAGAAAAAAAGAAAAGAAAAAAGGCCACTTAAAGTCATCACATCAACCAACTAATTTATTGATCCCACCCACTTTCTTTCAATCCTTATTACATTAAGGTATTTTGAGCACCAAGTTAGCCAACCTAAAAACTAAGCCCGAGTATCTGGGAAAAAGCAGAATATTTGTTGGAAGAATGGGGGATCCTTTTGAACAACCTGTTATAATAGGAAAGCCTTATATCTTGAAATTAATTCATCAAGTTGATGATAAAATACATGGACGTTCCAGCGGACATTATGCACTTGCTACACAACAACCCCCTTAGAGGAAGGGCTAAGCAAGGAGGACAGCGGGTTGGAGAAAGTGTCGATCTTCTTTAGAGCCTCCATTTCTTCTATCATAGCTTTCTTCCACCGAGGATAATTGAGGGCTTCTTCAAAATTGGGAGGGTATCTTGGTGGAAGAAATCGCTGAAACGAAAGCTTTAAAAGAAGGAAGCTTGATAGGACACAAAATTCTTAATAGGGCGAGAAGTACAATATCTATGGTGTTTACTTGTATAAATTTATTTGTTTACTCTTGCATAGCGTAACTAATTTTGATAGTGCTTCATGCACTTCTTGAAATCTATTTGGTTACAACTATATCAAAGTGCTGCTTATATAGCACTTTGAACTTAGTATAGAAACACTCTGCTCAAAGCATGTGTTTTCTGGTCCTCGTATGGAGATTTTATTTTTCATATATCAAGGTTCCTTGGCCACTGTCAAGTTTCATCCTAACATTCACGCTGCCGAATGTTCGTCGAATGATTATTTAAGATGTGAAGGCTTTCACAGGTTGCTAAATCTTAACATACCATTTTAATCATGACGAGAATGTGATGCTTACAATCTTCACCAATATGGTAGTTTAATTACACTATCTGCTCTTTCCTGTCTGTTCATCTGACTTGACATTTTTTTGTTAGCTTGCTGTGTATAATTGAGCTTCTTTTCTTATTTTGTGTAAAATACAATCAAACTGAATGCCGCCGGATTCCATTTTTCAGGCAAATAGAGGAGTACACTCGGCTAATTGCTTCTATTAAAGCCCAGATAAAGCTGGTATGTTCATTTATAATGATGGTTTGCTTTTTATTTTTTTCTAACATCTCTTGCAAAGTTGGAACGCCCGGTTAAGGATCTTCTTTTCTAACAAGTTTGGGAGGCGAGATTGTATTGAAACAATTAAGATTAAACGTGAACCAAGGATAACAGTTTTCTTGATATTTTGAATTTAAGTTCTTTATGGTGAAGACATTTCTAATGAATTAACTTCTTTTGTTTCGCCTGTGTGAACAAGTCTTTCTTTCTTTCTTTTTCTGCACTCTATGGACGATGATCTCATTTGATTGCATACAGGTTTGTGAAGGCATTCGGGAGTTACTGCAACTTCCAGCAGAGAGATCTGTACAAGGGCCCATTTTTTGACATTTGATCTGGATGTAAGTATACATAGGTTTCTCGTCTTACATGACTTGCACTCACCTTAAGAAGAAAGGACTGAATGGGAGGAAGTTAATTAACTTTCTGATACTTTGAATAGTCAAGGTTTAAACTTTGAAATTATGGCTAGAAGAATTCTTTTTTTTTATTTATTCATTTCTCTATAGTAACAAAAGGAAATTATTGGAATTGCACCTTACATATGAAGGCATGAGCCGATCTGGGCAAGCCCAAACCTATACGGATAATCCAAGTTTGTTTGTTTGATGTGCCAACTCAAACTTGGTAAACTTAAGGTAGAGGAAAAATTTATTGTCACAAGCCCAAGCTGAATTTGGCCCATCCTTTTTTGACCTTTTTTTTTTTTTTTTTTTTTTTTTTCAATGCTGGGAAAGGAGGGAAAAGGGGTGCCCATCTTTGCTTTGATGCTATGTGAAGACCTTTGTCTGAGTACGTATGTGTCTTCATTATTTTTCCGCATTCCGTAATGAGCCTATCTTTTTATCTTCTTCTCTCGTTTTCCGAAATTGTTTATTTAATGGTGTAGGACCCTTGAAAGTGGAAAATTTCCTTATACCAGAGGTGCTATCACGAGAAAACTTTTCCTATTGTGAGTTGCCTTCGAATTGGATTTTCCATTGCCTATGAAGCCGTAGATTTCCATAAATGATTCCTATCTCGAAATTTCAGATAATAATTTCAGTAATATTACATATAAGATTACATATAAGATTATTGTATGTAACATTACTCGAGTTATGTAGCACTGTATTAAATAACATTTTTTTTTTAAGAATATGCATCTTTGAACTTGAGATGACACAAAAAAAAAAAAAAAGTTAAAAAGGTTGAGACTTGAGATGTCTTTTTTGGTTCACAAACCAAATGATACGAAGAAGAAAATAAAAAAAATAAAAAGCATTATCTTCTATTTTGTTCTCCTAATTAGTGATGGACCAAATGGGAAATGGAATCCAATTTGCTGCCAACCAACCAGACGCATGGAAGACTGACTGTAGTCCACCGTGGAAGCCGATTGCCGTGGTCTGTTGGTGCAACTTGTGGGGATGGGACAATAAGCAACAGCAGGATCCGACCGTTTATGTGGTGGTCTACTTATTTTCACACCGTTAACCGTTAGGCCGAGGGATGAATTTGTCCGTCGGATCAATCACAAATAGAGAAACTGTAAAATCACAAATGCAAAAGAAACTACTGCTTTTACCGACAACTATTGGATTGATTGGACCAATAATGCTGCAATAACAACGTCGGGGCCAGTGTTTATTTCTGCACCCCTATGGCTATGAACGACGGTGATTTTAAGGTACCAATCTGCCCTTCTCCGTAATCTCCGGTTCAGATCTCTTGCCCCGAAAATCAAATCCAAATCCACCCTTCCCTTTTCTGATTCGTCCATCACCCTCCTTTTTTTAAGAGAATATTTTAAATAATAGAAATCATAAATATGATCTTCCAGTACCGACTCACTGCATCAATCACATGAGAAAATTTTGATTCATTGGCTTTTTATTGGTAGTGTTTAAGTATTGCTTAGAATATTAATTTAATTTATTAATTATATCAATTTTTTATTTTTTTATTTTTTTATAAGTTTAAATTTTGAGTAATGCTAGAATGGTCTTCAATATTAAATATATAGAAGGTGTCACCGTGAACAAGTGAGTTAAAAAAAAAAAGAAAAAAAGAAAAAAAGAAAAGGGGGATGAATTCGTCTGTTGCTGTCACCCTCATTTACGAGGGTGCAGAAGAAACAAAAAGTTGGTGCGGGGAATAAAACTTACTTACGGATCTTACACTGCCCCTAAACGTGTAGTAGTTTTTGGTTTTGTTTGCTTGTTTGTTTGATTAGGCCGTTGGAACATGGGATTGTGATGGAACGGGCCGTAGAGCATCAGTATTATAAGGTTCTATCACCGACAAGAGGAATCCAGGTTATGTAATTTCGTATTCTCATTAAAATGCCTTGATTCTCGTGTAAATATTACGGGCTCCACAGAAAATACCAATAAAAAGTAATCTTATTTTATTCTCATTTGTATTTCTTGATCGTACTAGTGTGTAATTCCTCATTCATATTTCACGTTACATTTGCGAATGTCTACATCAATCGCACATATAGGTTTTAATAGGTGAAGGAACCTTTTTTTTTTTTTGGTCATTTTTTTTTAAAAGATAAATTTTAGAGCATCTTGAGCGTATTAGATACAATGTTTATTCAGCTAAATTTATTTAATATTATCCATTTTTTGCCTCCAACATATTATTAAAAGCAAGCTGAAATACATTTGGAGCTACAATGAATGGCAAGAATATAATAAAAAATAAAGAAGAAATCGAATAGCTAGATAATTTTAATGTTTGAGTTTGTATTAAAAAATAACAAGCCAAAAAAAGAAAAGAAAAGAAAAAAAAGCTTCTCCTACTTGGTTTGTGGCAGCATGAGTTATATATATTGGTGGACCCCTATCTTTGTGTCAAAGGGCCACGTTGATTACCCCCGTCTTTCTTCTGTCCTTTCCGAGGCCGTGCAGTACTAAAAAGTTGTGGGTGACGCAGAGAGAGAGAGAGAGAGAGGGAGAGAGCGAGAGAGGTTGAAGAGACAAAAGGGGAAGTCGAAAGTCAGACTTGTGTGGGCTTTTTTACTTCAAAAAATCCCAATCTGGGCTGGCACTGGGTTAAAACCATTCGTGGTGGTGGGTCCCCAGAATGCCTTTAAGCTTTTTCTATTTCTCTCTCTCTCTGTAAAACTCTGTTGTCCTTGATGGTGTTGCATGCATGGATGGTACGTATAATACATTACACTGACATGGTGTAGGCCTGTGCTGTGGCTACCGTCAAAATCGATTGCCCCTACGTTCTAATATATCTTCTTACTTTTCTTCGTTCTTTTATCGATGCTGGGACCACTCTTACTTTCGAGGACCGAGTACACAGTTATAACTTTTTATAACAGAGCCTCGATTTTTCCTTCTTTTTTTTTTTTTTAATGTTCAAGTAATTCATTACGACTTGGATATTTACTTATGGAGTTTACTGATGGCAGTTGATCAGCTTGAGCTCAAATCTACGAGCACATGGGTCAAATATGTATTGAGGGTTGTCGGGTGCGTCGGCGAATATACCTCTACTGTTTAAAACAGTGGTCTTTTGGGAGAGTGAGAGTTTTTTCATACTTTACACAGTACCGGTTTGTTTTCTTTACATTCATCATTCATGGATTCTATCCCTTCTGCATGGGTCCTGCCAGGTAGTGCCTCGCTATTGGACAATATTTTGAGGTGTCGTTTGGTTATTGACCCTGTTCGGCATATTTTTTGTTAGAGCATCTCTAGCAATACCTTTTATTTTAGCTTGTAAAAAAGTATAATCTTCTACATTTAGTTATTACTTTTTCACTACACACTCCACCAGATCCTTTATTCAACCCTCTACTTGCCTTTAAATATTATTTCTCATTCTTTTTTTATTATATTTTTTTTGGCAACACATTCTTCTGCAACTTGAAGACAAGATCTCCATCATCAAAATTAGAAATCCATCTTCTAAGATTTGGCTCAAGGATGAACAGGGTGCCAACAATCGGCCGTGAGATCCTCAAAAGTAGATGGATAGCGACGGCGCGTACATCATACGCGCGCCGGAGCGGTGTGTCGCGCACATACACGAGGGTGGAGCCGATGGGGAGGAGCGGAGCATGTCGGAGAGGGAGGTGGTGTGGCGCGTGCACGGGGCAGAAGGCCGGAACGCAGCAGATCAGGGGACCAAATTGCAGCCAAAAAGAAGAGGAAAAAGAAGGAAGAAGAAAAAAGAGAAAAAAGATGAAGGTCAAGTTGCAGATCAACCGAAGGAAAAAGAAGGAAGAAGAAAAAAGAGAAAAAAAATGAAGGCCAAGTTGCAGATCAGCCGAAGGAAAAAGAAGGAAGAAGATGAAGGCCAAGGGGAAAGACCCCTTCTGGAAAAAGAGAGATTTCGACAGCTCGGTGAAGATGAGAGAAGAAGAGAAAGAAAGAAGAAGAAAAGGGAGAGAAAAGAAAAAGAGAGAAAGAAATTAATTTTTTATTCCAAGAAGCTGCTACAGTAAACTTTATGAAAGTTTACTGTAGCAACTTGAATGGTGGGCTTCTATTATAAAAGCTCTGCTGAAGGAAAAAATCATACCATAACATCTAAATTTAACTATTATACCCCATTTAAAGGGTCTGCTAAAGATGCTCTTACGTGTCATCTTTCTATGAGACATAATATTGACAAGGTAATAGAGTCGAAGTAAATGTGACATGTTCCTGTTGTAGGGTGGTGGGATGCAATGTAGGTTTTCTGCCTCACATTTTGGCGTTCTTCAACGTCCTGCCGCGAATCTCAAGAACAATTGAGGTGAGTGGGTAAACGTTGATCCCTGTGACGCACTTTCTTAAGATCATTAGACTTTTGGGCTAATAAGCTTCGTCTCGGACCTGTTTGGGTTGGTGGGCTAAGCAGGGTAAATATTGGATACATCATCAGATCAACATTTGTTTTCTTTCCTTTTTTTTGGCGAATAAAGTTTGTTGTGTAATTCAATCAATAGGTACCCGTGGTACTCAAGTGTGGCATTAATATGTTTATTAATGTGTTTTGAGCGTTTTTTTTTTTTGGGAAAAGTCCACATACCCCCCTCAAACTACCACCCAATTGACAATGTCCCCCCCAAACTACCAAACAAATGACAATGTCCCCCCTAAGGACGAAAATACCCTTAATAAAATAAAAAAATAATAATTTCTTTAAAAAAAAAACTAAACTAAAAAAAAAAAAAACACAACAATTCATAAGGCTAGAAAAGACTAAAGCTAAAAAATAAAAATAAAAAACAAAACCAAAACAAAATTAATTTTTTTTTTTTAAAAAAAAACTACAAACCAATTGGACAAATTCAAGAATAACAAAAAAAATTATAAACATTTTCTTTTAAAAAATTATAATTATTTTTTTAAAAAATTATATTTATTATTATTTTCGAATTCATAAGGATTAGAAAAAACTAAAACTAAAAAAAAAAAAAAAAAACTAGCAATTTTTTTTATATAAAAAAAAAATAAAAAAAATAAACACTCCAACCCAATTAGCCAAATTCAAAATTTTAAAAAAATTATAAAGATTTTGTTTTAAAAATAAAATTAAAAAATGGTATTTGATCTTATTGAAAAATCTGTAGGGTTATTTTTGTCTTTTTGTTGCCATTAGGGGGGACATTGTCATTTGTTTGGTAGTTTGGGGGGGACATTGTCACAATTGAAAGTTTGGGGGGGACATTGTCAATTGAGTGGTAGTTTGAGGGGGGTATGTGGACTTTTCCCTTTTTTTTTTTTCTGGTTTGAAAAGGTATTCGTAATATAAAGGTAAAAATTGTTTTTATGCTTTGAAGAGTATTTTGCAATTTGAGTTTGTTAATGCAGTTGTGACACAACACAAAAATACAAACAAACTTTACCTATATACACTTAATTTGGGGTCAAATATGAGAATCTTGCTTGCGAATATTTCACTCTCAATTGAGCAATAACTTCTTGTATAGTTACCATCAATTTGGCTTTAGGCAAATTAGGCTGTTTGAGGCCTTGATATGCAGATGCTCTAATTATATGTTCAACTTTAGTCAATACCATAATCATGAGGTTTGTCTTGCTAAGCATACGTCAAGCATTGATTGATTCAATGCAATAGTGTAAGAGAACAAATCAAAACAGGAGGAAAAACACATGGTATTTTCTTTCATTCAGGATTTAAGAGTAAGATCATATGCCCTTTTCCCCATTCAATTAAAAAAAGAAGAAGAGTAAGATCATATGTAAAAATTAAAAACTTCAAAATCAGCATAGACGAGAGAGATTCATAACTCCCTCGATAAATATAAAGAAATTTAACTACAATTTGCATCATCTAGAAAGGCCAACAGAGAATTAGCAATTCATTCTTGAATTGACCTACAAGTTAGTCATAATTGGGAACTAGCTAACTAATGCAATCATATTAGACTACATCAAGTAGTGTATGGGTCATATAGTTTAGAATTTTGATGAATGCAAGGAGAGCAAGAAAAATCAGCAGTAGAACATTAGTTTCTTAAGATTTTCACTAAGTTTTGGTAGGGGAGTAGCTTTTGGAGGGGCAGGTCGGGAGAGTGTAGAAGCATTTCTCATATAACCTGTATTCTCTGTGCGCTCAAGGTAAAGTCTGCCTCTGTATGCAGCTAGGTGGGCATAGTAAGCCGGGGGTACCAAAGAAATTGGTTTGGTGCACCTCACAAATGTGTAGCAGAGACTGTAAACCAGCTTCTGAAGTTCATCAGAAGTGAACTGGTTTTCATCCCACAAGACATGGTAATGGGTTGGCCGGCTTGTTCCTTTCACACCCCAATGGCTACAAAGATAGAAATCAAATTCCCTTGGATGAGTAATCACAGTGTCAACCACTGTGCCTGGAGGAACATTTTCATCAAAAAACTGGTTTTGGGTGGAAGTTGGATCGATTTCAAAGGGGAACAACCTTGTGTGATGCCTCTTCTGGACTACTGAAAAAGTGATGAGAGGTTTATAGCCAGGGAATCTAGAACATGCGCCCCTAATGGCTTGTAGCTCCTCTTCGAGTACTTTATAAAATTGGGTTTCACTTACCCCATCCCTAAAGAAGATTATTCTCTTGGGGAGTTTCTTTACTTCATGGCGAAAATCCTCAAGTAATTCCCCGACCATTGCACCAAGATCCTGGATGATTTCTTGCCGATGTGTTTGGGACCTCATTCTTGAAACATACTTGTTTGCTGCTGGCCAATTCATGCTACCAACCACAGCAGCAACAGATGGGCTGAAATCATCAAGTGGGTGAGGGTGTGTCACATCAGCACCCATAAAAATTACTGGCTCATCACACTGGAGGATGCGTGGGATTTGAGAGGGTAATGAATTGTACAAGGCAACTGTGCATCCACCAACTTTGGCATTGATCTTGAGAGCCAAATTTGCCAGGAATTGAGAACTCAACTTGCTGAGGTTCGGATATAAGCAACACTGGCTTACAACCCCAATGCTTGTCTCTGCAATTCGCTTCAGATCTGCATAGCCTTTATGTTTTCTCTCCATTATGCAAACAAGCAGCTGCAGATTGTTTGATGCCGCTTTGTGTATTTTCTTGAGTTTAGATTCCAAAAGAGAGACATTGTTAAGCACATGGGCTGATTCAAATTGGGGGCTAACTATTGTGCTTTTGTTGAGAAAGATGCCTAGTTGTTCACACCTCTGTGATAGCTGGTTTATGAACTTCAGAACGTAGGACTTCTGCTCAGAGGTGCCACCGAAACTTATCAGTGCCCACCTTTCAATTTGAGCTCCTTCAAAAACGTGGCTGTCCAGAAGGTTCCACTGCCGGTCATTGCGGGAAGGAATCAGATCTCTCACATGACCGCCATCGCCAAGCTTTAACTTGGGAGGTTGAAGGATTCTTCCATTTAATCGCGTCATTTCTCTGGAAACATTGAGTTTGAACTCTCTTTCTTGGATGCCACTGTCGAGATAGAAAAAAATAAAAACACTTAGAAGCAATTTCATAACCAACCAAGAAAGTTCTAATAGTAACAAAAAACTTTCAAGAGAATTCAGGACAGAATTTCTTCACTAGCAAACTTTCAGAAATAACCTTGTTGGCCCAACAGGTCCTCTCATGACTCCATCTATAATAGCTTTTCGCTCTCTTGGTCGCTGGCAACCCATCTTAAGTATTCTTGCCGTCTGATCATCTGAAAGCTTCCCAAGAAATTTCTGGCCTTCACAAATCATACAAAGCTCCATAGGAAGATAACACGGTTTACTCCGACTAATTTGCAAGCATGGCATGTTTCTGAACTGTATATCATAATTGTAATGCTCCTTGAAGTAAGACACCAGCCTCAGGTTCTTCCCATCCCTGTTTGCAAAACAAAGATTTTCAGTAGCTTCCTCTGTTAAACCATAGACCCGATATCTCTGAAGAGTCTCTCTGTGGCAAACAAAGACCCTGATGTTCTTCAATGCCTTCTCAACTTCCTTCCTCTCTTCACCAATTAAACCCCTTGTCTTCCTATGAGAAAGGTCCCGCAGAAACTCAAGACGCTTCTGCAAGTAGGGGATTACTCCAATGCTTTCATGAAAAGCACTCACAGAGAAATCTACGTTGAGAGCAAGTCCTTGTTGGGTTGGACGAAGGCTCTGAAAGAACCCTCTCAATCCAACTGCTCCACCCCCAATGTCTTTAGTTCCTCCCATTGAACTTGAATACAGTGATCTCCCAACAGATATACATTTCTCTGTCGGGCTTTCCCTTAAAACAACATCCAAAGCATGGAGATAATCTTGAGGAAGCGGGATCCAATCGTCTCCCTCCTTGCTCAAGTAACTAGTTAACTCCTTTCCGTCAAACTTTGACACAAGTTTGATGTTTATCCGAAATAGTTTAAGCTTTTGAGGCTTCTCTAGCAAGTCATTGAATTCTCCTTTTGGCAAAGCAGACTTGCTAGTGGGGAGTGGGAGGCTTACATAGAATTCAAGCCTATCATTTTGGAATTCAACGGGGCTGTAAAGGTTCTTTCGACCATCATAGGCCGGAAAAGAACCAGAGAGCGCAATCGAATTTTCCTCGACCAATTTCTGTTTGATCATTCGGGCAACTTCTTTTGGGGGATTAGGAGAGATTTCGACATTGTAATGGAAAATTCGTTGAGATGAATCAAATTGGACAAGAAAATGGTTGGCTAGGAGAGAGATAACTGGCCCTTCTACGCCCCCAGAATCTGGTCTTCTTGTAGTCACTAGTGCTTGTGGTGTCCTTGCACCTATGACCCTTCTTCCATTATCTCCTTTAGGGGGTAAACTTTTTGGCATATCGAATCCCTCTGGAGCTGATTAGACAAGGAGGACAGAACAAGATGAGCCCGACTGATTCAACTCTACCAATCATAAAGTTGAGATATTTTAAGCCTAAATCGGCAATGAATGGTGGAATACCTTAAACTACAAAAGAGAAACATTACAATATACGACACTTCCATATCAAAATCAGCAGTACATGCCATTTTTATCAATTATGTTCTCATAGTAGATAACTCAAAATAACAAGATTTCCATATTTGAATAAGAACAAAGAGATAAATTGGGCCAAAAGAAAAGAAAAGAAAAAAATAGGGAAAACAGAGTAAATAGCACATCTTTCTCAATTCTCGGCCTTCTATAATGGTTAAAACTACGATAGTAAGCAACATGAACAAAGTACATATCCTCCCCAGAATCTTTAACCATAAACCATACTTGCACTTCCAAAGAACAAGCAGCAAATAAAGGGGTAAAAAAACAGAATAGATAAAAGAAGAGGCTTTTGATATTTACCTGTTGAAATTGTGACATTTCGAACCTGGGTATCCGAGGAGGAGACAAGAGGAGGGTTATTCAGCTTGCATGAAGGTTTGTAGAGATGGGTTTTTGTTCTAAAGCTCTGGTTTTGAGGAAAAGGTGGAGTTAAAGCCAGCTGAAGAGGTATTTGAGGAGGCAGAGGAAGCAGCGCTGGGTAGTATCTCTGGTACTGGTTCTGGTTACAGAACCCATACTGATTTGAGTACTGTAGTAGCTGATGCTGATACTGGTACTGATGCTTGTGAGGGTTGGCTCTGCCCCTGAAACCTCTCGTTTCGGTGGTGCATTTCTTGTTAGCATTGGGCTCTTCTGTCTTTTCCATTATTTGCTAGAGAGAAAAATAGCAAACAGAGATGGACATGAAACAGAGAGAGAGAGAGGTTCTGATTTTGTTATCAGTAAGACTGGGGAAGTTGTCTCACAGCAGACTGTAGTTATTGTACAGTGAGAGAGTTTTTTGGGTTTTAGTTACTGGAGCTTTTTTGTGTCCAGCTCTGAAGTCTATTTCAAAGGGAATAGATGGGAAGGACGAAGGCCTGGATATTGCTTTTATAAAGGACGATGAATATTGCCAGTACTCAAGTCTCTTTGGAGTTGTGCAAAGAGTATGTTTTAAGGGCTCTAAAAACCCTTGGGAATAAATATGGATCTGTTTTTGTGTCCACCTGGAAAACAATACAAGGCCATCCTAGCCTTTTCTTGAAAATGTTTGGTCAGTCAAATAGGGAGGGAATCAATAAAAAAAGGAACTCTGCTGTAGAAAATTAGAAATATTATGCTGATAGCGATGGCCGATCGATGGACTTTCAGTTTCACAACCCTACCCGGCCCTTGGGGTTTATATTTGCTTTTCAATATTTTAAGCATCATCCTGCTTATCATTTTTATCATTGCCATTGTCTCAATCCAAGCTTTCTACTGGGGTCAAATTCATTTTATTTTACCACATTTTAATATTTAAAGCATCATCATGATTCATGTTCATTATCGTCACCTTTGCTACTGCCTAATTTAACACAAACAAATTTAGAATGTAGACCAATTTACATGAACCATTTTGCAGGGAAATTTTGACTCTCTAAAACCAGATTGAACAAACTTGGGGATTTCTTCTAAATTAATGCTTATGTGCTGGACTGGCAAGTATAATTAGCAACCAAAGTTTTTGCAGCTTCTTTTCAAACCTTGCTTGATAACGGCCTAATGGAGCTACTTAAACACCCCACGTTATTCTTTGACCTCAGGCGGACAACGTTAAAAAAGAATGAGAATCTTCTATTCCCCCCATCTCCTTGGATGCTTACAGGAGCACGGAGGAACCTTTACCCACCCCCTACCAGAACAGAGCCTTTTTTTTTTTTTAATTTGTTTTTTATTCAATGTAGAAGAAGGAAAATAGATTTCAAAGGGGATCTTTTTGGGAGAAATTTCGAAAATGCTTTCAAACACATTGTAGAAAGTGACCTATTTAGATGTGCACGAGAGTTGACACATCTTGAAATCTTTGAAAATGATCTTCTTTTTAAAAAATAAAAACTCAAGGTAAATATCCGCTGCTACAGAATTATAGCATTTAGGTCACCAAATACATCTTCCTTACAAAGTCACAAACCTCTTCTTTCATGACTATTTAGAGCATCCTATTCCTGGGCTTCAAACTCTTTTTTTTCTTTGAATCTTAAAAACTATACCTAAAAATCACCGACATTTGGTTTTTTTTTTTTTTTTTCACCTTCATTTTAAAGAAAATGTTACAACAATGTTCTTACACATATGAAAGATTATTCATCTTTTATTTTATTCATTTCTATTTGTTTAAGCTAAAATAATAATAATAATAATAATAATAATTTCTTCCTAATCTCCTCTCTTTCTTTAGCTATTATCTCTTCAGAATTTGTTGAAGCCACTGCCATTTTTAGCCACCCTTTTGCCTCATCTTTTGGCAACATGATTAGTAGCAAGGGATGAGAAGGGGCCATTGATACACTTGAGAAGGTGGGTCTCTTTAATATTTTAAGGATAGACATTGTTGATTATTGGAATGTGGTAATGGGACAATATGATTAGTGTGGAGCCCCAAGGATACTAAACTCATTTTTAGATTTGTACCACATCATAACCCACTAAGTCCACTGCTTTTTTGTTCATGAATTCTTCAGCATATGTTGACAAAAACTTAAGATCAATGGTCAGACTGGAAAAAGAAATATTAATTGGTCAGAAGACCACAACACTTTCTGACTTTGCGCTATTTTACATGTGGCAAATTTCAATCTGAGTGCCTCGCTATTGTGCTTAATTACCTGCCAATTAAGAGGAAAAGTGAGTTACCCAACTTCAAAATCAGGCGGCAGTTTGTTAATCCTCACTGAATTAAAAGTGAAAAATCCTAGACTTCAATCACCAGCCAACCCCAAAAGTTGTGATGATGGCTTTTTATCTTTATCTTTATCTTTTTTTTTCCTCCTTACTTTAGTGGCCTAATGAAAAGACCACATGTGCTTCGGTGCATTTCCCCGAAAAACACTTATTATTTAGCCAAAACAGTTTCCAAGAAGAAATAATAACCGATAAGAAGTAAAATTCACACATAAATATGCACGAACATGCATACACATTTACATTGCATATATTATTTATTATTCGATGTCGTCTCAAGGTGCACATCCCTACTGTTAGCAGTGATCAAATAGAAAACACTACAGATTCAAGAAAGGATGGTATAAGAAGAGGAATATATATATACATATAAAAGACACGCCACTCACCCTATGAATAAAACTTGAACTATAAGATAAAACTTTTCTTTCGCTTACACTAAATGACGTAAATTTTTTAATGTTGTTTACTATTAAATAACACATATCTGTATCGGTTCAGTAGCTACTGATGCAAATTCAATTTCTCAATTCCATGTTTAACGTCATTTAACAAGCGATGTTATATAAACGACATAAAAACTTCTACGTTGTTTAAGGAATATCAAGTGTTATTATCTAAACGACACTAAATGCCTTTTTTTTTTTTCGCAGAATATATATATATATATACACACACACCCGGGGCATATAACCATGCATGTATAAGAGGAAAGTCTTTGGACGGTGTGTAATTAAGATGGTTTTGATATATTTGAAGACTTGAAATGGCGTACACAACATTGTTTGTGGTTGAGATTTTTCACTAGAAAGTAGAATTAATGACAACTTCTAAGCCTGATGGCATTGTTTATGATCAAAGAAACTGTAAAGATCATCTAAACACAGATCGGCACAATTGTGGTTGCGTATATTTATATAGAGGGGCGAAGAACATTAGAAAAATAATTTCATATATATATATATATATATATGGGTTTGATACCATGTTAGAGATGAATCGATCGAGAGAGGTAAAAGATAGAGAGAGAAGATATGAAGAATATAATTAGAGATTAACGTACGTGGTTCGACTCTAATAACCCTCTGGTTAATTTCTAGGATTAATCACCTTGAGGCTTGAGCCTTATACTATGCAAGAAAAGTCACAACCATAATATAGTTGTTGGAGACCAAGACTAGAATTTTGAATTTCTCCTATCATTATGGCTGACTCACTCATCAATATATCAACTAAATTCAACTCAGTCAAAGATAGAGACTAGAGAGCGCACCTTCATCATTTTAAAATTTAGGGAAAAATGATAAATTGGTTGGGATTGTGATATATAGTTCATTGGGGTTTAAAAATGACTAAATACTCATTGGAGTAAGATAAAAAAAAAGAGAGAGAAAAAGAAAAGAAGTTAATGCAGTTAGAAAAATTGATAGAATCTAGTAATATGTCACATGAACACTAATTATATCGTGACATGTGTCATTTACAATAAAAAAAAGTAAAAATATTTAAAAACTATATATATATATATATAAAGAAAACAAAATTAGGGGAGTGGTTGAACCATCCCTTTGGCCAAATGAAGAGTAACTGTAACCTAAGAAATACTTTTCTAAATTCTAATGCAATTGACAACATCAAATAAGTACTCTTTCATAAGCTAGTTGGAACATCCAAAATTATTTTAATTGATCGGACAACTGTAATTGTTTTGCAATTTTGCTAAATTGCCTCAACTTCTCATTTGATGTAACTAGGTACTTTATACCATCTCAACATAATCAACAATTTCCCCTCAATTTTACCTAGCTAGCACATCGTGCACCCACATATTAGATTTGTTATGTGAGTACGTACAAACAACAAATTTGAAACATTTTTCTCCTAATAGATAATGTTTTCTTCACAACAAAATCATCTTTCAAAATTGTAGTAACATCATTCATTGTATCTTGCATTGTTTACTGTTATTATAGACACTTTATTCTTAATCTCCTACTCAATGAAACACTTTTAAAGAGCATAAGCAACAATAACCCCACTATGTGGGGGCGATACATTATAAAAGTTTAAGACATGTTTTTGTAAATACCACTCCAAATTAACAAAATGACATGTCACTATTATATATGAAACTCTTTGACCCGTGAACCGCATGTGAATTGTTATGCTAACTTTTTTTTTTTTTTTTACATTTCTCAATAAAATTTTCAGCTTCTTTTTAGCTATTTCATGGGTAGATGTAGTCGTTTTTGAGTTGTACGAAATATCTTTTGCCGGCCAGTAAATTAGCTCTCATAAACTAATTAAATAAAACAAAACGTGCTCCATTTGCATAAAAAGATACTCATGGTAAAATATCATATCTATTTTGAATCCATGATTATGCATACAGTGAGTAGGAGATTTTCCCTTGAACACTGAAGATTTAAAATCGTCTGTCAACTGATGCGCACGATGTCTGTTATATCCTGACCTAATTTTCTGGCCGTTTATCCTTTCCCTCTTCCACAAACATGATTTGAGAAAATATAATAGGGAATAAGATAACTTTGACAATCTGCAACAAAAGAACGAAGAATAATCATAGAAATTCGTATTAAAGTTAATGGAGTGAATTCTTTGTTTTTGTTTTTGGTTTTTTTTTGGTCATTTAAACCATGAGTGTATATGGTTTGGCAGATCGAGAAGATCTAGAGAAAATCTAGGCCATATGACCTGTACGTATATTGAATATTTAACTAATTAAGATATGTTCTGAAAACTGAAGATCCAGACATTAATTAATGATGGTTTAGACCAAAACAGAGATATTAATGATGATACCTTGTGAATGGTCTAAAAAACTAGGCCTATGTATAGATATTGCAGCACTAATTGGCAAGTTGATAGATATGTTTAAGAACATGCATGTAATTTATTGCCTGAACCTGTCACAAAAATCTTACGTTAGCAAAAAGGAAAAAGAAGAGGAATTAAGTGAGTAGTTGTCGTGGTAAAGTTAGCTTACATTATGTTCACTCATAGGCGATATAATCATGATCGCTAATTAATGGATTATTTATGGCCCTCATGAATAGTTCTGACTTTGAATGTTGGTAGATTACTGCATCAACTATTGGTTGTAAGGAAAATGTTAGAATATGTATCTAAATTTTTTTTTTTATTTTTTTAAATATTAATATTATCATTGGATATGTGGTCTTTATGATTGTGTACACATGGGGACCAAATATTTAATGATAATTTTAAAAAGTAGACAAATGAAAAAAAGACATAGATAGATGTTATAGCATTTTCTTAATTATAAACATAAAGATTTTTTACCTAACTATAAAAGCGGGAATGATTCAGTGGCTTTTAAGTAAATCTTTAAAGTAAATAGAAAAAAACAAAAATAAAAAAGTAAATCTTTAAAGTGGTTAGCCATATATGAATTAGAGTGTGAGTTTGATTTTTGAAATAAGAATTTTCAATCTTATTCGTATTAGTCGTTTTGGGTCTCACTTATGCTTTGATGGGACTATGTCAACTATGACTCAGTCGGACTTAAAAGATCGTGCATGTGAGTTTTCACCGTTTAGACTCCTCTTATGTAGCTCTCAGCGAGTAGATATTATTATGGTCACATCCAACGAAAATTATCATAATTGGTCTTTCTCACCTACCTTTCTAATCAGAAAAAAACAAAAAAACAAAAAAACAAAAAAAAAAAAGGTTGTTACTGCACTATTCCTTTTATGGTGAATAATTTTTACCAAGTTCTACCATTGAGCACAATTGACATGTCATACGTACGTCCAATAGATCGATCTTAGCATATACAAACGATTTTACCCAACTAGCAATAACCTAATGTAACCCTTGTTTTCTTTGATCGTGCGGGGGAGGAGTTATGTGGATGAAGAGTTTTAGCAACATTAAAGCAGGGAAATTATAAGAAATATTATATCCATAATATATATATATAATAATATATAATATATACTTATATTACTATTTCAAGCTGCAAATAATATGATGGAAAAGTCTACATACCCTCCTCAATTACTATTTAATTAACAATGTTCTTCCCCAAACATTTCAATTGTGACAATGTTTCCCCCCAAACTACCAAATAATTGACAATGTTCTCCTAAAGCTAAAAAAGACAAAAAATGACCCTAAAAAACATTTTTCAATAAGACAAATATCTTATTTTATTTTATTTTTAAAAATAATTTTTTAAATGAAATCTTTATAATTTTTTTAAAAAAAAAAAATTTGAATTTGGCAATTGGGTGAGGTGTTTTTTTTTTTTTTTTAAAAATAAAATAAAAATTGTTATTAATTATTATTATTATATTAGTTTAGTTTTTTCTAGTCTTTATGAATTCGAAAAACATATAGATATATATATGTATATATATATAATATATATATATATAAATTTTATTTTTATTTTAAAAAAAATTTTTAACGAAAATGTTTATAAGTTTTTTTTTATTCTTGAATTTGTCCAATGGTTTGAGTTTTTTTTTTTAAAAAAAATAATTTTGTTTTGTTTTGTTTTAATTTTTAGCTTATTTTTTTCTAGCCCTTATGAATTGTAGTGTTTTTTTTTTTTAAAAAAATATATTATTTTATTTTAAATTTTATTAATTTTTTTTAAAAATTTTTTTATTATATTTCATTAAGGGTATTTTCGTCCTTAAGGGAGGACATTGACAATTATTTGATAGTTGGGGGGCATTGTTACAATTGAAAGTTTGGAAGGGACATTATCAATTGAGTGTAATTTAAGGGGGTATGTGAACTATTCCCTAATATAAATTTAACTTGGCATCTTAGAGCATTCTCATCCGGCTCCCTATTTTTATCTTCAACAGTAGGGAGTAAAATCAGCTTTTCCTACTTTAGAGAGCCACTTTTTTTAAACACCTACATCCGGCTCCCTACTTTAAGGATTCACTTTGACTTTTTTATTTAAATATTAATATTTTAAAAAAATTTAATTCTTTCTAAAAGGGGAAACAGAAAAATTGAAAAAATTAAAAAGTAGAGAGAGAAAACTAATATTTATAAATGAAAAAGAAGTAAGGGAGTAAATTGCCTAGGCTAGTAGGGAGACCATTTCATGCTCCCTACTTTTTTCCTCAAAGTAGGGAGCCGGATGTGACCAATAAAATGGTCAAAAATTTGTTTTGGCTCCCTACTATAGAGATATCCCTATAGTAGGGAGCCGGATGAGAATGCTCTTAGAGCACTCTCATGAGGCTATATAGTCAAAAATGTTAAAATGGATTTAAAAGGCTCTCCGTCACCATCAAGCTCACCAAATTGCTGAAATATTTGGCGACGAGTACTACTGTTCACTTACCAAATGTAAAATATATGGAAGACTCGATCTCTCTTCTCTCAATTTTTTGTTTATGTGTTGTTATCTCCTTTCCTTTCTCTCCCATACTCTAGCATTACCATGATATTCGATCGATCATGGTAAGATCAAAGTCTCTACGAACTAGCAGATTTCAGTATGTCTAACATTTTTACTGGTTTGTATAACATTGGAAAGATATAATTTCAAAAAAAAATTCCTATTAGCAATGACATTGCTAATAACTTGGTGGGATTTTTTTTTTTTGGTGCGGGGTTGTCGCTAATAATAACATATTAGCAACGATCATCGTTGATGTCATATATAAAATTAAACAAAAATAAAACTCACAACAGTGACAAAACGTGTCGTCGTCGTTGATTTATAGTTATTAGTGATGACCTATGCGTTGTCGTTAATAGTTTATTTGAAAATAAAATTAAAAATTAAAAATTAAAACCCACAACACCAACGACACAACGTCAAGAGTCGTCGTTGGTAGTCCATTTGAACAATCAAGTTTGTTTAACAGCTAATTTTGATAACCAATGAAATTTGGAAGTATTTGTGAGAGGAAAAAACTCTAACCTTTGTTCAGATTTTATTTTGGAATTAAGAATTGAATCTTTAAGCAATTTTGTTTCCCGTTACTTATCTATAATATTCAGGCCAAACATTTCAATAAAATGTCTTGAGTTATACAATTATCATACAATTTAATGTTGTGACAGTGAAAATCAACACTTATAAAAAAGAGTTGACTAATTGTCACTTTTAAATCATCCCAATTATATGTTGTATAGCCGTTTATTAGATAATATTACTCAAATGTCCTTGGCCTTCTCGATCTTATATGTGCTGTGAATATATTTAAATGTCTTGCCTAGCAATTAATTGCTTGATTATACATTACTAGCCTAGCTATAGCGCCCGTTTTTTTTTTTTTTAAAAAAAAAAATTTAATTTTGAACATCTTTTTGTAAAATCATTTTAGAAAAGAATAGCAAAAATGTTTGCATGCAGGAAGTGTTTTCTAAAATGCATTGTTCTCCTAAAAAATAATAAGCATGAGTGTTAAATTAAACTAATAAAAAAAATTAAATTTAATTATTTAATTAATATCTTAACAAATAGTGAGGGCACCCTTCTCTCAATTTCTTTAATTATATATAACACTCCTGCTCCCCTTATGAATCCAAGGCTAGGCTTTATATGTTGTTAAAGCTTCAAGTAAACAAGTACTGAAAAGTGAAATCCAAACGCATGCAAAAGCTACCTTACTAATTACTATCTACGGATATATAAATTATCATAGATCGTAAATCATGAGTATTCATTAAGCTAGTATACTATTGAATCCCGTTGATCCACAATATATGCTGTAGATGTCCGTTTTTTACAGTGATTCCGGGCCGAGAGAAAGCCATTAGAGTGGTCCACTGGCGCTTGCTAGTGAGGCCCCTCCAATAGTGAAGTCAGTTGGAGAAGAGAGGAGAAGGGAGAGATAGTTGTTGTGTGTGAGATAATACCTGATCGTTTATATATATATGACACCCTAAGTCCTTTGGTATTCTTTTGGGCTGTGGGCTGGCGACATGGGCCTTAGGTAATTCCTAGCCCTACATATGCAAATTAAAGATTTGTAAAATGCTAATTATTTATGATCAGGGGATGATTCTGTTCAAATATTAGAGCAGATAGAAGAAAGATTGAGAGAGCTCCAAAGACACTGTTCAGAACTACTTTCTGTGCTCAAAAATGAGGAGGAAGAAGAAGAAGATCCTATTAATTCTGTCGATGTTTGTTTGCATGGGATCTCAACCTCTTCATCTTGCACCACCTTCTGAAAAGTTTCATCTTCTGTATCTTTTTTCTCTTCATTGGTTTTGCAGTCAGATAAATATTGTTGGGACCTCTCTGTTTCATAATTTGCCTCCCCTGCAGATTGCTTCAGCCTTAAGCACTCAGGAATCCCATTGAAGGCATAAAGAGAAGCTGAAAATTTACGTTCATACATCATCCTCTTCACAGTCTCTCCAATCACTGAAGTCTCCTCCCCATCATTCTGATCCACCTCCATTAACATTGGCTCCACCATTTCCTCAGCTATCTCAAATGGTGAACAGTAACAATTAGAATATCTCGCAGCATCCACAAACTGCAAATCTATCTTAATCCCCATATCAAAATCTTCTTTTTGATCTCCTTTTTCTTCCTCCATTTCCAATCCAGTACTAAAACTCGATTCCAAAAAACTTTCTGTAATGTATCACTAGTACTATTAGTTTCTTCAGGGACATTGAAGAAAGTATCAAACTGATGATCATAATGATCTTTTACTTTGATTTCCTGGTCCGAATTAGTTGGTGTTGAGAGCCTTGAGGCAGAGGCAATGTTGTGGCTGGCTTTGAGCCTAAGCAAAAGGAGATTGGTGATCTTTGAGGGAAGAGCAGGGGTTGAATGAGAAATAGTCAAAAAGTTAGTGCGAGTATTGGGTCCACGGAGCAAGCAAGCAGCCTCATCGTAAGCCCTTGCAGCCTCCTCAGCAGAATCACAAGTTCCCAACCAAACTCTAATCTTCTGTATTGTATCTTTTATCTCAGCAACCATCTTCCTGAAGGCCTCTGCCGCACCCCAATGTATCGTTTTCTGTTTCTCCTACCTCCACCTACTGCTGCTGCCAGCTCTTCCATCATCATCTGTTGATCTTCCCACTCACTTCCCAATTAAACAAAGGTTGTATATATATATATAAGAGTGAGGAGAAGGGTTGAAGAGGGCCTCTCTTGGTTGTAAGTATGTCTTTGTTCGTAGCTTATAAATTCGGCTTTCTCGTCAAAAACCATGTATATATATATATATATATATATGGCCTGCGACTTCATCAGAATCAGAATCAGAATGTGGATCTTCCTCCCTTTCATGCGAGTGGAAAATTCAAGAAACTGCAACGTTCTAATTATATAAGCATTTCTTTGACCTAGTACGCACACTTGGTCATCTGCAATCTAAAAAGTCGAAACAAATTATGTATACATAGTCTTGAAATAAATTCAGCGAGCTCTCACGCCAATCAACAAGCCGCGACAAAACTGTGGGTACACGTCTGTACTCATTAATTCTTTTTTTCCTTTAAATATCAATCTGTGATTAATGTTGTGCAAGCGAAACCTTATAAGCCCATAAATCAACATTTTTTTTTCCCCTCGGGGAAGATTTAAATGAATAATACATAAATTTGAACGGCTTAAGAGATAAAAAAATTAAGGTACTATATGTTTCGGACAGTTTAAGATGCAAAATCTATCTACTCGAAATAAGTAAGTCTAACAACACTCCTCTCTTGAGTTATTCAAATTTTTTTATAGACATGCAGAAATTAGTTACAAGCTAGTTTGTAGTTAATTCTTACAAACTAATCTAATAAAGCGACACGTATTTTTAAAGTACGTAAAAAGCATATGTTTTTTTATTAATACTATTAAAAAATATATGAGAAGTACATGCTATTAAAAAAATGTGAGAAGCATATGCTATTAAAAAAAAAAGTATTTCTTACGTGCTAAAATACACATTTTATTTTATTAGACTGATTTATAGGAATTAGTTACAAACTGCTGTATTATGATCTAATGACAAAAAAATCTGAATCTAATAAGAAGGAGAGAAGGAAAAGAATAATTAGAAAAATGTATTTACATGCGTTTTGCAAGCTAGGCTTGACCAACGGCACTCTATGATCAGTGGCCTCGACTGACAACAATTTATTTATTTATTTTTTTCATTTTTGTGGGTTATTTCACACATTTTCCTACTCTTAAAATCATTATTTTCTTTGATCAATTATTGCCCAAATTCTCCTAATTAACTCCATGGTCATCAGAATGGCATCAATCCCCGCATCCTTAATTTGATTTTATTTTTAGCTACGATCAATCCCTACATATGCTAGACTTTTTTTTTTAATTGAGACTTTGTTCCCATTGATTTCCTTATTTTTATCATAACGCGTGCATTTTGCTTGCAGTGCAATGATAGCGATGATTAATTAATTTATATTCGCATTTGAGTGCAAGACCTAATTAACACACACATATATATATATAAGTCAGAAACATTGGAGAGTTTAACATCATGAAAGAGATATATTGGATCATTGTTGTTGTACGTGTAGTAGAGGATTTTGATCAAACTTCATTACTAACAACAGAAGCAAGATTTGCTACCCAGGAAAAACCCAAAACCTTCAACTTCACGCAGATTAGTAGGCAAAATATATATATATGCAAATTCTGATTTAGACCCAAATTAAATTGTAACACATGCATAAGATTTATCAATTTTCAATTGCACCGCAGTGGCTCTAAAAGTACACCATTAAAATTCATGTCGTATGAGAAGAAAAGATATTGCTTAGGAATATTGAGTATTTTTTTTTTTTTTTTTTTTTTAATCAGGATATCCATTCTATCAAATATATAGTGGCACAAATCTTATATCTTGAAAAGGATATAAAAAAAATTAAACCGCAGCCCTGAGAGCGAGAGGCAGCATGATTTGAGAAGGGGAATAGTTTGCCGGGCAAGCCCAAAGGAAGAGACATAGCTGGCCCTGAATGCTCACGATATTCCTCATTTGCTGATTTTTCTGGTGTTTGCCTGTAATCTTTGAAATTACCACCCATGATTAAGTTTAAGGGGTTAATAAGGCACTCGAATTCTGCTGATAATAAAATCAGTAAAATTAATGGGACCCAGGCGATCGATCCTAACGATAAGTGAGTGCTATACTCTACCCATTCTCGTTTCCTCCAATTAAAGCTTCCGTATTTACGGCCAAAGAATTACTCAATCTTGTTACTCACATATAAAATATAATACCTATATATGATACGAAATTTAAACTATAAAAAATTAAAGAACTTTTTATGATTAGCCCTAATAATGTAATCTTGGCACTAAAAGGCCATTATAATCGAACAGAGCCAACTTCCTAGGACCTAAGCAATGTCCATCAACCTTTGGCAATCAGCACTTCCTGATTGGAAGTTCATTCAAAACCACACCTATAATTCAAGGCTGTTTTTCTTGAATTTCAAGGAAAAAGGTTGGACACTGCAACACTATTGGAGTATTTATATTGAAAAAAAAAAATTAGGGCAATTTAGACGGGAATTTCAAAAACTTAGGAAGATTTCAAAGAAGTCGGCCTAGAAAAAGTCTATAAAGAAAAAAAAAAAAAAAACCGAAAATTATAGGGTAAATTTCTTTCATTTTTTTTTTAAACCTCTAAACTAGGAGGTCAATTGCAATATCTCTAAACCTTTATCAGTTGCAATATTGTACTACTCTCATTAATTTTTCACCAACTTCTGTTATAAGTAATCTTAATTCACATGCTTATCACATTATCATACGGCCACCTGCTTATTTTTCTTTTATTGTTTCAGCAAGTATATGATGTATAAGCATGTAGAAATTAATGTCAAATATGATGGAAATGGGAGAAACTTCAACAGTTGAGAGCCACTCTGACTAATCACATAGTTTAGGGGGTTGATGGCTTTAATTTAAAGTAAAGGCAAATAACCCGATAATTTAGGGTGGAAAATTGCAATTTACTTGATATCAAACCCCCCCCCCCCCCCTCCAAAAAAGAGGGGGTTTGAAATCGTGCGCACATTTATGAACTACCCACTGCTAATTTTACTTGCAATATGCGTATGCATATGCATAAAAGGGAAAAAAAAAAAAAAAAAAAGCACAGAAAGCATGCTTTTTTTACAGGACATTTCTTATTGCTCAAGTAAAAAGAATAAAGTATGAAAATGGCAGTAGATAAAAGTCACCACCAATACGAGTCACTGTAATATGGTAGAAATACTATGATCAGGCTCAAACTTCAGCAGATGATATAAGGGGACTGTTTAGACTGTCGCTGTTTGAAGAGTAATGAATTGGCGTAAATGCTGGGTCCTGATAAGCAGTGACCAACTTATCCAAAAATTCGGCCATTGCAGCATCATTCTCGTCTGCCCTGTCTTTCTTTATCAAACTCTGGCAGTATGAAAACTAAAGTCAGTGACTCGGTGTCAAAGTACAAGATTTGAAGGAGTCATGGTATTAAATTCTAAAAGAGAATAACAGGGATGGGGGAAGAAAAAGGAAAATTTGGTACCCCTTTGGGTTAGGGTCTTACAGAACTGGACTTGTAAACATACCTCAGCCGGGTAGCCAGTGAAGACGGGTAGGAAACGTTTCCGGCAGTACTCATTAAAGAGAAGCGTGAGTACTGCAAGAGGGAAAATTAAAGTTGAAGCTACAGAGAGCTTCTTCAGCGTGAAGATTCCCACGGCAATAGCATGCATGAGTATCAGAGAAAATATCATTGAATTGTGTACGGTAGGCCAAAACTTCCCTGCACTTTCATACTTCGGTGCATATACATTTATGAACTGCATGGTAAATTTGTGGAGCATTAGCACAAGCTACTTTGAGCTCAGTCCAAATGTCTTAATAAATTATCACTACAAGAAACTTTTGAAATCGGGTAAAAGGGAAAACAAAATGATAAGTTGCTGCTCCATTTATTTTCCTTGTTTTTTTTTTTTAGGTACACCATTGAAATAGGAAAAACTTACAAGTAAATGTTACTATTAAGAGGATTTTATCCTTATCTTTTATCTAGTTAAGCTTATCCTCATCTAGGTTTGGTGGCAGCTCCGTGTGTTATATTTATTGTTATCTTGAATTGTCTCTCTCCTATAAATAATAAATGTTAGTTTAGGAGAAAATAATATAAGTTCATTTATATTTTTTTTAACATGGTATGTAACATCACAGTTCCACATTGGAAAGATGATTAACCCACATATATAAAATGGGTGGATCATAAAAGAGCTTATAGATACGAAGTCCCCCATTGGTCTTTAAGATTTATAAGCGATTCTAGGGAGTTCCAATTGCAACTTGACTGGTTCTTTTGGAGTGATAGCGCAGATTTAGCTAGTGTTTTTTCTCGGTCGTTACAAATGGTATCAGATCAATCTAGAGCAACCTAGAACATTATGTGATACTAAAGCACTGCATAATATAGCCCTAACGAGGATGTCAACAATTTACAAGGGGGGAGATTGTAACACCCCAATCCTACATTGGAAAGATGATTAGCTCACATAGAATGTGATGGATTATAAAGGAGCTCATAGGTGCTAAATCTCACATTAGTTTTTTACTAGGTGAGATTAGACTTTATAAGCGATTTTAAGAAACTTGAATTGCAACGTGACTAATCCTTTTGTAGTCATAGCGTGGATGTGGCTACCGCTTTGTCTAAGTTATTACATGCTATCGGAGCCAGATCTAAGGTTCAATAATTTTCTTACTATCTAGCCCCCTGTTTTTGTTTTTCTGTTCATTGTTTTCTTTCTTCCCATGTCTTGTGTTGTAGGCTTAGTGGATGAAGGTTGACGGCGGCATCTGCTGTTACTTTTGACCTCATTTTTGTAGTTGGTTATTGGTCTTATGTAGCTGTGTAGCTGTATGTGGTGGCCGGTTTCCATTACTTTCTGGTGCATTTCATGTGAATCCAGTGTGTTGCAAAGGTTTCCGGTCGAGTATCGTGAGTTTCAGCCAGTTCAGTTACTTTTTCAACTGGATTAGTTGTATTTCAGCTCATTTTTGTTGTTTTTGGTCTAGTTTCATGGAGTTTCAGTCTGTTCAATTGTTGTTTCAGCCGGTTTGTGCTTCATTCAATTTCAACCGGTATGGTGTTGTTTTGGCCGGTTCAGAATGTTTTTTGGTAGATCGTTTGTTTTCGGCTGGTTCAATTGTTTTTGGGCCAGTTCCATTTGTTTTTGCCTATTCATTTGGTTTTTTGACCAATTCAGTTTATTTCTCAACCAAGTCGGGGGGTTTTATGGCCTGTTAAGTTTGTTGGTTTTGTTTGTGACAAGTTGATTGTGATAAGTAGATTTTGTTACTCCCTAAAAGCCCTTCTCCATGGATGTGCTACACTTATTTGTAGCAAGTTGGAGATTATCATATAATCCCAACTTGAGGGGGAGTGGTAGAGGAATTTATCCTTATTCTTTATCTAGTTGAGTTTATCTTTAGCTAGGTTTGATGGTAGTTCAGTTTATTTAGGTTTGTTATATTTACCGTTATCTTGAACTGTATTTCTCCTATAAATAATAAACATTAGTGTGGAAGAAAATATATAGTTATGAAATGCACCCACAGAAGATTAGGAGAATAAGAGATAGCCAACTAACCTGATTACGGTAGATGATGTATCCAAGACAGAAGTACACTAAGAGGAAGGGTAGAATTAGTGGAGCTAGGAAAAAATATGTAATCCCAAGAAGTCCAAAGAAAAGAAGTCTTGGAATGTCCCTGTGGTAAGGAATACTTGGAACTTCAAGTTCATCATCCATAGTTTTTGTACAAGGTTTTCTCATTAGACCCCAAACAAGAGGGACAAGGCGAAAGAGTTCGGATGAAGCGCTTGTCCATCCAGATGTGACAACATAAGCAATGAAAAATGATGCCTACAGCCAAAACAAATGATGTCATAACAAAGAAAACAATTAAACCTGATGATATTATATAATTTTGTCAAACATATACCCATGCATTTTGTGTTCCTTTTGTATCACATGTCTAAACTATATGGAATGTCATTTGTATTCTGATCTGTCTTGTTAAACATATCTGACGAAGCTTTTTATGGGATGCATATCTGCATTGTACTAAGTGTGGCCATTTCTTCTTCTTCCTTTTTGGACTAGCTATAAGTTGTGACTATTTTATGCAAAAAAAAAAAGTTCGGAGTGAGGAAAGAATAATGAACCAGCAAGTGAACATGGGAACCAGTGCAAAGATCAATTCTTAAGGTAAAGTTTGATTTCAAAGGCAAACATGTGTTAATATGAATTTCAAAAGTACATCTGCTACTCGGGCATAGGAGGAAGCTCCTTTTTTTGGTGGTGATATTAGCTGTTCAGGTCATAATTGTATGATTGTAAACTTCAAATCAATGAATTTTATAAAATGATTTTGCTAAAACCAATTCAACTCATAGACTGAATCAAAAACCGGATCTGTCCATAAGCCCAAACTGGATTACTATATGAAATCATTTCTGGGATTTGGGAAAACAACTTGGCCGTTAAACATGTGAGGTAGTCAGATTACCTGTAAAAGTCACCAGAGTTGAAAAAGTACCATTATTTTTTTAAATTAGAAAGAAAAGAACTATATAGGACTTATGTACTACATCCTATCAAGAGATTAAATATGAAGATTTAAAAGAGCAATGACATCCAAGAAAGAAATCACAATGGATATTGCCTAAGCATGCAGCAAGTAGATCATTAACCTTTCTATATTTAGTTTAACATGCATAGTCAAATGAGTGTACATCTTAAGCGTCAACAGACCATATACATCTGTCCAACTGAAAGTCCATAAATAGAAAAATATAACATTCCTAAGTATGTTTCACCTTCATGGATTTATTTGTGCTAACCCCCAAATTTTTTTTTAACTAAATTAGGTAAATTAAACAACTTTTCCACAGGGAACTTAGTCTCACAACTCTCACCTGTGCTGGAACTGCAACAGCTAGCTTCGCAGGAATATTCTTGGGTTCAAGGAAGATGGAAACCTGATATAAAACTGATCCAGAAAATACAGTTGCAAAGAAAATGTTCCATATTGTGAACCAAAGTACTTTGGTACATGCACTCCTTTCTATGCCACTATTGGAAACGTATCCTTGAATGGAAGAAAGCAACTCCATCACAGGAGGCACCATTTTCAGAAACAACATAAGAATAAGACTGGGAAGGTATCCTGTAATTACTTGACTAACGAATGTTCTGCAAGAAGATACGTAGAGTCAGTACTTTGCATCATCAAGAAATTAAAGAAAGTAGGAATAAGGTTTGCACATGAAAACATTCAAATATCAACAAATTAGCGTGCTCTTAACTTTAAGCTGCACATGGGTAACTACAGATCATATAGTATAACAAAATTACCATAGAGGTCATTGCATAAGAACAAAAGCAGTTTCCTTAAGCAAGAAAAATCAGTCAACACCACTGCAGTTTTTATTTCTCATGGCAAATGGGTAACTGTATTTTAAACTACAAAGATTGTGCTATATAATAAGTTACATAGCAGAAATGGTAACTAGACTACGAGACAATATTCCTCCAGACTGGAAGCTTTCTGCTAACTAGACTTTGAGACAATATTCCTCTAGACTGGAAGCACTCGTTGCTCTGTAATCACTGTTACAAATCTCCTATCAAAGAATCAAAGTGCAAATTCCTCCTTTAAAAAATTAATTAGAATAACAAAAAAAGTTAAACCTCCCAAAGATAGATACACAGGGGCCATCCCCCCTCCATGGCGAGGGGAGGTTTCTTGTATCAGAAGTGCCTCTTAACTGTTCTGCAGTAAAACAGTAAGCAATAATAAAGTTTTCTTGATGTAGCCTGGTGAAAAGCCTATATTTAGTTCATTCAACATATATTTCACAATACTAAATGTTCGGCCTCTCTTTTAGTGATTCTATACTTAAATTTTATCTGAATGACAATATCACTGCTTTAACAAGGAGATATTATAGTGACACTGACAAGGAAGCACTGATAAAGAATCCTGCATTAATAAGAGGTATTATACATGAAAAAACATGTATGATCATACACCTTTGAGGAAGAGCCAGATAGAATCAAGAAAGCCCTTTACTAATAACATAGAGGGTAAGGCCAGCTTTCAAACTGTAGCTTTGAACAAAAGGGCTTAGATAGGGCCTGCCATTATTATTTTGACTATTTCTGGGAACATAGTGTCTCAAATAAGGCCTGAAGCGTAATTATGTTCCTTTCAGTCAACTGTTAAAGCCACAGGGTACAAGGTAAAATTTACTAGAAAACTAAATTCTTCATTGCTATTTGTGGGTGTCAACGCAATAGATATGCAAAATTTGACTTTTTAGACATCTACGAGTTTGAAGACTTCAATCTTCTTTATTCAATAGAATAAGAGGCAGAATCATTCTGAACCATTGTCAGCACAAGTATGCATGAGTCCATTAAACTAAATTCTCTAGTTCTGAAAATTGCATCGACAGCCGGATAATCTCCTGATTGAAGAGTGTTTATTCTCTCAACGGCAATCGCCAACCGTAAAATTTCATGATTAGTTTGAATTTTGGTAAGCTAGCTTAAACTTATGATTACGTAATGAAAAAATTAGTGGTGAATACTTCAGGATATACTCAAATATCTTGAAAACTATAAATGTTTCAAATCTATTATTGGTATATGTACTCATATTGTTTATAAAGCATTTGTTAGCTTGCATTACTCATTGGAAATTGTAGTTTAAAGAGAGATGAAACTTGGAATCAAGAAATAGATTAGTTTTATAACAACAAAAACATGATTTTGATGATTACTTACATGGTAAGAATGCTTTCCAGGAAAGGAAACCAACCTTCCAACTGACTGAGGTTAGTAAGACCTTGCACAACTACAACAGGGATAAGGAATAAGATTGTAAGAAGAATACATGCAACTATAACCACCAGCTTAGAAATCCATCTTCGCAGAAATGATGAAGAGAAGAAAGGCCAGTAAACATCATGAGGCTCAGGAGCTTGCTCTGTGACCCATTGAGTGGGATTGGTTGATTGTTGCAAGTGAAAAGCAATTGCAGCACCATACCGAGACTTGAAGGACACAAAGGCGACAGGAATTTCCTTTTACATTAGATAAAGAATGCACGTTAATAGAATGCACCAGGTACCACAATAGTAACAAAGAGCCAATAAATCATTATGAATATATTAAACTCATCTACAAAGGCAGCTGGAACTTCCTTTTTCGTTAAAGAAAGAATTTATGTATACCCTTTCACACCCAGGAATAATACTTGTAACATAATAGCTATAAACTTAAAAGAATTCATATTATAACAATGATGTATAATATTGCAATGTCTAATGTACCCGGTGGTGGATATTACTAAATTTGATGCATATGATTCATACACAATGAATACAAAAATGAAAAAGAAAAGAATTAAATATACTTTAGCTCTCTCAACTAACATCCTTGTTTGATAAATCCCCACGAAGTAACAACTGTGACATTTAAATACATCAAACTAACACTTTGTGACAACTTAACCCCATCCGTTAGTCTTGACTGTTATGTTGGATGGAAACCCAAATTTGACCAAAATCTTCCAAAAATACCCTTACTTTGATCTTTGAAAAACCAAATTTACCCTTTGTAATTATTAATTAGTAAAAAAAAGACTTTTTTTTAAAAAAAAAAAAAGAAAAAAGAAAAAAAAATCTAAAGTCCCCATGGGTGCCACATCACATTATTTATTTATTTTTAAAATAAAAATTGAAAAAAAAAACAAAGAAAGTTTAAGGTGGCCAAACCACCCCAATTTCTTTTGAAAAAAAAAATCTAAAATAAATACCTGAATCAAAGCACCAATTTAAATAATATCTCAAGTTTTTTATTTTTTCAGTTTTAATTGCATAAGTTTTTTGAGAATTCTAAAGTGGTCCTTTTGTTAAATTTTCAGCCATTTTTGCAACGTCGGTTGGTGCCACATCACATTAAAAAATATTTTTTGAACTTTTATTAAAAATTAAAAATTAAAGAAATTGAAAAAAACAAAGTTTAAAAAAAGCCTAATTTTGTTTTTTTTTTAAAAAAATGTAGAAACGGGGGTGGGCCACCCCCAGCCACCATGGTGTTGGCTACTGGTTAGCGCCTAGCGGCCATCCCCAATGGGTGGGCCACTAGTTGGGGGTGGCCGCGAACACCCCCGGCCACCTCTGGGGGGGCGAGCCACACCCCCACCTTGATTTTGGGTGGCTGAACCACCCCATGGGGTGTTCGGCCATCCAATCCAAAAATGAAGGTTCATTTTTTTTAAAAAAAAAAAAAAATTATTATTATTTTTTTGATTTTAATTTGTTTAATTTTTTTTTTATTATTTAATTATTTTGATTGTAAATAAATGAAGGGTATTATAGGAAAAATACCAGAAAAGTGGTTACATGTGTAGCACATGACCACTTTTCCATCCAAACAGATGGCAACCTCTAACGGATGGGGCTAAGTTGCAACAAAGTAGTAGTTTGATGTATCTAAGTATCATAACTGTTAGTTCATGAGGCTTTATCAAAAATGGTTGTCAGTTGAAGGGGCTAGAGTATATTTAACCCAAAAGAAAAACAATACCAATATGCATGAATACTTGAATACTTGAATTTATGAACAAGATCCCAACCAAAAAGACATAAAATCTAACAAAAGACAATCTCTTCAAGATGACAAGAAAGTAGTTTAGCACATACTTCTCCAGCCAATGAAACCTCTGATTGCTCCAATCTCACATTCTCCTCTATGTCTTCTAACTTCTTTTCATAATGATCCACAAGATCAACATTGCGTCCAAACAATCCAAAGCAATTGTTACACCCATACCTGTGTTGAGTAGGATTTGATTGCAAGCGACTAATCCTTTTGTAATACTTCTTGGCATCATTCTAGGGGGAAAAGTGAAACCATGTTAGCATTGAGGCATAGAAAGGTAGTCTACATATTCAAGGCATGTGAACTACGATTTAGCACTCCAATTTCACATACAATACTCTAAATATGTCTTTAAATATTATACAAATCACTTTCAAAATTTTTTTTAAAAAAAGGCTTAAATTTGATATGAAATATACATTAAATCAAACAGAAATAAAGGCATATTTTTCCATGCACTTGCAACTGTTTGAAAGAAAGTGATTTAGGACCAGCAAGCTATTTGTAAAATATACTGATTGTAGTGTTACCGTTTGTGCTGGTATAGCTAGGGTTTTTAAGGATATTCACGTCTTTCTATTAATTATTATTTGTGTTGATAATTATGGTCAGGACTAGAGTTAATTAAGAACTATGATTTAATGTCAATATGGTTTTAGGGCTTTTTTCCTCGAATAAGTAGAGGCTATAAAAGCTTTATAATGGACTGTGGCAATGACAGTTTCACAATGGACTCATGACTTTTTCTATTGATGAAATTGCCTCTAGCTTGTTAATTCTTTTGAGATTTCAGCATCCCAGAGAGGTTTTCCTTTGTTTCCCTCTGAGAAAGATGGGTTTCAAGAGAAGGTCAAAGTATGAATACATTATACCGTGCCCCAACTACATCATTCCAGATCATCTCCCTGCTTCACAATTCACATATTTGTGAACTGTAATTTCCTCTTTCTTCCATGTTGGTATCCAGATATTGTTTATTGTGACTATTGTCAAGACATATACTGAGTAAATGCTAGTAATAATGTTCGACTATTCATCCATATACTACAACCTCAATCAAAAAAGTTATGCTTCAGAAATATATATCATAAGTAAGAAAACAAATGGATTCATTCAAATGTGCAAAACAGAAATGGGAAACAAATCACAAGTAACATACTATTCGCCTAGATGCCAAAAGTAAAATCTCTGACAGGTAAATAAAGGACACATAATTCTGTATTTTACCAGAAGAAACAAACATGATCTTTCCTGACAATTAAATTTATTTTTCAGAAAGAAGAATTCCATTATGAAGAGAGGGAAAACATAAGTGTATACATCTGAAAGGACAATAAACATTAGACTAAATGCTTACAATGAGACTCCGTAGTTTGTTTGTTCGACGAACAACCATATGTGACAGATATGTCGAAGGGTGATACTCTGTAAAGAAGTTGTCAATACTTTCACTGATGCTGCTCCCGGCAGAAACAGGAATACTGCGAACTAAGATGGTGAATTGATGCGGCTGAGGTTTTGATGAAAGAAAATAAGCGATCCTTTTTGAAGAAATATATTTGTATTCCTGCAGAATGAAATGCAAATCAGTAACCATTGAAATAGAGGAAGGAAAATTTGGAGAAAGGAGGAGGAATATACAGAGAATATGGTCTTATTTTCCTTGGTAATATTACTGATACAATTACATTGTTTATAAAGAGGAGCAATACTGTCTAATATGGAAATACAACAGATGGGAAATAAATGAAAATCATATCAGAATCAAGTCAGCCGCATATCTTTACTCCCCCTCAAGTTAAGGCAAAGATGTCTTGAATGCCTAGCTTGCACAAGGCTGAATGAAGAACACTATTGGACACTCCTTTCGTCAAAATATCCGTAAATTGCTCCTCTGTCTTCACATGAGGTGTACAAATTAACCCTACACGCAACTTTTCCTTGATAAAATGTCTATCAATTTCAATGTGCTTAGTTCGATCAGGCTGGACTAGATTATGAGCAATATTAATCACGGCCTTGTTGTCACAATATAATCTCATAAGCTCCTTACAACCATATCCAAGTTTTTTCAGCAGAATCCTCAATCATTATAACTCAAATATCCCATGGGTCATGGCTCGGAATTCAGCTTTTGCACTAGATTTAGCAACCATTGACTGTTTCTTACTACGTCAGGTAACTAAATTTTCTCTTACAAAAGAGCAATATCCCGAAGTAGATCTTCTATCTATGACTGACCCAACTCAATTTGCATCTGTACAAGTTTCTACATTCAGGTGATCATGTCGGACAAACAACAATCCTTTTTTTGGTGAAGATTTCAAATAACGAAGTATTATGTAAACTGCTTCCATATGAGATTCCCAAGGTGAATACATAAACTGACTACATAGGCAATGTCCAGACGAATGTGCGACAAATATATTAACTTGCCAATCGATTGTAGGTACCTGCCTTTATCCACTAGAGGACTTCCACCACTTTCTTTTAACTTTTTATTTTGCTCTACTAAATTGTCAACAGCCTTACAACCAAGCATTTTTGTTTCCTTGAGTAGATCAAGAACATATTTTCGCTAGGAAAGGAGGATACCATTTCTCGATCTTGCTTCTTCAATACCCATAAAATATTTTAAATGGCCTACGTCTTTTATCTCAAATTCACTGGCCAGATATTTCTTTAACCTCTGTATTTCCTCATTATCATTTCCGGTCAACACAATATCGTCTACATAAACAATTAAAGCAGTTACCTTTCTCTGTGACAAATGTTGGATGAACAATGTATGATCTGCCTGACTTTGTTCATAGCCAAATCTTTGCATATCCCATGAAAATCTCTCAAACCTCGCCCTCAGAGATTATTTCAATCCATATAGGGCTTTCTTCAGTTTACACACTTTATCCTTAGTTGATGAGAATTGAGGACCAGGATGAAGTTCCATGTATACTTCTTCCTCTAGATCTCTATGAAGGAATGCATTCTTCATAACAAGCTGTTTAAGTTGCCAAAGAAAGGAGGACTCTGATATAATTCATCTTTGTTACCGGGGTTAACGTCTCCTTGTACTCTACCCCATAAGTTTGAGTAAAGCCTTTTCCCACCAATCACACCTTATATCTTTCCACTGACCCATCAGCCTTATGCTTCATTGTAAACATCCATTTGCATCCAACTACCTTTTTTCCACCATGCAACTCGACTAACTCCTCATGTGTTATTTTTGTGTAGACCTCTCATCTTTTCTTTAGTCAAGATTAGATGTTCGGCAAGTATTATCAGAAACAGTCTTTATATTCCTATTTCAGATCAAGTTAGAACTCTTATCTAGTCATCCAGATAGAACTTAGCTAAATTGACTTACATAATATAGTAGATAGCAGACAAACACAGTGACAACATAAACAGCGCTGAAGTGAACCCATAACCTGAGAAAAAAAAAAAAAAAAAACTTTTAGGTTGTTCCTCGTACTTAACTCAGTTATAAGAGTACAAGATTGAATTCTGGATGCAATTAAAGTTCATCAAATTCTTAGGATCTTTAAAGCATGAAGTCATGAATATAAACTATGAAATCATTTCATCCTGCTCAGATTTCCTTAAACTATTACACCGAGAAAAATTTTCATACTTAAAGAAGATAAGAAGCTTATTTTTTGACAGATCCACCCCAAATTACTAGGTTACTTAATTAGGATCGAGGTTTTACTCTGGCAGGATACTCATGTTCCACGCCAAAGATAACGAGAATGCCGGATGAGGTGGAAAGAAAGCCTAAAATAATAGAGATACCTTTTTTAGCCACTAAATCTTATTCATGATGCAATTGGAAGAAAGAAAAGAATTTACATTGAAATGAGGCAGGTGGGTGGAGTTTTCCTCAAACATTTATGGGAAAAGTGATGTTGAAGAAAGAGCTAACATAGCTTTCGGTTTCATATTTAGTGTTTTCTGCAGTAATATATGGCTGGTCAAGTTTTACAATTTGGTTTTAAAGCTAAGGGCTAGCATGGAGATAGTAGATAGATGCAAAATATAGGCCATCATCAGAATTTTTTTAAAAAAAAAAAAATTAAAATTTATTTGATGCAGATCTAGACAATGTAACAGAAATGCTTAACAGTTGTTGCCAGAATCTCAAACAGCAACCTCAAACAATTCATAAATATTTGTATCTATTGCAGTACTGCCATGTGCTTATTTAAAACATAATGTCTACTAATGCAGTGTAACATGAACAAAAATATTCTGAAGAAAAAATTGATAATAAATAAAGACTGGAATGATTTGATACAGAAGGAGGGGCATTTAATGCCAGGGCTAGGATCGCAGCGGCCAAAATGACTAAATATATAATTAGTAGGACTACCAACCATGGCAAATAACCAAAACTGCATCTAATTGATTTTTATAAAGGAAGCCTTCTAATACACCAACATAAACTCGATCATTGAAGTCTTTGCTTCTGAACCCCCAGAGATAAAACTAACAACCAAGAAAACATCACCATTTAACATATAAGCTTTGCTATGGTTCATGAACTCATGATCACTTCATTGAAAGTTTCATCTTTGAATATATGTAATCTTTAAAACAACTCAAGGCACAGCATGGTAGAATTTCGGAAAAAAAAAAGTCCTGTCAAGCTACATGACACTCAACCACCTGCAAATTATCGCAATCGACTTATAAGCAACAGGTAAGTCAGATATTCTCTACACTAGATACTCTTACAAATCATATCAGCCTCAGATTGGGCTTTACATGATTGAAACTCACTGCCATATGTATGAGTGCTTCCTCCACTCTTTAATAAGGGTGAGGACCATTACTATTTTAAAATTACTTCACTCTAAGCTTTGCTTAATATGTATATAAAATTTTGAGGTAACATTTACCTTTTTGAGCCACTGTTTATATTTGAAATGGAAAATACATCCAAGGAATTATTTGAAAAATCAACGAAGTCAACATCTTCAAGCTGATCTCCTGTGCAGTTTATTGGAAGAAGAATAAAGACCCCAATAATCCCAGCAACCAAAAATACTTTCAAACTGCAGTATTCACATAAAAGCACGACTTTGTGTCAAGATAACAGAAGAGGAAAGGGGGTAAAAGGTAAACCCTGAAACCAATTAAAATGCTGAAAAACAATGTCAACAGCAAAAACAACGATTATTAGTGCTCTATAATGGTAGAAAAGGAAAGAAATGTAAGAAGACAAGAATTTTTAATTCGTTATGACTGTCCAGACAGGTGATATCCACATCAAGAAACAACATTACACAAGGGTAATGTTGCAGATAATAGCAAATATCCCCTCTGCTTTGTAATGGAAAGTTGCTGCCAATTGCATTTATTTTGAGTGTGTGTATGTGCGCTGTGCATTTGTTTAATGCCATATTCATTTGTAATGGCACTTCCTTTATGAAATTGACAAGGCTTATCTATTAAATGAAAAAGACAAAGACAAAGAAGCAAGGAAGTGAGAAGTCAACAGTCCATAATAGGATGCAACCAAAATCAATTTGCAAACTCTCTCTTTTCCTTTCTTATAACTCAATCTTTGCTTTTCCCCAATTCTCTCATCTAAATTTCTCTACCTCCTTGGTTTTGGGGGGGGGGGGGGGGGGGGGGGTGTGAAAGTTTCAGTAATTCAGTATACTTGTAGATATTCATGCTGAGTGGAATACACCTACGATCCAAAGAGTCTTCAACTAAGTACATCTCTTCATGTTTGTTCTCAACAACACTACACCAATACTTTTGCATGCCACTCTGCCTTTAATTGATTTAATCTTGTCCAATTACTTAGAATGCAAAGAAACTCTCTCTCCTTCAAAAAGTAAACACACAAACAAACAAAAGTTACATGACCAAAATGAGAAGAAAACATTGGTGAATGACCCAGTTTACCAGAAGGTTATAATGCGCATAAAAACCACAGCATCCAAGCCTGAGGATGACAGTAGTTCGTCTTCAGAAAGCTTCCACGCCCTTCTCACCCAACCAGGAGAAGGGATTAGCCTTTCTAGGTTGAAACCACTTATCCGTGTAGAAGTTCCTTCAACCAGCAAGCGTGGTATATAAACATCATAGTTACTTGGTTGTTTCCTCAATATAGAGTACAATGTGAAGAATAAAACACATAGCCCAGAATTTATTCCAACAGATGTTAGAATAGCAGAGACAAGCATTTCTTCAGAGCAATCTCAAAACCTCGAATTAGATGACCTATCAAACACCAAACTGCACCAAGCATAAAGAAAATAGTTATGGATACCAATAAAAATTTCACATATAACTTAAGTCGATGATGTAAGAAGCATATGAGAGTGCCACAACAATTTAAATAAAAGTGCACAGACGAAAATTTACTAGATACAGCAGTCAGCAGGGCTGTGCAACATAAATTAAAAAACTGAACCAGATGGAAATGCAGAAACAAAAAGAATAATAACACAAACAACAATGAATATCCTACAGTCAAATATCCTCAAAAGGATAAAGGGATAATGTGTGAGTGTCATATATGAAGTGTATATATATATAAATATGTATGTATGTATGTATGTATGTATGTATCATGTGATCCATATCATTTGGATCTTGGAACTATATAAAAGTGCAACTTATTTAAGAGTCAACTAAAACAAAAGCTATATCAATTATGCTCAATGAGATGAGCATAATTATGATGGTTGACATGGTTCTATATCAATGCCATTTCAGAAGAAACTAACAAAAAAGTGTGGATTCAGGTGACTGGTAATACATACATACATACATACGTGATATCTGCAACATAACAGCCAATACCTGCTACTGTCGGCAATCTATGGCAATTCTGACCATCTGTTTTTTCTTTTTTGGATGAATTATTCTGATAATCTATAGGTTGGATAAAATTGTATGACTGCGATGCTCATGACTCATTATGTAAGGTCCGGTGCGGCCGATTACATCACTGATATCACGTTTTAATAACACAAATTATGAGATAACTACCAAAAACAAAGCCAATTAAGTAATTAATAAATCTGTCTTTTTTTTTTCTTTTGCTAGGAATAAATCTAAGTCATTACCTATAATCAGAAATCTCTCTCTATCCTTTTCTTCAGTACTTTTTCACTTAAGTTTAGAAGCAGTCAATGAATAACCAAAAACCCTGGAGGTTTTTTTCTTTCTGGGAAGGTGGGGATTCTTGTTGAGGATCAATGCCGGAGTAGAAGTATCAAAAGTTGAATCCCAGGAATTACAACCACTTGTAAAAATTTTACAACAGGAGAATGTTGGGTTTTTTTTCTCGCATTCTTATAATTTACGACTCTCACTGTTTTTCTCACTCTCACACAAGCAGAGCCAAAGCCAAGATACCCATATACTTAATTTGGATTCAGAGCTCAAATGTTTCAACTTCAATAATCATAGAATTGTCTATCAATAAAGAAGGAAACCAAAAACAAAAAAAAAAAAACAAAACAAAACCACAACCAATCAAAAGAAAACACACAAATAAACGACAATATATATAAGCATAAAATTATCCAAAAGTGGGAGAGAAATTCAAACCTAGTGTTGTTGGCGCTGTGAAGCGAAGTGAACCCTACTCCCTGTACTGTAGTAAAAACAATAGATTGTAGCTACTGAAGTTGGAGTTTGTAACTGTTTTTCAATGAAAAGCAAATCCATCTGGGATATTCCTTTCTCCTTCCTACTTCCTTATGCCTAGTTTTGATTTCTAGTTAGTTCTTAGTGATTGTAATGCCGAAAATGTCCCTGTAACCTCGCTAATCTATTATTTTGTATTGTGACCTGGACGAATCTTTTTGGGAATTAGATCTGTTTTACCCAAAAAAGGAAAGAAAAAAAAGAGGTATTTTTTTTTGTTTGAGGTGATTTTGGGAAGTTCAGGTTTATTAGAGGAAGGAACAGCCGCTGGGTAGTCCAGGGCTAGCAGTCCAACAACTACCAGTCAAATACCTGCGAGGAGTTAGTTGTCCTTTCCTTCTCCTGAAATTTTAATCTTGTACATCACGGTTCATTTATTATCATAATTATTTTAATTGACAAGGCACCTCCTTTCTTTTTCATTTTCTTTTTTTTAAAAAAATAAATAAATAAAATTCCCAGATATAATTTTAAACCCCATTCCAACCTTATCTCATTTTTATGAGACTTCAACCTTATCTCCTTTTTTTTTTTTGTTTTTTTAAATGAGTAAATTTTAATAACCAAACAATTTCAACCTTATCTCTTTTATAGAAAGAGAAGATGTATTATTCAATATTCAGTTTATAGGTTATTGATAATTGATACAATACCTAGAAACAAGTTGAAATTATAATGTCCAACACAATCATTTGGTCTCTCTTTTCCATGCAAATTGTTTTTCTATTGATTGGGTTTAACGGATCAGAATTTTCCATCATTTTAAAAAAAAATTATAAATTCTAGAGCAGATATTTCAGATCATTCATTGCATCAAATGACTTGAAAAATATCATTCATTAAAAAAATGGCGTGTTATATAGACAAAAAAAAAATGTTTGAACTTCATCACTTTTAAAGATGCATCACATTGTTTTTTTTTTTTCCCATATTGATAATCTCCCAAGAGAAAAAATGAAGAGATTAAAAAACAACACCGACAAAAAGTCAATCAAGTCCCGATCGAATGAAATGGAGAAAGTAATTAATTAGTCTGCGGATTGAAGAAAGCCATCGGCGGTAACATGGTGAGGCATGTGGTGATTAGTTTAAGTGGTTTGAAATGGATAATGCAAGTATAAAAGACGAGTTTTAGAGCATATATAATGCATTTGACCAAAAAATAAGAAGAGGGAATGAGTTAGGTAGGCTTTAGTATATGAATTTCCCTAAATTGTTGGGGCTTAGTTGTGCAAATCACCTCATGTACTTCACTAACTCACAAAACACCACACTGTTTGGTAGAGGAGAACGTAAAGACAAGTCAAGGTTTATTTTTCCTCGTCTACAAATATCCAAATTTTGATGCCTAATACCTCATAAATAGTTTTAACTGTACATGAACAATAATCAATTTTTGCTTGAATGGCTTGTAGAAGAACCCTACCCTCTTTGATCCATTCGACACGCACAATTTCTTTTCCATCGATACGCCCTGCAATTTGCACTTGAATTTCTTTTGTACCTGCCTGTTCGGTTAATTCAATAGTCTTTTTCATTATTTTTTGAAATGAAACTCTATTCTTTAATTTGTCTTTATTTATTTATTAGCATCATCTTTTTTTTTATTTAAAAATTATTATAAAAATAAAAAGATCAAGGTTTTCATCTCTTTTCTGTCTCTTCTGAAGAAAAGTATACACGAGGAATGGTAGAGATGAAATCTCGATGTAATTTGTACTATATGGAGTATAAGGGCGGATGTAGAGCTCATCAAGTCCTCCTCTTGTTCATAATCACACATTATAAGTAATCATCTCTTTTTTTTTTCTTCCAAAATTACCATCTTATGTTATACTTAAAGTGTTTTATGAAAATATCACCTAAATATCTCGAAACCGGTTTGAACAAATGGAATGGAATGATGATTTTGTTACTTTTATTGTGTGGCCAAGTCCATGTTGTGTTAGATTTATGGAATACATATGAATACATATGAATCACTTTTTTATTTTTCCGATTGCTTTAACCACTGCAGTGTGTCTCCTTGAAGTGTTCTTGTAACGTAATCAATAAATTTTGTTTTTTTTTTGTTTTTTTTTAATCCAAATATTTTTATAATAGACATGGATTGAGCCCAGCCATCTACCACTTTTATTTTATATTTTAAATGAACATTTATAAGATCAAGATAAGTTTCATTTTGAGCAACTAATTGTTTATTCAACTAATCTCATCTATGATATGAATGATTAGATAAAGAGGTTTCTTCCTCTTTTGTTCTACTAGAAGATGATTCGATCGTCTTCTCCAGTGTAGATATTTTTAGTGTTGAACTCATTAATTAATTGGTATCCCAATTTCCAAATTCTTTTGAATCTAACGGTTCTAATTCCATTTTTCAATTCTTTTTCTTGAAGAAGTTTTTTCTTCTTCATTTTCACTATTTTTAGTGTAACTTTCACTTTCATTCTCACCATCACTCACCACTTTTGATGCGTGGGATGAGTCAGAAGATTTATTATCTTCATCATCATAAACAAAGTTGTTTCATTGTGAAAATGTGTTAAAAATTAAAATATATTTATATTCAAGATAATTTGTTCTTCTTTTTTTCCCATAATTTTTCATTTTTTCTTGAATAGAAAGTTGTGGATATTCATAAAAATGTCTTCAATATTCAAAGATTTCAGGAAAAGATCACGTGCTTTTTCAAACTATTTCCTAATTGATAATGCCTTCAAACTTTAGATTGTGACAATGTCTCTTCAAACTACCAAAAAATTACCAATTCCTCCAATGAAAAAATACTCTTAATAAATTAAAAAAAAAAATCACTAAAAACTTCAAGAAAAAAAAAAAATGCTGGGAAGAGCCACCCCCTCTAGCACCGGTTTTTGTGATTGTTGGGTCATTTTGAAACTCGAATTTTACTTTTGTTTTATTAAAAAAAAAATTATAGTTATTTTTGTCTTTTTGTTGACCTTAGAAGATATTGTTAATCAGGTGAAAGTTTGAGGAAGCATATAAATTTTTCTGAAATATTTTTTTAACATTTTCACATTTGGTGTACTTATATTATAGTCTTCCTGTTGAAGGAGAAGTACCATTAGAGTCATTAGACCATCAGGTGATTTTGTTATCACCATGACTATTCATCCCATCACNATATAAATTTTTCTGAAATATTTTTTTTAACATTTTCACATTTGGTGTACTTATATTATAGTCTTCCTGTTGAAGGAGAAGTACCATTAGAGTCATTAGACCATCAGGTGATTTTGTTATCACCATGACTATTCATCCCATCACGTGTGATCTTTTTTTATTTTATTAATTAAGTCATTCAAAGTTTATTTAGTCTCTTGTTTGAGATCTAGATCAATCACTGAACCTACTTGTTTTATAATATTATCTATTTTATCAACTGCAATAATAGTCGAAGACTCTAGTTTACACTCAACATAATTTTGATTAATAATTTCTTTTTTTAAAAAAAAAAAAAAAAAAAATTTTGTAAACCATGAGAGAATAGTATCACTAATACTATTTAGGCTAGCACTGATACTAAGATTATTTTCAGATTTACTTTCTATATACAACATTTGTTTATAATCATCTTTTTCATGTCCTAACAAAATTATTTTACATTTGATCATCCTCACAAAATAGCTGGTTGCTTTTTTATGGAGAAATGAAAGATAAAAAAAAAAAAAAAAAAAAGAACCTTTACTTTTTGTTGAAATAGTTATTTTATACGCTTTACTTTTTTTTTTACTAGAACAAACTTTTTTAATTGCTTGTAACATTTACTTTAGAATATAGTTCATTTGTTCACTATATACCGTTACAATTAGCTTCGTTTACAGAATTTTCGATTGCCTTATCAATTTTTGAGGACCTTTTTAGATTTGTGGTTGGATTGCTGTCCAGATTAAAAAAAAATTTTAGTCTTTCGTATTTTAAATTTTATAATTTTTTTTTGTTTTTTGTATCTTACTATTTAAAAAAAAAAAAGAGAGAAAGAGAGCAACAATTTTAAATGCCGCCTTCTTGGTGGTACATGTACCTTACAAATATATTCATGAGCTGCCAACTTTTTTCATTGCCATTATCAATGATCGGTCTGAGGACCGTTAGCTTGGTTTGGTAAAGGTTTTTGAAGTTTTTGAATTTTGAATACTAATAAGAAATGATTTGGTTTGGTAAAGGTTTTTGGAGTTTTTGAATTTTGAATACTAATAAGAAATGATTTATATGATATAAAGTATAAAGAATGTTATGAATTTTTTATATGAAAAAATGAAAAAGTTCTATTTGTTAGTGAATTTTTTATTTAAATAGTAATAAAAAGTTATTAATGTAATATAAAAAGTAAAAAAATAAATTAAAAAGTGAAAATATTAAAAATGAAATTGATTTTTTAGAATAAAAAATAAAAAAAAAGAAAAGCAAAACTTTTATCAAACAAAGCCAATAGTCTCTCAAAAAAAGAAGTCAATAGTCTATAGGCTGAAATTTCCTCAATTTAGAGAATATTTTATTTAACTCACCCTAATAAATGATAAATATCATATATTAATATTAGGTTTGTCAAAATTCAATGTTTGAATTTTTAGGTAATAAAATGAAAGTTAATAATTATTAAATTTTAAAAAATTTAAATATTAATAGATGATACTTATCTTATATCAAATTGAATTGAAAGAAATATCCTCTAAGTTTGAGTCGGAGAAAATTATTGCCCATTGTCTATGCCCTAAAGAGACAAGTCGGCTGGATGTGAGAAAAAAGTGGCGTACCAAAGTGGGAGTGTGAACTTTCAGGACATGCATTTATTTCTCAGGCCTCTTAGTTTTATTTTTTCTTAAATTATTTATTTACTCCTATTTGTTTTTGGATAAATCAGCCGTTTTAGATATTTATACCATAATATCCTCCGAGACCCAGAGAGATATTTATAAACCCTTCATACCGTTATACGGTTACAGAAACCCATAAAAATCCAACGAAAGGAATGTAAAGTGGAATGAAAATCCTAGTTTTCTGGTCCTCAGAATTTCACGCCTCGTACTGGGCAGCGATCCCAAGAGATGGACGGTGCCGAGGTTCCCGAAGCCTTGCACGACTGGCAGCAAATCCAGTTCCCACTTCCCCAAAACACTCCCACAGTGCACCAATCCGGTGTCGGATGGGAGATGGCGGTTGTCTCCGACAACCACCTCAACCCCAACGATGACTGCTCCATCTTCCCTCCTCCTCCGGACCTTCAAGCCCCAGAAGACCCAAACTCTGAAGGTGATGAGGAGGAAAATCAAAGGCCCCAGGTGGGATATGAGATAGTGAGGCGTTGGAGGCTGCGGTTTGAGATTCTGAGGGCCGCCGTCTTCCCGGTGGCCTCTAGAGTTCGTAACATTGCGGTGTGCGTAGGGGGGTTTTGGTCGATTGCGTCGGTGACCGGAGTGGTTGCGGCGGTGTTGCTGTCATTCTTGTACGTAAGGGTGCGGCGATGGCGTCAAAAAGTCATCCAAGAGAGCAAAGATCGTTTTGTTTTCCTCCTCAGAGAAAAAGACGAGGTTCGTTCATTAAGCTTTCAGTAAAAAATCTCGCCTTTTTAATTTAATTTTTTTTTAATTTTAATTTTTATTTAGTGATAGATGTAATTTTCTGACACCTGGAGTAAGATTCTAAATTCTAGGGGCTGTCTTAAAAAAAAAAAAATTGAGCTAAAAACTCGAGAGGCTGTCGTCTCAGTTCTAGCAAAAAACATGAAATCGGGCACCTTATGTGACAGAGAAGATACATGTTATATTTAATATGCTCATATAATTGTTCTGTACTACTTATATTTGTTCTTACCATTAAGATTCAATTTTCCCTGCAGAAGATCAACCAGCTCTTGCTCCACATTGCACAATTGAATGAAGTAGTATCAGCACGCCGCAGGGTTCCTGTGCTTAGAATTGGTTGATTGATCGTGCAGTGTCAGCCAACCAGGTGTTGATTTAGGATCTGTCTCTCGCCTGTGCATTGTGTGATGAAGTCGGCATCTTCTTGTGCATCAGAAAATGGAAAGAGATACATGCGTTTAGTTGCTTAGATATGCTTCCATATCATATTGGTGACTGCACCAAATTCTTTATATTGTATTAAGCACGTTTTATCTATCTATGTGTAATTGTGTTCTTGTGATCATACTTATGGCCTAAGCCAGCAGGCAGCAATACCACGAATTCCTTCTCAGTTATCTTTGTCAATCTCTGCTCCTACAGAGGTTCTTCTCAATTAGAATGAATACAATTGTATTTCAAAACAAGCCTGTTTTTCTGTTCTTGTTTCTTTGCCTAGGAAGGGGAAAGAGGGGGAAATGTGGATATGCATAGTATTTGAAAAAAAAAAAAAAAAACCAACAAGATTTGTAAGGAGATCAAGCCAAATTGGTACAAAACAACAAGCTACTCTAACCTGGTCCACTGCAAAACGATAAAAAGAGTTTCGAGGATTGCTCGTGTGACTTGATACTGATTGATTACCAGATAAAGCTGTTGATTCTGTCTGCAACATATGTAAATACCACCACCATTATCAATTAAGAAGTTGGAGGAGTAACAAAAGATTCTGCAACATATGTTGATTCTGTCTGCAACATATCCTCGCCAATTTAGGTTGTCGAGTTGACTAATGCTAAATCAATAAAAAGGGGAAACTCAAACTACCCTATGCTGATCTAAAAAACGAGTCACAGGAAGAGAGAAAGAGGTACCAGTTACCAATAGATACCAGTTGAAGGAGTAACAAATGGGTGACTCTGATCAAAATAAGCTGTCAATATCATATATTACAATGAACCTTCTAACAAGAAGCAAATTTCTATCAAGAGAACAACATTTACCCTGCTTTACAAAACAGGATGTCTGGAAACAAAGTAACAGATGTCGAGGAGCATGAGAAGTGAGACTAGATAAGATCAGAAATTTATGATTTATCCATTGTTCAAGAAAATACCACCATGAAGCACAGAAACGAAAAGTTCAAGTACAGCAATTAGCTAGGTGAAAATGATCAAAAGCTTTGGAAGCACGAAAGGAGAAAGGCTGGCCACCATGTAGAAATTTAATATCTTATAAATAAGACCAACTGAGGTCATACTGGTTTAGGAGAGAATCGCCTGCTTTTGCTACAAGTCCAGAACTTCAGTTTCTTGGAAAACTACCAATCTATGAGAACTAGACAATATATACCCTATTTGTTCATAACAGAACTCCAGTTAGGGAGCTGTCACAAGTCCAGAAACCAGGCAGGAAGAGAAAATTTAGCAACACTGTTCATTGCAACACTGTTCATAGCAGCCAATTTGATCGACACATAAGAAGTCACAAACGTTACATAAAACATGAGTTTCTACTGGACAATTTAACCTTACACCAAATAGCATACAGATGCACGACCAAGGGCTAGCATGCAGCATTATGGAGTAAGAACTAAGAACAGCTGAAAGACTTTGAAGCAGATGTACTGAACTTTTCCCTTTGTTCATTGCAACAAACCTAAATTTCTAACAGATGAATCCTGGTCCAAAATCATCTATTACTCAATGAAATGAACAACTTAGTGACAGTCTATAGCAAACAGGAATATTGAAACAGAACAAAACAGATATGCATGCCAATGCAACGAATAAGCACTGTAATGCTCCACTTCAAGAAACAGTGAGTAAAGGAATAGGATGCATGTCTCTATCAATGACACTAATTATCAATCGTGCCAACTGAAGCAAAGAAACATAAAGAATTCTATCGTATTTGTGGATTCCACTTTCAATAGCAGGTCTACAAAAACACAACGAAGGAAGAAAGCCACTAACTCGGATATCAAATGGTGTTGCTATCAGCAGTAATCTGAAAAAATTACATTAGAAGACCATGAATGTAACAATCACAAGAAAAATGGATTACACTCACGATCATAATCCAGTTTGTCCACCACGTGTTGAATGCCTAATATCAAACCGGTCTACAGACTCTAAAGGAGTAGTAGTCTCATTCCTAATCCTCTTGATCTTAGGACTCAATAACCCTCTGTGCCTAAACCCATATAACTTGAGCACCTGATTATCTGCAAAATTGAACGCCCTCTCCATGCTGCTCAAGCACCTCTCGACAGCATAATCGCCGTAGCTCCCACAAGGCTTGCAACCCACAAAATGCGTCACAAACGGCCACCTCTCGTCCCCCAATCCCGGATGATACTTCTCCATCATCTCCTCATACCTATCCACCAACCCTGCCCAGTACCCGTGCAAATAGTAAGAATTCTCTATGTACACCTTATCCATCCACTCATCCTTCTTCGAAATCAACAAATATATCAACGCTGACTGATCATCAGCCTCGAAAGCCGGCCTTCCCTTCAGATTCGCCGTCAAAATCTTCCCGGCCTCGTCCCGTATAGGCCCCTTGGGACCCATTGGAGCCCAAGCATCGAGCAAATCCAAAGACCACTGGCAGTTCCTGAACAAAAAACTGCCAGTGTTCAACGCAATCCACGACTTCTGATCGAACAACAAATCTGGGTACCCATGAATAACCAAATTATGATTGTCGTACTTCCATAGCGGAATCTCAAACACCATATCCGTAAACAGAGCATCGCTGTCCAACCACCATATCCACTCGACCTCCGGGTGCGACAACATCAACCTCCGAATCAACGGCAATTTTGCCCAGTACCCAGCAAGCTCCTTGTCCAAATGAGCCAAATTGTAAACGATCTCAATCCCATGAATCCTACAATAGTCAATCTTGTTCTTAATGGACTTCAAGAGGTAGTGATCCCCAATTGGATTGTCGCAAGGCTTCGGAGGCGACCCAGTGACGAGCAAAAGCCGAGCTTTCCCATTGACATGGCTGGGGAAATCGGGGTTCTTGGCAAGCCAGCTCTTTCTCTCGTCGTCCCAGCTGGAGATTTTGGGTCCGAGAGTGTAGGTGACATTGGGGTTGATCTCGGGCTCGGGGGGTTCGTTGGGGTCGTAGGGTTCGTCGTCGGATCGGATCTCGGCGAGGATCCGGTTGGTCTCCTCGGCGATCTTCTGTGTGTCGACATCGTCGCCGGGGGAGCCGGTGAGGCCGCCGATGCCGACGGTGCCGCGGAGGACTAGGATGGTCACGAAGCCGCAGAGGATGGTCAGCTTCAGGTTGTTGAAGGTCTTCTTGATCTGCTTGCCACGCGACGCCGTCGTACGGCCTCTGGTTGTTGTCGTCGTAGTAGTACTAGTAGGGAGGCCAGTGGCTGAGCCTCGTTTCATGGCCGTTAAGGCGTCATGGCCCATCTCTCTCTCTCTCTCTCTCGCTCGTTTAGATTGGGATTTAACTAATGATTTGATTGGAATGCGGGGAAGACGTGGGGGGATGTTTGAGTTTGAGTTTGGGTTCGTCCGAGAGGCATGGGTCCATGGAAGGAGGAGACACCGACAGAGGAGCACCGACGAGATCCTGGTAAGAAAATCAATTGTTTTTGTTTATTTTCTTATTAGGAAAATACAGGCAAGAACGGTGGAGATTCTGACAAGTGACGAGTAAAGGCCTAGACTTGATAATTAAATATTGACAATTTGGTAGAGAAAATAAAAGTATTAAAAAAATTATTGAGGAATTATTGGATCTTCTTTTTAGGAGGGGAATAGAGCCAGTAATTACTTGTAAATTACATGGGGATTTTATAAATTCTGTGGCAAATGACTGATTTTTATGATTAAGCCCCACTCGAATGGTGATTGCTTTAATCATGCCACTTTGGCTTTTGGTTTTAATTAGGAGATCTATATATCAGTCACTTTTTGGTAATGCAATAATACAAATATAATAACCAATTTCTTTGGGTTGGTCTCTTGGAGAACGATTATGAACACAACCTTGTATCATCTCTTAACGGTTACAGATAGTCACAAACTGTTGATAATTGAATGCTATTAGGAAGGAAAGACAACCTTGTTTACCTTTTCTGCTGTTCATTGGTTGGTATTGACATGCGGATGGCTGTTAAAACAGCCCGGAGGGATTGTTAACTTTAGGGAAGTGGAGGAGCGAATTTTAATATTGAACTTGCCTCACCTCGGTCAGTCGTGATCTATTGAACTCTTTGAATTATATTGTTGAACTTCTATTAACAATTCATTTATTTTTACTTGGTAAATGTTAGAATTGAAAATCTTCATGAAATATAACTTTGTATTCCTTTAAATAAGCTCTCTAACTCTACCAAAATTGTTTTCATTCAATATTCAAATCATAATATATGACTTTTAAAAAAAAAAAAATTGGTATGAGAAATGAAAATAGTTGCAACGAATTTATAAAAATACGGATAACTTTATTTACTCTTGAATTATCACCTCATTTTGTATTGTTTCTCTAAATTTCAAAACTTTTTTAATTTAGTGTATTAAACTTTTAATTTTTTTTCAATTTTATCCCATTAGGATCTTTCGCTAAATTCTTTTAAAATTTTCAAAATACCCAATTTTTAAAATATATATATAATTTTTTAAATATATATATATAATTTTTTTAAAAAAAGATTCAGTCGTTGGCATTTTTATAAATTCTATTAAATCCTGACCGACACCTAAATCTTTGCAATTTTTTTTCTTTACAAAGTAAATGGTATTTTAAAATTTTGATATCACTTTGTTAGGATTTAACGAAAAATCTTAACAAAGAGAAAAAAATTAAAAAAAATTAAAAAAAATTTGATATACTAAATTGAAAAGTGAAAAAACATTACAAAAAAGGTTAACAATTTCTCATATATATCTATATATATATATATATATATGGACCCTATCTGTTGGAATTAGCATTGATATGCAAAAATTACATTAACAGGAGTGTCAGTTTGTGAAGAAATAGAACAATGGCAATAGGTTATGGGTCACTCAGTACCGTTTCGATCCACCGGTCTACAAATTGCAAAGGAGTAGTAGTCTCATTCCTGATCCTCTTGACGCTTGGTCGCAGCAACCCTGAATGCTGAAACCCGTATAACTCCAGCACCTGGTTGTCTGCATAATTAAACGCCCTCTCCATGCTTCTCAAGCACTTTTCAACCCCATACTCCGCATACCTCCCGCAAGCCTTGCAACCCACAAACTGAGTCACAAACGCCGCCCACCTCTCGTCACCCAATAATCCACCCTGATATCGCCCTTCCACCCCCGCCCAGTACCCATGCAAGTAGGACGACTTCTCTATATACACCTTCTCCATCCACTCATCCTTCTTTGTACTCAGCAAATATATCAATGCAGATTGATCGTCCGCCTCAAATTCGGGCCTTCCCTTCAAATAAGCCGTCAAAATCTTCCCCGCCTCGTCCCGAATAGGCCCCTTTGGACCCATACCCGCCCAAGCATCAAGCAAATCCAAAGACCACCCGCAATTCCTCAACAAAAAACTCCCCGTGTTCAATGCGATCCACGATTTCTGGGTAAACAACTCGGGGAAACCATGAAGAACCAAATTGTAATTATCGTACTTGAAAAATGGAATCTCGAATATCATATCTGTAAACAGAGCATCGCTGTCCATCCACCATATCCACTCCACCTCTGGGTGCGTCAACATCAACCGCCGAATCAATGGGAGTTTTGCCCAGCACCCGGAAAGCTCCTCGTCCAGAAGAGCCATATTATACACAATATCAATGCCGTGAATCCTACAATAATCAATCTTATTCTTTATAAACTTCAAAAGATAGTGATCTCCTATTTGGGTATCACAAGGTCCGGGAGGCGACCCGGTTGCCAACAAAACCCGAGCTTTCCCGTTAACGTAGTTGGGAAATTCAGGTTTTTTCGTGAGCCAATTTTTTCTCTCTTCGTCCCAGTTTGAGATTCTGGGTCCGAGAGCGTGCGTATGCGTGAATTTGGGGTTGCTGCCGGTAGTGCCGATGGTGCCACGAAGGACGAGTACGGTTATGCAGCCGCAGAGGACGGTGATCTTGAGGAGGGTGTTGAAGGTCTTCTTGATGTGACAGCCGCGAGCTATGGTGAGTAGCGTAGAACGTCCACCGGTGGCGGCGGTGGTGGTGGGGAGAGCAATCGCGAAGCCTTCTTGGCCCATTTCTCTGAGTGAAGTGGGTGCAATGCAACAATGGTTTGGACTTTGGAGCGTGTTCCTTAAGAGTCGTCGGTGGCAAATCTTAACGTGGAGCGGTGGTTGTTTGATCTGGTGGAGAAAGTCGACGTACGTGCTGAGGTGTTTTGGCGGTGTCAACTGTCAACAATTATTTATTTGGTCTTCGATCGGAATTAGAAGCTCTCCCGCGTGCACATGGCTTCATTTTCTGTCCCGCTGATCATTTCCTCTAACATGCATCCTGGAAATTGCGATGCACTTCGATTGTTTTTCATCTGCGGGAATATCGTAAGAGCTCGACACTTCCAATGGGATTAGTGCATCTACTAAGTACTAATTCTTTGACTTCATATGAATAAAAAAAAAAAAACTTTGATTTGTTGGGATTTTTAATATTTTTTGTTTTTTTTTTAAAATGATTCCAAGGCCGGCAAAAAGATTTTAAAAAAAAAAATCTCGAAATATTTTTTATGACAAAAATGTCTTTATAAATTAACAAATAAATCTAAAACTAAAAAAAATACAAAAAATTAATTAAAAAAAATAAAAAAAAGGAACCCCCCTTCAGCCATATCTAGGGGTGGTCGGATCACTCTATAGCCATCCCTCAATTTTTTTTTTAAAAAAAATGATGGATGCCCAAACCACAATTTTTGTTATTATGGATATATTGACATTTTTTGGTAGTTTAAGAGGGACAATGACACAATTAGTAATTTTATAAACTTTAACAATGAAGTGATAATTGGAAAAGGTATGTGTACGTACTTTTTTTCAAAAATATATTTATCCCTTATTATTATTACGATGAATTTGATATAATCAAATATCTCACAAATAATTTGGATTGAATCTTATGGTTTGTTAAGAAAAGTCTTGACAGAAGTTTATAATTGTTGAAACTTTGAAACAATTAGCTCATAAGCTTAAAACCAGTTTTGATTTTCTATTTTCAAAATAGCAAAACGTGTTTTGTTAATGTAGCTATGTGTTTGGCTACGTGTTTTAAAATGAAAACAAGAAGAAAAAAAAACATGAAAATCGGAAACAATTTGAACTTGTTTCCAAAAACAAGTTTCATGTTTTTTTTTTATCAAAAGGGATCAAAACATGCCGAAACAAAGTGGAAACCGGGCTCGTTTGACAAATTAGTTTTGTTTGAGAACTATTTTCGAGAACAAAAATAGAAAACAATTTTTTGTTGTTTTTTCGTTAAAAAAATCATTTGGCAAACTATTTTTTCTAAAAAAAAGAAAACGGCACTTTAGGCATCTAGATAATTATTTTCAAAACAATTTTCACTTAAGACAAAAATAAAAAACTGTTTGGAGTTTCTAAATATTTTTTGTTTTCAATTTCGTGATTTTTTCATATTGGATGATTTCCAAACTGAATTAAATAACATCAAACACAACCTAGCAAACAATAAACAAAATGATGTACAATCTCAATATCACATTAAATTCTTCCTGATAGCTAGTATACACAGAATCTCTAGGAAGAGTTCCATCTAAGCTCTTCATGTATAAAAATCATAAAGTATGTGCTTGGCGCAAGATGTTCGATCTCTACTCTCAATTATTTGAAAACTGCAACTCACCAACAACAAAAAAACAATTGTTTTTGTCTCGGGTCAGTTCAAACTGTGGAAGTCAAAACACATAAAAAAATCAATCATTAGTGGAAATTTTGTATATTCGATGACATGCAAATATTATCACTGCAGGTACTATATGAAAGAAAATAAACTAAGTTTGAATTTGGCAGAATAATGATATGTTGTATTCACATTCATCAAAAAGATTTTCCTTCATCCTAATTAGAATTGAGTTCAAACATATATGCAACTTTTTACATTTAAAAAATGATTTTCAGGCATCTCAATATTGGTGTGCCTAGACAATATCAGTCAACGGGACCGATTATTTACAATTTGCTCATGAGGAAAAAAAAAACTTGTTGGACTACATCTCCAAAATATTCACGATTTGAAACACTCGTCCCAGTCTCACAAAAAGAAGAAAAGATTACATTTTCCTTTGGCCACATTAGACATTGTATAGCGATCATCTCTCAATAAAGTGCTTGCATAAGAACATAAAGCAATCTAATAGCAGAACTCTCTTTGCACTCATCCAAAAAAAAAAAAAACTCTCTTTGTTCCATGCACTTCCTTCTTGCTTGATTTATCCACTAATTCTACTTAACCCTGCAAATTTAACATACATTAGCAATTGCAAACATGACTAACAGCAAAGGCATTCTTGTATATATACACGTCAAATAAGCTCATCCTAGTGCGCATGGTTAATGGCAAAAGATGATGGCAGCACCATAGGTCCTATTAGAGGCTTGAGAACTACACTTAGAGGGAAATAGGCTAACTTTTTGAGAAATGATAGCCACTTAGTATCTTGTAGACTCTTAAGAACTTGTAGATATGTCTAAATCTTATGTCCGCACCTATTTCTTATAGATTCTAACGATCTTGCAGAGAACTAAAATTTCATGTCCATGAATATTTCTGCAAATTTTACAAATCAAGCTTGTTCGGCATACAAGCTAGTAGGTCTTTTAGGTGCAACACCTTCATGGAAAAACTAGAGAAAGATTGATATATATTTAAGAGTTTATTAGTGACAAGAGCTTTGCGAAAGACTTCTGGCCACTAGAAAGTAGTGCTGCATAAGGCAATAGGATTGACAATAACAGCTCAAGACACGGTCTAGTATCTTGGGCAAAGAAGTAACCGTTTTTGGCATTGTTTATTTAAGCCTGGTGTTATGTCTTAACTACGTAGTTTTGATTCTTTATCACTAATTTGCTGAAGGAAAAATGGAAAATGATGCAGAAGTTGCAAAAAATAAAAGGCAGGGATATTTATTCAAGAGAATATACTTATCACAAAAAATAAAATAAATAAATAAATAAATTTATTCAGGACAATATCTTTCCCGGTTGATGATCATTTCCATATGGAATAATTCAAAAGGGAGCCATAAATATTCCACATAATGTATGAAATTTTTTTGAGCATGCATGCTTTTAGATATTTGTCAAATCAAGTCATCTCTAGAAAGGTTCTAACACAAAAGAAAGAAGAAAGCATATTCCTTTAGGGCATTGGACAATGTGATGATCTACTCAGTAAAGTGAATGCATAAGAACACAAATAGAGAATACCTATAATCAATTAAGCCTTAATTTGCTCCTCGCAGTTCCTCTTGCTTGATTTCACGCCTGCAAGTTTTACACAAAACATCACCCAAGGTAAAAAAACACAAATCTGAAACATATACCTCTTTCCCAAAAGACTCGCCAAATTCTCAATATTTCCAGTCAAACGGGAAAACAAGAAACTTACAATACAAGGCAATCTGATATTTTATAGAGGCAATCAATCTTATATTTTCGTTCCCACACAAACGATATGCCCAATCTATTCTCCCCGGGCATATGAAAAATATCAACTGCAACGCAGTGAACATCACCATTTGGTGCAAAAAAACCGTTTGATAAAGTTTGTAAAAGACAAATCTTCTGTTTCTCTAAATGGAAAAAGACGAGGAAATGTGCCACAGGATTCATCATCTTCAAATTAAACAACAAAATTCCTAGACCCTTAAGACTCCCTTCTAGCCACATATCCGAGTCCAAATTAAATCATACACAAGCAAGCTATCTCATTAGCTATGTGAGTGACCCAGTACAAAGTATTATGTACAATTACCGCCCTTTGAAGAGACCCTATAGGGTAGTCCCTATGGAGCTTGTGTTCAGCAGGCTCAAGCATTTTCCAAGATCGAAGTTCCACATTTTATCTTTAAAACATTGTAGAATAGCATGTACCCAAAATATGGAAAGCCACGAGAATCCTGTTTGGATTCTTAAGAACTATAGAAATGAATGAATATCTTGAATCATATGGAGGATCAGGTAACCCCTCCCATTGTCCATTATCGGGATCAAAAACCTCACCCCACCCGGGTTTAGGCGGTTCGAACATATACTTTTGGTTCTAGAACCAAATTTAGTGAACGATTTCTGGGAGAAATCATCTAACAAAGGGACCCAGCTAGAAGCGGCGCCACTGGGGTTAACGTGCAATTTGAGAACGCCAGATTGAGATATTTCATTCGTGGGCCCACCAAAACAGTAGATGTGAGAGCCTAGGGCTGCAAAGGCATCGAACACGGGAGGTTTCCCTTCCCAAAATGAAGCGAGCGGATTTTACTCCTTGTCAGAAGAATGAGAGAATGACAAGAGAATAAAATGTAGCATTTCTCGAATATTAATGGTATACCACTTCGTATCTGTCATCCCTCGACCGACTCATCGAAAGGTACACAGAAGACGAAGTTGTAAGAACGACAAAAAAAGAAATTATTCATCCAAAAACGAGGAGAAGAAGAATTAGGACGACGATAATATGTGTGTGGGGATCCATCATGATCCGTTGTTGATTCATCAATTAAAATTGATATTGGAGTCTGCCATCGAGGCAATTGCTTCGTCGCCGTGCCGAGGTGTCCGTCCATGGTGATCGATGGAGTATTTGTGATGAAAAAGCAGGTAAGATTTGGGAAGAAGGGGCGCCGAAGAGAATTAGCCTGATTAAGTTTTTCTAAATTTCTAATTGTAAGGAAAATTTGGAGGAAAATGCTGATTTGGTGAAAAACTCATGCAAATGATTTGATTGGTCGTATGTATGGTTTTTTTCAATTAACCCACGACACGTAAGATAAGCTAAACCTTACGAGTGGTGATTGGCATCAGCCCAGGCTGATGCTACAGTGCATCAGCCTGGGCTAAATCAGAGGAGAGAGAGAGAGAGAGAGAAAAAAAAAAAAAAAAACTGTTCACGGGGCCCATGAATAGTAAAATTACTGTTCATGTGCCTGGGCTGATGATACAGTGCATCAGCCCAGGCTGTGTTTTATCTTTACTCAAACCTTACATAAGCAGCTTTCCATCATTAGTTTGACGAAAGGTTAACAGATGTCTCTATTTACAAAGAATAATATTATATTTTATATCTCTTTTTTTTTTATTTTTTTTGTAAGTGTTTTTATTTTAGAATTGAAAGAGTTTTTCTCTAAATTAGGTTGAAATTTTTTTTTTTAACTTTATCTATAAAAATAATATTTATTTTTTTATGTAAAAATCACATGCTTTTTTTAATTGTAAGAATAAAATTAAAAAAAATTTCTCCAACCTAATTTGGAGGAAAATTCTATCCATTTTAAAAAGGTCTTAATAATTTTTGAATAATTTTTTTTTTAATAATGATTGTTTGAAAGACTATTACAAGTTAATTTCATCAAATTAAAAATTGAAATTTCAATGTCAAAAAGTGTAATAACACATGGAAGTCATGACATAATAAGGAATAATAACGAATAATAAAGAATAAACACGAGCAACCAAGTTAAATTAAAAATAATAAAGAATTAGATTGGATTCAAATAAATTGTTGATAGTATGGACGGATGCAAGTGATGATAGAAATTGGTTGGGAGCATCTTATGCTTTTTTGGCAAGCTAAACGAAATTGAAAGGTATAATTATTTTTAATAAAAAAGAAAAAGGAAAATATTTTCTTTTTACCAACAATAAAATATCTACCGCCAAGTTACTCCAAGAACAGACCAGAGACAATCTAGGCTGTCCCAATCAGACGTGACTCTCATCCCGTTCGTGAATTTTACCGTTGTAAGTATCAGTTTTTACATCCAGATCCCTTCATATGAAAGCAAACTAAATTACAGCGAAACGAGACCATTCCCCTTCAGATGGTCAAGGGACCGATCGATCTTTGAATCAAAGGTAGATCTATGGTTTTCCCACATCTTCAATTTTGACGATTTTTTTTCTAAATTTATTCGGTTGAGGTAGAACTAGGGTTTCAATCTTCTATATATGTAGGGGGTTGCATAAGAGGCTTTGCGAAAGAGATGAGTCAGGTATTCGAAGGGTACGAGCGCCAGTACTGCGAGCTCTCCGTCAATCTCTCCCGAAAATGTAGCTCGGCTGGTCCTCTTCCTGCTGGAGGTAATACCCAACTTCCCTCTTTTAATCAACTATGCAAATTTTCATGTTATCTACTAATTGGATGTTTGCCTAAAGTAGGTTGATTGCTAAAACGTTGTGGGAAAGGAGAACCACCTCTTTTAACTTAATCGTTTATATGATTTTTTTCTTTTAAGTTTTTGCTTTCCAAAACTTTTTTTTTTTTAAATCTATGGTGATAGTTGATCCTATATTGCGGGTTTCTAATATTCTGCTCATTAATGGGATAGTATAGTATCAAATGAACCCACGTAGCATCTCCAATATAAGATACCCAAACCATTCTTGATTTCTGGCATAAAGCACTCGCACCAAGAACATGGGATTTGATAATTGATAAGCCCCTGTGTATATGAATATCAGCCTCACTAATATATGGCATTTCATTTGGTGTTAAACTAAGAAAGTGATGCTTCACTGACTAAGAATGAGTTTTAGAGATGCAATCGCACCGGACAATATTTAGCAGGTGTGATTATCATTTTGATCTGGTATAGCTATGTCAGATAGTATATCTACTTGGATGATTGAGGATGAAAAATTTGCTTGTCAGGCTTTACTAGTATGCTTAGAGCATTCCTAGTGAACTAGCTATTCTTTAGCTAACATTTGGGTAGAAAACTCACTTTTTATAGTTTAGCTAGCCACTTTCCAAAGCACCCGCATCAAACTCTCTAAATCTTTCTCTACTCCATTTAAATATTCTTCTTTATTCTTACTTTACTCTTTATTCCAACGGTCATATTCTTCTGATGGACATATTTTTCCAATGGTTAATAGCAGAACAACCTGCTAAGAGTAGAAATAAAGCAAATTCAAGTAGTGTTAAAAGTGAAAAACCGTTAATACGGAACCATATTATCTTTAAGTTTCCAACAACAGAGCATCATGCATTGATGGTAGACAAACACATCAGTGCATGCAAACAAATATAAATGAAGGAAAAGACTAAAGTTAGGAATTCAAAACCACGTGAAAAAAAGGTGAATAAACCTGAATGCAGGATAAATCACATTATGCACCATCTTCAACAAAGATATCATCTTCCTCTATACCAAGGTTTCTATAAAATGTTGAAGCAATTTCAGCTCTCAAAGCCTGTACAGATCAGCAACAATGTTAGCCTTCAGCAATCATGAAGTTTATCATCAAAAGGAAATGGAAATCTCCAAATAAGAAAGGCCCATAAAAACTAGGAGGCTTCTATTCTTTGGCTTTGCTAATCTGCTTTTAGTTGTGTTTCGATTCTAAGCTTGATCAAATCAATTATGAACCTAGAGGAGGTTTGTTTAGGTCAACAGCCAGCATAGAAACTTCATCCAAACCTTAATCAGCATCAATCCTGATATTTTGAGAGGCGAATGGCAACAAAAAAGAACTTTTGTATACATTAACAGTAAGAAGCACAAAAAAATATCTGACCATAAGAAAATGGTTGTATGACCATTCACATTAACTTTCTAAAGAAACAACTTAAGTTTCCAACAATGCACTTGACTTCTAGATCAATCGCTTGTATTATGCATTGTGCCCATGCATGTTTTGAGGCTGAATGATGCCATATGAACATGCAAGGGAAACTCTGCATCTTCAGCACATAATTTTGATACATAAGCTAGTAGTTATTCATCACCAATAACGGGATTATATATTGAGATTGGAGACAAACTCATAAACATTAGAACCCAATTTGCAATAGAAGTATCTACAATTAACAGAAAAGTTCAACTCCATGAAATAGTCAAATAGGAATCAAGAATGCCACATACCTTTTTACCCTGCTCAGCTCCATGACCACTATAATCCTCGAGTGTTGACAATGCACATTATCTCTGCCAAACCAAGAACGATTTGAATCAGTAGTTAAACAAGCAACAATTCTGCTCCATCAGAAACCAGATAAGATGCAAAACTGTGCAGAATTTCATAAAGACATACAAGAACAAGACCATGGAATAGTTTCAATTATGTCAAGCTAATGGCAGTCCCTAAAAATCTTGTTTGGGTCGGTACTTGAGCAAGGATTCTGTAAGTTGAAAAAATAGACCTTAATTTCTAGTTAGCTATTAGGAGGGAGAGAGAGATTAAGTTTCATAAATTACACATTTCTCCCGGTTTCCAAACTGCTTTTGTTGTTTTCTGTTATATTTTGTGATTCCAATTGACAAAATTGGTTAATAGAAACATTTGGAAAAAGAAAAATATAAGTAACCATAGAAATAGAAGAGACTTCCTTGTACAAAAGAAAAAAAAAAAAAAGAAGAACAAAAGAACAAACCAGGAGCACAAAAAAAAAAAAAAAAACCCAAAGAAAACCGCATCCAAGGAGGTGAAATTTCCTCAAGCCATCTCATAATAACTGACGCTCAATGCTCAAATTTTAACCTTGACAGCATGGGCCCGCCCTAATTGAGTTCAAATTGGAGATTGTAAGCAATTTGTAGATTGGATATGTCCAGTTAAGTTCCTCCAATTAGAGATTATGATAGAAGTGAGCCCAAGACAGAAAAGCATAAGAGAGAGATTTGTAGAAACCGTGCTCTTTCAACACATAAGAGATCCAATCGATACAATATTGACAAAAAATCAACATTACCTTGCCTCACTATTTGTCCTGAATCAACTTCTTCAAACCTACGGAAACCACCGTCGATCCCCAGCAAAGTGCAGCGGTTTATGACCTCCTTCTTCAACCAGAAGCGCAGGGGTTATTGTGGAACAAAATGCAGCGGCAGCGGCTGTTTGAGATGCACGCGGGAGAGAGAGTGAGATCACACATAGAGGAATATAAAATGAGGAACAAAGAATTTGGCGTGGCTACCATACCTCGCTAGAGGTAGCGAGTATGACTGACATGACTATTTAGAGAGGGTATAAGTGAGTTCATTAGAGCATCTCCAGCAATAACATTCATAATAGCTACTCAAAAAGTATAAATTTTTATTTTAGCTACTCATTTTTTTATATATACTCCAGCAACATCCTCTATTTCACCCTCTATTTTCTTTAAATATTAATTTTAATAATTTTTTATTATTTTAAGGTGCTTAAAAAGAATGAGAGAGAAGAGGGAGAGAGAAAAAATAATAATAAAATATTGATAGAAGGTGCTACAGTGAACTTTCATATTTGAAAGTTCACTGTAGCAAATTTATGGTAAACCTTCAAAATAGAGTGTCTGCTGGAGATGAAAAAGTAGGCTATAAGAGCTAAATATAACTAGTATGCCCAATTTAAAAGCTCTGTTGGAGATGCTCTTAGAGAGGGTATTTTTAGGGGACTAGCTAAAATTTGGCTAAAAAGCTATTTTAGCTAGTTCACTAGGAATGCTCTTACTTCTTCGTAAAATCATTTAGGCTGAGGTAGTGGAATGGGGTTTGTATGCATTTTTAGGAATGGGAAATGTAAATTATCCATTCTGTTGCTTACAATTTTATGAACTGGAACCATTTTTGTGCTACTATGTGTGCAGAGCAGAAGCAGCAGAAGATATCTGAGATCAAAGCTGCACTGGATGATGCTGATGTTTTGGTACTGTGTAGAAAATATCCGTTTTGTTACTTTTGCTGGATTTCACAGATTTATGCATGTAACTTCTTCTTTTTTTCGGGTCAGATTCGGAAAATGGACCTTGAGGCAAGGAGTCTGCAGCCAAGTGCAAAGGCTATGATGCTTGCAAAGTTAAGGGAATATAAATCTGATCTAAATAAGTTGAAAAGGGAATTTAAAAGAATATCATCACCTAATGCAGATCAAGCTTCCCGTGAAGAGTTGTTGGAGTCTGGAATGGCAGGTGTGCATCCGGTATGTTTGGATCATACAGTTCTCTCACAAACTATTTCTTATTTTAAGAAAATTGTGTTCTCTTGGTTAGAGAGTCATGCCTTTAATTGGAGCTCATCGAAGATCATGATCTCTTGATGTAACTTTGTGGAACTCTATGTTCTGTTGCGTCTTTTCTTAATAATTTGCTGTATAATTGTAATTTATTTCAGTGCCAAAAAGTTATTTCATTTACAAATGTTTTAAGATAAAATTGAGTTTAGGTTTTTAAGTATATCTGGGGCAGAACCTTTTCCTTTTTTTTTTTTTTTTTTTTGATAAATAAGAGAAAAATATATTAAAAGCACAAAAGCGCAGCTCTGGCACACTAGAAAACTTTTTCCATTTTTTTTTTAGATAATGGAGTAGACATGTTTGTTTTGATAAAACAGAATGCTTTTATTGGATCCATGACTATAAGCTTGTTTATGTTTTTCATATTATTGGTTTAAGATCTCTGTTTTGAATCCTTGTTTACAATGCTTGGTCCTATTCCCCAATAGGCAGTGGAAGGCACACCCTTACTTTATCGAACCTCAGAAGATAACATGGCTTTACTAGTGTGAAAGTGTCTTCCCTAGATTTTTCATGTTACAATTTGAATGCATATAGGTTTACTCTCTCCTCTCTCTCTCTCTCTCTCTCTCTCTCTCTCCTGATTTTCTAGAATAAGATAGGATTTCTTACAGTTATTTGGATTTTATTGTTGTTCCAATTTATAAATAATTTACCCACCAGATTTGACGCAGATGGTTTATATTCCATATATTTTTTTAAAAACATTTTAGTCATTTATGGATGATATATAGGCTTCTGCTGATCAAGGAGAGAGAATGGCAATGTCAGTAGAGAGATTGAATCAGTCAAGTGACAAAATTATGGAGAGTAGAAGAACCGTGCTGGAGACCGAAGAGCTTGGTGTCTCAATCCTCCAAGATTTGCAACAACAGCGTGAGACTCTCCTACATTCCCATAAAAAGGTATGTTGCTTGACGTTTTGTTTCTAATTGTTATGGCTCAAACTTGATTTCTCCTGGTTTCCCTGTATGCCAATTGGACTCGATTAGCAAGCCTCCTTGTATACAATTTACCAGCTCCAAAGGACCCAAGCGCTGGTTTATTTGTAATCATTCTTGTTGGAGAACCAAGTACCCAAAAACATGTGCATGTTGCAGCAGCAGCAGGTAAATTTGTTGACTGATGATTATATTTCTTTCGCAGCTTTATGGAGTAGATGATGCCATCGACAAGAGTAAAAAAGTTTTAACTGCCATGTCACGTAGGATGTCCAGGAACAAATGGATCGTCGGCTCAGTAGTTGGAGTTCTTATTGTTGCTATCCTCTTTGTCCTATTTTATAAGCTTTCTCATCATTAACTTATACTTTATGTTGTTTGGGGTACAGATGAGACTCCATTGCATTATGTGCTTGCTTGTATATAGACTCATCAAACATGTACAATTTATCTGCATTGAATGCTTCAATAATTATATCATACTTGGGGTAGTTTTCCCCTTACATTCTAGATCCTGGATCCTTGAAGTTAATTGACAGGGGTTTCCTACCAAATTTTTGTTTCCCTTTTCTTTCCATTCTTTACTTGTAGGTAATATTTTATTTCATTGTGGTAATTATTTACTCTCAAATTGCGAAAATGATGCTGTATTGAGTACGTTGGGTGTAGAACTCAACAAAGATGGCATCTTTTGTTATGTTTTATGTCTCATGTCGTCATTAGCTACATTGTTTGAGGGGCAACTCTATTTTGCAGGGCTACCGTGCCTGCTATCTAGACCTTTTTTGTCCTTGACAAACGATTAAAGAACCTTTTATCCCACATTGTTTGAGGGGCAACTCTATTTTGCAGGGCTACCGTGCCTGCTATCTAGACCTTTTTTGTCCTTGACAAACGATTGAAGAACCTTTTATCCCACATGACCATATTGATGTGAATGAAAGACTTATTATGGCAGCAATTTTGATGTGGCTATTAGGGGTTCTCTTGCTGTTGCGGCTGGGGTGCTTAGTGATGATTCTGGAAGAGTTATTATGGCAGCAACTATGAAGCTTCATCCCAAGGATGTGCTTCAAGAGGGGAAGCCTTGGCAGCCCTTTTGATAGCCAAGGCTGTTTACATCTTGAAGACGACTCTCTCTTGATGGTTCTTGCTATTAATAATCCATCTGTTTTTTTCTCTTGGTCTTTTGCTAGTTGTATTTTGAATATTTCTTTAAAATTTAACTCCTTTTAAAGTTGTTTTACTTTAAAAGTATCCCGATGTGCTAATTATAGGGCACATGTTTTAGCTCAATGAGCCGCTACCAATCTTATTTTTGGTAACATTCTTACAGGATCTCTTATTTTTTCATCCATTTGGATCAGAAGTGAGAAAGATTTTTCCCTATAATATTTTTTTTCATTCAATTAAAAAAAAAAACAAAGAAGTGAATGAAAGACTTGAATTGAGACATGTCAACAAGGCCCGGGGTGAGTGAGTGAACATGGTCTAGAGCCCAATGACACAGCTAATTACGAATTTACTATCAATTCATCAAATGTTTTCGCTAAGGTGGTAATTGAGTCGAGTAAGTTTAATTCATTTAATTTTTTTTGGAATGCGAGCTAAGCTTGTACTTTTTATTAAGGTAGATAATCTGCTCAAACTCTGTTCATTTATTTTGCGAACAAATTCGAACTTAAATCCCCAAAATTAAGCCATTGCACCTTTGATTTCCATTTCAAACAACTCTAATCAGTTCGAACTATTCAATTAATTTATTCATTGCATATATAAAATTAATGTTGTATTGTTTAATTTTTTTTGTAAATTTATACTAATTAATTATTTTATTATTTAAGCTAATTAGATAAATTAATTTAAATTTTAAACAATCTAATATCAAGTTTATATGTGTCTCTTATAATTTATATGTATATACATTGATTATACACATATACATACACACAAATCAACTGATATATACACACAAATATATATTTATATCACCATTCCAATAACCAAGTTATATCTATTACAATATAAAGAATCTTTTAAAAATATTTTAAATGTTCTTTTGATAAAGTTAAAAATAATAAATAAAATTATACAAGCTTAAGAGCACTCTCATCCGGCTCTCTACTTTTATCCTCAAAATAGGAAGTAAAATAAGTTTTTCTTACTTTAGAGAACCACTTTTTCTAAACACCTACATCCGGCTCTCTAAACTAAGGATTCACTTTGACTTTTTTATTTAAATATTAATATTTTTTTAAAAAAAATTATACTTTTTTCAATAAATAAAATTAAAAAAATCAAAAAATTGAAGAAAGAAATTAATATTTTATTATAAAAAGGTAAGAGTAAAGAGCCATTTCACTCCCTACTAATAGAAAGTCATTTCATGATCTTTACTTTTTTTTTCAAAGTAAAAAGCCGGATGAAAGCAATAAAATAATTCAAAATTCATTTTAGCTCTTTAAAATAAAAAAATTTCTATAATATAAAGCCAAATGAAAATGCTCATATATAGTAATCCAACTTACTTATACGAGCTCGAAACCTTTATAGTCAAGGAACCTTAAAATTTGTGTTCATTTACAGAATTACAGTCATAGTTCTTGCGCATTTATAAGGCTCCGAATTTGACCCGTCGGCTTCACAGAGCTAACTCCGCCGGACCCACCATAGACTGGAGCGAAAAATATCCGCAGATTCACGCGAGATTCACGGACGCCACCAGACCCTTAAGTTACAGCAACACAGTTCTTCACGGCGAGAAATTCTTCCAAACTCTCGTGCCATCTACAAAACCTGCCTTACCTACCCGGAGAAAAAGCTCAACCAAAACCAAAGGGAAAGGCAAACCATCACCCATGGATTCTCTCTCCTCAGTTTCGCCCTCCATAGTTCTCCCCCACAGCAGTGACCCCCTCCGCCTATGCCGGCGGCGGCGATTCGCCGTGTCTTCTCTGGGCACTCTTCACACCCATCGTGTTCCTCGTCTCTCTTCTTCTCTCTTCGGTGTCCGATACTCTCTGGACCCTTTCAGAAGGAGAGTTCTTGAAGTTTCTTGTAATTCGAGAGGTGCAGCTTCGGAAGAAGAAGATGACGGAAGAGAGGAGGTGGACAGGGCGCTTCACATGGACGGGACCATTCCCGGCACTTCGGATGAGTTCGTGAAACGGGTGTCGTCGCGTGCCTACGACATGCGTAGACACCTCAACCAGACCTTCGATAGCAGCAGCTATGATGGTATTGCTTCCAACTGTTCCCTGTTCTTTGTTGTTTTTAAGTTTTAATTATAGCGGTTGCTCATCACAGCATTGTATCTCTGCTTTTTGATTGTGATTTATAGGATCTTGACATGCACAAAAATAAAACTACAATTAGGGCATAAATAGGGGTGGCAATTCGGGTTCATCGTTCATGGGTCTAACACAACTCATTTAATTAATCGTGTCATATCCCCCAATTTTGGGACATATACAATAGTTATTGTACAAAATCAATGTTCAGAGTCTCAGACTTGTTAATCAACAATGTTTAGAATTTGGTTTTAAAAGATGTAACTAAGGTTGGGTTGGGATTTTGAGGGCCACCATTGGGAAACTGTTATAGTTTCCTATAAGCCTTCTTTTTTTTTTTGCCTATTCTTTAGGGGGCCATGATCCCCTTTGCCCCCCTGCCCCCCCCCCTTCCTAACTTCGCCCTTGCAGAGCTGTGCTGCTGGGTCGACAGCAGACTTCTCAATCCTCCAACCCGACATAGTATAACCCTAAAAGAGAAAAATAAGACTCCAAGGGTAGTTCAATCGGCTGGTCCACGCTCACGCCTCATGAAATGGAGTCACTAGTTCAAATCTCCCCTTTGGCCTTTGCCTTCCTCTTGGGGCCAAATACTTATCAAAAAAGAAGGAAGAGAAAAATAGTAAAAAAAAAATGAAGGCCGTTCTATAATTGTTTATTGGCCTTCACCAACTGTCTGATATATGTGGCTTAAGAGTAAATTATTTACTGGAGTACTTAAAAACATTTGCATCTTTTTTTGTCTCTTAACCATTCTATAATTGTGGTTGAGAAATATCATTATTAGTGATATTGCTCTCTCTCTCTCTATCTAGTTTAGAATGCAGGGTCCGAGTGTTACAGATCATTCATTGTTCAAAACTGTTACATTGGTAGATGATGTGATATGCTTTATTTCTACGAGGCTTGGTGATCTGTTCATATATAATGTCATATTTGTTTTCATGTACAATGCCTCTCATTTTCTATCATTTTTATTCTGGCACAGTACTGGAGGCCAACCCATGGAGAGAAACTTCAAAGCCTGTCTATGTACTCACCCACAGGGAAAACCTGTGCACAATGAAAACCCGAAGAAATCGCAGGTCTCATTTGGTTCAATGTTCAACTTTCTTTTGGATAATTGTTACTTTTGCACCAGATCAATTTGCTTTGTTCTTTCTGTAACAGTGAAGTCGAAAGGGAGCTTGGTTTACTGTTTTCTAAGGGGGGAAAGTTGAGGTCTGGAATTGGAAATCAACCTAAACAATCGAGAACTGGGACAAAGTTTCAGATGCTTGTGGAGGATATTAGGGAGGGAGTGCTAGTAAGTGGTTAAGCTTTGCTTTTCCCATATTTGCTGTGTTGAAGCCATACTTGTGAATGCGAATACATGAACAATCACCCTATTGTTTGTGTGTAACTGCAAATTTATAGTTGAAGACTGCCACCAGGGGCGAACTAGAATAATAGGAGAGGGGACAAACCTAAAAAATTAAAAAATTTTGGGGTAAAAATTAATTTTGGGAGGTCTATTTCATAAAAATACATAAAATTTAGAAGAAATTTTTAACTTTTTGTGACATTTCTAAAATTTTGTGGGGGCCTAGGACCTTCCAAAGGCAGGGGTGGTTCCGCCCGACTGCCACCGTTTGTGCTCTAATTATCCACTTGCTTACTCGCCAGGAACCCTGAAAAAAGGATTTAAACACTCCAATCACCGCTTCCCATGCTACTTTCCTGTGGGAATAGTTCAATGCAGGCCTATATCTTTTGCATTCTCTCTGATTTAATATCTGGTTGCAAAAAATCAGAAACTTCATTATCGTTGCAGGTATTTGAAGATGAAAATGAAGCTGCGAGGTATTGCGACTTGCTGCAAGGCGGAGGTAAAGGTTGTGAAGGTGTTGCAGAGATAGAAGCCTCATCGGTAAGAAACATAGCAATCTTCAGATCTGGCACAGTATATGATTCTTTATAATAAGAATTTCCAAAATTATCTACAGGTATTTGATCTTTGCCATAAAATGAGGGCTCTTGCAGTTCTGTTCCGTCGAGGAAGGACACCTCCTCTGCCTCAAAGCCTTGAGCTCAACCTGAGGGCCCGGAAGCGGTCTCTTGAAGACACTGAAGATTTGGTATGAAGCTCCTGTAGTTGGAAGAATATGTACAAGAAATTATCCTACCAATGCTGAAGACTGGAACTAAATATTGTAAACCAAGTTTTTTAGCTGGATCTTTATTATGTATTCATTTGTAAGTAAGTTATACAACTCAAATGCTCAAGGAAAAAAAAAAAGAAAAGAATTATACAATATCTTCAAAGGCCATGATAGTTCCAGAGCCGACATGATAAAGTTCGAAATGTATCTTTCAGGGTGAATTTGATCTTAGTCTTTCAAACTGCACAGTTCAATCCATAAATCTTTAGGTGCATGATGCGGAGCTGGGACTTAAATGAATGTCAGGAAGCTGCACAGTGACCTTTAATCAGTTAATCTAAGGTGTGTAAATAACTTTTTCTGTTGGACAGTTGTGAATTTAGATCCAAAAATGCCAAACAAGATACAGGGGTGTTTGGCAAAGGGTTGAATTTTGATCGGAGGATTGTTAATTTTTGATATGATATAAAGTAGAAGTAATGTTGTAAATTTTTTATATGGAAAAGTGAAATTTTTTCTTTTTAGTGAGTGTTTTATTTGAATGGTAGTAAGAAGTGTTTGATGTGATATAAAAAGTAAAAAAAAAGTTATTAAAAAATGGTTGATGTGATATAAAAGATGAGAATATTTTTTTAAAAAAAAAAATCAAAATTCATGAACAGTAAAATTTGACCTTTTGTCAAACAGGCCCTAAATATGTAATTTCAAGTAAAGTGTGATTTTTAACAAAATGACAAATCATTCGCAACCCATTCCGATGTAGGTAAGCGTAGTAAATCCAAAGATAACAAGTAAGGAAAAATCTCAGAAAATTTCTTTTAACTTTCTTGCCTTTTAAAATGGCATATTTAAAGTTTAAAATTTTTTAATTTAAGTGATTAAATTTTTAATTATTTTTAATTTCTATTATTCGTTAAGATTTTTTATTAAATTTTATCAAAATTTTCAAAATACCTTTATTTTTTAAAAAGATATTTTTTAAAATTTTGTTAAACTTTTATTAACTTTTAAATCTTTACAATTTTTTTTTAAAAAAAAAACTTGATAGGTATTTTAAAAATTGTAGCACATTTCATTATGATTTAACTGAAAAATCTTAATAGAGAGAAAAAATAAAAAATAAAAGTGTAGTAATAACTTAAATTGAGATTTTATAAACTTTAAAATTTCATTTAAAGTTTAGGATAGTTTTTGTAACCGAAAAAAAGAAGAAGAAAGTAGGCACGATTATTCACACATACAAAAGGCACGAAGTTCGAGAGTCGGGGAGAGAGAATCACATTCTGTTGAAAAAGTAAAACCGGACTAACAGACACAAAACTGACATTTAACCTACAGCCCCCCCCAGCTCTGTATCTCTCTCTCTCTCTCTCCAATTCATTTCCCACTTTTGTTAAAGCTGAAAACAGATTCCAAAGCACACCAAACTCGCCAAGTCGCACATAACAAATTCTCGCGCAAAGGAGCCAATCACAATCAAATCCAGTTCGATCCGATCCGATCCAATCCAATCGCTGGTGATGAGCTCTGATTCGTGCTCCGGCGGCGAGACCACCGGAAGTAAGGCGGGCTCGTCATCGGACAAGGATAAGCAGAAGGAGAAGGCGAGGGTGAGCCGGACCTCGCTGATCCTCTGGCACGCCCACCAGAACGACGCCGTTGCGGTCCGCAAGCTTCTCGAGGAAGATCGGTCCCTGGTCCACGCCAGAGACTACGACAACCGCACCCCGCTCCACGTGGCCTCCCTCCACGGCTGGATCGACGTCGCCAAGTGCCTGATCGACCACGGCGCTGACGTCAACGCCCAGGATCGCTGGAAGAACACCGTAATTCTTTAGCCAATTTACTGCTTTCTTTTTTCTCCTTTATATTAGTTTGTTGTTTAATTTTCTATGCTATGTCAATTAAACTGTTGTAGTTAGAAGAGAGGAGCGTATTCAAATGGTAATGTTATGTACATGGAACAGTAAAACTGGTGCAAATACGCGAATGATTCTGGATAAGCTTCGGTAAATGAGTGTGGAGTTGTATGAGGGAGTAAACTTGAGGTCATACAAATCTTCTAATGCATGAGTTTGCTTGCGAATGTAAAAATGGAAGTGCAATGTTTGGTGGAACTGCAAGTGAATAAATTGTGCCCAAGTCTAAAAGATCACATTTCTATATCGGTATTTGTTTACATGAGCTTGCAAGTTGATTTCTATTGACGTCGTTTGTTAACTTGGGTTGAATGACGCAGCATTTTATATAGTCTTTGTATTTTTCTAAAGAAATAGGATGAAACAAATCGCTGCTACGTCATATAGCTATTATCTTAAATTCCGTTACACTTGCAAATCTGGAATTCAAATGCAATGCTTTGATATGCATTATCAGGAAAAGAGATTCTTTTTACTAAATTTGGGATTTATTTATTTATTTATTTTAGTTAATTTTAATTAATCTGGAATTTCCCTCTGATGAATAATTATCTGGAGTTTCTCTCATGACAGCCTCTAGCTGATGCTGAAGGAGCTAAAAAGCACGGCATGATTGAGCTGTTAAAATCATATGGTGGCTTGTCTTACGTAAGTCTACGGTCCTCTCTCTCTCTCTCGCTCTCTCTCTCTCTCTATCACTTCCTGGACTTTGATTGATGGGATAACAAATTCTGCTTTTTAAGGAACTAGTTCAGTCTTAAGTTCTTTAACATGGTTTCTTTGTTTCAGGAAGAGAAAACGGTAAGTTTTAGCACTAGTTTCTTCAGAGGTGTGTTTTTTTTTTTTTGGATGAGGGAAATTTTTTTAAAAAAGCGTAAGGCATCCCTAAGTACACAGGAAGCTCCTAATTGAAAGAAGCAAATGAAGAACCCAACCGATACATGAGTTTGGACTATATTTGTTGGTGGAAACTTGTGGTCTGTTGCATTTTATTGCCATCAAGGATAAATTGAGGTCATAAGTTTTGTGGATTTTAGCTTCCACTAGCCCTTTGTAGTGTGGCATAACATCATCATATCTATTTCATCACATTGAATGTAAATAATGGGAGGGTTTGATTTGTGCGTTAATATATGATTTCAGGTAGAGAGAGAGGAGGGAAAGAACTTAGGTTTGCTTATGGCTAGAGGGACTCTGTTTTGGTATTTGGCCCACCAGAATGAACATGTGATAATATGTAGTGGTGGTTGTCAGTGAACCTTCAAATATTATGGTTGATTTGGAGTTTCCTTCACAACTTTGAGTTCCCTGCTCTTTCTGGAAATCATATCATTCAAAACTCCTATAAGGGGTCCTGCCCATGAAAACAGTATTGTTGTAAACCCTTACGATGCTTGTCTTTTCTATGTTTTACTAGTTGTCGATTATAAGTTGGATAATGTGGCAATGTACTTATCAAAAAAAAAAAAAATTGGATAACATGGCAAGTTATTATATATTAGTGGAGCTTCAATTTCGATACATGAACTTGTGTTTCCTCAAACAAATAAATGAAAAGGGGAATCAAATTCTACTCGTTCTGTATCTGAGATGAATTTTGGTTATTCCCACCCTTCAACTCCTCTGGACTATATTTTTGAGTCTTTAAACCATTTAGTTTAATCGTTCTATTTTAATATGTATGAAACATGGAAACAACTTACAAGTCACACATGACCAGTTTGCTCCAACATGGAAATGCACCTTTCTAGTTTGTTCTTAATGCTCTAGCATCACATGCCTTCAAATTGGCATCATATCAATGCTAGGTATATCAGATTACTTCATGAAGACTCATCCATGTTCTGTGGATTTTTTGTTTTATTTGCTTTTGCGGGCTCTAAGTTTGATTATGCATGTTGCAGGGCCAAAATGGAAGCCATTTTGAACCAAAGCCTGTTCCACCCCCTCTGCCAAACAAGTGTGACTGGGAAATTGACCCTTCTGAGCTGGACTTCTCAAGCTCAGCTATTATTGGCAAGGTCTGACTTTAGTTTTCTTTAGATTGGAAATAAACAAACTCTATGGGGGCAAGTCGTGCAAACTGTTCTAAGTAGTTAAACTATGATTTATAAACTCTCTCGTTTGAATGTTTTAAACAGTGAGTCTGATGATGCTATTCAAATACTGTGACTAGAATTTTCTGTCTATTATTTTGCTGCAGCCAGAATTTAATTTTAGTTTTAGAGGTTACAGATTCTGCCTTTAGTGTATGATATATGTTCGTGGGGATCATGTTACCACTTATCACATGATTTCATTCCCATTGAAAGTATGCCACCTATACCTATTCTTCATTTCCCCTGGCTAGGTAAGGTGATGAGATAATTATTCAGAGAAATAGAATATATAGTATCTCTGAAATTGATCTTTGTAATAGAATATATAGTATCTTGCTGTTGGTCTGTCGTGTCTTTAACTTGTTGGTTCTGTCGTTTAGTTTGCAACTTGAATCATTTATATCCTGCGCACAATCTGGGTGTCAGTGTACAGCTCTCAGTGTGTTTGCTTTAATCTATCTATTTAGATGTGCTTTCACTGATGATGGCTGATGCTGGCAGGGATCTTTTGGTGAGATTTTAAAAGCCCATTGGCGTGGAACACCTGTAGCTGCCAAACGCATTCTTCCATCACTTTCAGATGACAGATTGGTGATGTAAGATCCATTTTCTTATAACGTTTTCCTATAGGTTTTAATCATTTGTTGTATTATGGCTGTATAAGCTGATTACTTTGGAGAAATAGTGTACTTATCAAAAAAAAAAAAGAAGGATAAATAGTGTATTCTTTTCATATCTCTCTCCCTCTCTGTCTGTCTGTCTGTGTGTCTTCTTTCCAATTTACATTAGAAATTAACTCTCCCAATGTCAGACTTTATTGTTATATCCTTTTTACATGGCTAGTCCCAATATCGGATAAAGGAGGAGGTTTACACCTTTACTGTTGGTTGACAGCCAGTGTAAAACTTGTCACATCTTATGAACATGGATCCTATTCACATAGGGCGTTGGGGCATTAACATAGAAAAAAACACGATTGTCAAATAGAGATATGGCCTAAATTAGAGCTGGCAATTTTTTACACGACCCGCGAATTCAACACGAAATTTAAGGGTCAGGGTTGGGGAATCTTACCCGTTTAATTAAATGGGTCGGATTAGAGTTGAACAATATAGTTTTATACATATGCTTCGACACATCCTGAACCCGACACGCGACATAATTGCAGACAATTTTTTACATGACCCGCGAACTCGACATAAAACCCAATACAAAATTAGAGGGTTAGAGTTGAGGGGTTAGACCCATTTAAGTAAATGGGTCAAGTTAAGGTTGAACTATATAGTCTTATACCATGTCTTGATAGGACCCAAACCCGACACGCGAATACGAATTGCCACACCTAACCTAAATAGGGCCAACTAGCGTAGAAGGATCCATGTAACCGACCTCAATTAGTTGGGAGTAAGGTACAGTTGTGGTTGTGGTATATGTTATGAAATGTTCCGGTTGACAGGGGGGGAAGTAGAACCAAAGTAATGGAGGAAATTTACATTTCATTTGGATCAGAAAGACTTTTCTTAGATGATTCACTCAGCATTCTTTTTTGAGAAATGGCGAGCCTATAGAAATTGGAAGGGATCTTTACTATCCATATATCAACATTTTGTAGGGGTACCATCCTTAAGAAAATTATTCATCTGGTGCTCGTTGCCTATATCAAATTTCCTTTCTGATCCAGTTTCTAATTTATCAAAAAATGAAAATTGCTTACCTGTTCTTTGCTTTCCTGATTCAGTCAGGACTTTAGACATGAAGTTAATTTGCTAGTGAAGCTTCGTCACCCAAATATAGTCCAATTTCTTGGAGCTGTCACAGAGAAGAAGCCCCTTATGTTAGTTACTGAGTACTTACGAGGGGTGAGTACATGCATATATTTTTTGTTTCATATCGTGAATTATATTTCTTGAAGTTCTTGCTAGTGATCTGAAAAATGTACTTGCAGAGAAACTCTTGCTTAATTGTTGCATTCATATGCTATTTTAGGGTGATCTTCATCAGTACCTCAAGGACAAAGGTTCACTTAATCCTTCAACAGCTATCAACTTTGCTCTGGACATTGCAAGGTACCCCTAGTTCTTATACCTTCCTATAAGAACCATGCCCCGTAGTTATGGTTAGTTCTTGGTTGTTGTATCTGCAATTCTAAAATACTGCTGTATCATAAGTAGGAAAGTTCATTTAAGCCACACCTTTTTGAAGTTGTATGAAATAATTTTGTGTGGAGAGCTGGATGTCCAGAGATATCTTTGCAGGAAAGGAAAGAGGCAAAATGGAGTGTGTGTGTGTGTGTGTCTAATCCCTTGCATACTGCAGAATAGCCCATTTGAGTCAATCTGATCAGGGCATTTGCATGACTCGTTTATTACAGTTCTTACTAAGAGCAAGATGCAGTCTCAGTGAACTCAATTGTTATGCTAATCTGACTTCTGTAAACCTTATGTGAGCAGAGGCATGGCTTATCTTCACAATGAACCAAATGTCATAGTTCACCGGGACCTAAAACCAAGGTTAGTAGATTCTGTATCAGATTTGTTGTTATATTCTTTATATTGTACTGGAAACTGCTGACGCTGTGCTTTGATCAGTACTCCTAATATATCACTGTAATGAGGAGATTAATATTCATAGGATAAAATGCTTCTTAACCAATTGAAAAAGCACCTTCTCTTTCTTTTTCTCTGGCTTCCACCATCAAGAACATGTCGGTGACTTCCATATTGTATTTTATATTTACCTGTTGAAATCTTGTTTATAAATTCCAGGAATGTTCTTCTAGTCAATTCCAGTGCAGAACATTTGAAAGTTGGAGATTTTGGACTAAGCAAGCTCATTAAGGTTCAGAATTCTCATGATGTCTACAAAATGACTGGAGAGACTGGAAGTTGTGAGTGTCTCTAATAGATTTTGTTTTAGTGGATATGAATTTTAATACTGAATACATAATTATTTTTCCTTCTTTCTGGGATTAAACAAAACAAAAGACCGGTATATGGCTCCTGAAGTTTTCAAGCATCGGAGATATGATAAGAAGGTTGATGTTTTCTCTTTCGCGATGATATTGTATGAGGTAATGCTGGTTTCTGTAAGGAGTTGAGATAAGATGTAAAAGTTTTGAAATTAGTTCTAATTTGGTATGTTCCCAACTGGTTCAGATGCTTGAAGGGGACCCACCACTGGCAAATTATGAGCCTTATGAAGCAGCAAAATATGTGGCTGAAGGACACAGGCCTTCATTTCGCTCAAAAGGATACGCCAATGAACTCAGAGAGTAAGTTTCTCTGTCAATTAAAAGGTTGCTTCTTTTCTCGTGCCTGTGTGGCCCGCTTATAAATTAAATCCTTTTCAATTTCTTTATTTTATAATGAACTGAATTTGATCCAAAATTTTGCGGCTGTATAATCATTAAAAGCATTATTGTTGCCACTATACTTCATCTAGGTACATGTACTCTCTCTGTCTCTTCCCTTAGAAGTCTAGGTACATATACTTTCAAGATTGTCAGCCATCATGTCTTCCTCACAGCCTGGCTCCTTGTTATTTTTCATCTCATGTCCTTGTGGCACCCTTAACTAATCTGCACTTAACTTTTGCATTGATTGATTTTGTTGCACATGAGAAAACCATTGTGGCTGATATTCTCTCATCTTGTCCCTCCATTGGTGCTAATTCACTGAGGATTGGTTTCACCTCTTATTGTCCTTGTTTTCCCACTAATCCAACTTGATATCTGCTTTTAGCTATGCTCATTTTTTTTTTGTCACCAAGGTGGATACCAATCAGTGAATAGATCATTGACAAAATGGGGTATCTCATGGTCACTAATTATTATTATCTTCTACATTTCGTTCATTAAATTTGCCTTAGCAAGTTCTGTTTTTTTTAACAAAATGGGGTATCTCATGGTCACTAATTATTATTATCTTCTACATTTCGTTCATTAAATTTGCCTTAGCAAGTTCTGTTTTTTTTTTTTTAAAAAAAAAAAAAGATTGTTACACTTCTCTCAGTAGATTTAGCCATCTATTCAACCACAACTATTCATGTTGTTCCACGTGAAACTAGGATGATGACTTCTGTTATATTGAATACTTATAACTGTTTAGAAGAACAGCACTGTGTTGATAGATGAATCAAAACCTTTTTAGGAAATTATCTTAGATATGCATAGCTGAAAAAATCCAACTTCTAATATCATTTTTGTATTGAATGGTTTCTAGGTTAACTGAGCAGTGTTGGGCCGCTGACATGAACCTAAGACCCTCTTTCTTGGAAATCCTCAAGAGGCTTGAAAAGATAAAGGAAAATCTACCGACTGACCATCATTGGCACCTATTCACGACATAACATTCATGACCAATGTTACGATCAGTATGTGGGTAATATGTTTGCCATTTCTGCCAGTCATCTCTTGTACTCCCAATTGAGCAGATGTGATTGTGAATAGGTAGTTTGCAAGAGAAATGGGGATGACTAGTTTACTGATATTCTGTTCGGATTCTTATCGTAACCGGAGTAGGTGATGTTGATTAATTTCCACAGTTTCTACGATTATCATGTCTTATCGTGATCTAAACTAGCCTGTCAAAGAGTCTTGTCCAAATTAACACATATAAAACATTTCATCCTTGACTGGATTTTTCTTCTCTTTTTACTCTCGGCTGTAATTTGTTTCTGGTTCTGCAGGGAATTTGAAAATAGAGAATAGGCAAAATACTTCCTTTAAGGGGGTTGTAGCTAGTCACAATAGGTTATTGATTCTTCTGTTTGAGTGTGTGTATTTTGGGCTGTTAATTGTGAAGGTTGGAGCTAATGCATGATGTAGACTAACCAAAATGTATTAATCAGTTCTACCAGTCTTTTTTTAAAAAAAAAATAAAGAATATTTATAGTTTTTGGTAAGAAATTTTTAGCAGAACAAATTGCAAGAATAAAAAAAAATAACCAAGATGGATTACCCTTATAATTTTCTGGATGCAAATTCTGAACTTGAAACACTGTTCTCCAAGATTCGTGAAGGGGCATCAGAGTGGATCATTTAGCTCGTTGTGAGGGTGGTGCTTACAGTCATCCGGACTTCAAAGACCAGAAATGATTCAACTCGATCAAGAGCATTTGTGTTGCATTGCAAGGTAATATCGTTTAAATTCTTGAACTGAAATGTTTGTCAACACCGTTAAATCTTGCTTTAGACATAATTTACGATGAGATGATTATGAAGTATCTAGTACTCACTCTGCTAAAACTTTTCCTACCTGCAAGTTGTTAGGCCACTCCAAATGGGGTTTTTACTGGAAGACTGCCAATCATCAACAATATTTCCAACTCCCGTGTCATAGGGATCATCGCTTGTACCCACATTTACCACTCGTGTCACCCATGCATGCTTCCCTTACAAGAGTTCTAGAATAGGATCCTCGAAATAGATGGTGGTTAGGATTTAAAGTTGACACATTTAACGGTATATATGATGTTAATGTTGACTCATTCATATTTCTTTATGAACATAAGAACATGTTTTGCTAACACTTTTTAAAACCATGTTTTCTAACAATCTTGTTATACATGTCACATGAAAATGCAGTTTTGACCTTTAAAATGCATTATTTGCCTGCTGGACCTTTAAAATGCATTATTTGCCTGCTGCGCAAAAAATGCATACATTTTTCGCATTTTCAAACCGTTATTTTAAAAAAAAACACTTCCAAATAAGGCTGGTAATCTTTTATACAACTCGTGAACTTAACACGAAATTTGCAGATTATAATTGAGAAGTCTAACCCGTTTAATTAAATATATTGAATTAAGATTGACATATATAATTTTCTATCCATGCCTCAATATAACCTGAATTCGACACGTAAGATTAAAGACTGACAATTTTTAGCAAGACTCGCAAACTCGACATGATTTAACACAAAATTAGCGAATTAAAGTTGATGGGTCTCACTCTTTTAATTAAATGAGTTAAATTAGCGTTAACATATAAAATTTTATATTCATGACTCAACACGATTTGAACCCAACACGCAAAGACAAATTGTCACGCCTACTCAAAAATAGGTCATTTTTCACAAATTTATTTAAAAATACATGTTTTGCTTGCAAAATCGCAGGCCAGCCACACTCTTAACAATTGTGAACATTGACTGATATGAAAAAGTTAATGATGTAATTGTGAACTTCTAATAATTTCTTGTAAAAGTTAATGCGGTAATTTATGTCATATTGTCAACAATAACTCATCGAACAGATGGTTCTTAATAGGGAAATGCTATAGCATCTATCCATGTCTTTTTTTCATCCTTCTACTTTTCAAAATTACCATTGGATTTGTAGTCCCCATGTGTAGATAATCATGAAGACCACAGATCTAATGGTGATTTTAAAAAATAGAAGAATGAGAAAAGAATAAGAAAAAAAAAATGTAGCATTTCCCTTCTTAATATGATTTTGCGAAAGCAGATAACGTTAATTGGATCTCCTAAAGATCTCAATTTAAACAGAGACGAGATAATTGATTATTAAAGTTCTTTGTTCCTACATTTTCCTAGATTGATGCGAGTTAGCCATAAACACATAAGGAGATTCTGCACGCTGTAACAAAGACCCAAATTATTGAAAGCGCCACTTAATCTAACAATGCAATCTGAAATTTATTCTATTCGAGTACATCGTTGCTATAAGTTACATGACCATAAATGAGAAAATTTCTGAAAATTGCGCAGAATAAGATTAAATGAGCTTCTTTTTCTCAAAAAAGGTTTTCAAGTGCCATAGCTGCAAGCCTGCCACTGATAAGCAAACAAAAAGTGAAAGAAGACTCAACCAGCCCATCCTGGAGTTGGTTGTTTTATTGAGCTCCTGCATTTCATCTTCTCTGAAACATGAAGCATAAACAGCATTGATAAAATAAGAAAAACAAAAACAAAAAAGATCTCTCTCTCTCTCTCTCTCTCTCTCTCTCTCTTTATGATGTGTTCAAGAAATAAATGTTTCCTTACCTTTCGCGGAGATAATACATTTCCTCCTGAATGGAAATAGCAGTATCATACAACCTCTTCAGTTCTAGTTCCATGACCTGGCATATAAAATAATGAAGACAACATAAATTATTTTCCATATCTCAGCCCTGACATTTGCAAAAAGTTAAAAGAGTTGTTTGGCATATCACACAACTTAATATATATATTAACTAAAAAAATAGCTTAATGAGAATACAATTATTTGAAAAATGGATGGAATTAAACTATATTTTCAGAGTAATTCCCATAAAGGTAACTACTAATATAATGAGGCGTAGACTTCCTTTATTTAACAAGTCAGACAAGAAAAATACCAATTTGGCTTCACTCCCAATTCCCAGGTCTGTCCAGGGAAACCAACTATTTGAAAAACAAACGTAGTATAGAGACAAATAATCTGCATGATATTTTCATATTAAGAGACTGCATGAATAAATATTGTGTATAGAGCAATCAGTTAACTCTGTGGACATAGGGAAGCAACCATATCAGTGTTTACTACACTAATCTCCTAGCCACGAGGAAACAGAATCAATCTATTATCTTGTTTTTCTTTAACTGTTTTTAGGTTGTGTTTATTTCAACCTAAAACGTCTTCCGAAAAATGGTTTCCATATTTTCTGGCGTTTGATGCAACTAGAAAATGCTGGTCAACAGAAAATCTAGCCATTGTCTGTTGGCTTCCAGCTAGGGGGGAAAAACAAAACAAAAAACAAAATCTCTCCAGCTCTCTCTTCCTCCCGAAGCTCATCTACCTCCATTTCCTCCAATCTTCACCCTCAACTGCACCCTCCTCATCTCTACAACTCATTGGATTCATTTGGCTGCTCTCTTCAACCAACATCCCCTTCACCCTCCACACCCTTGCCTACAGTCTCCACTCCACTCCAACGCCAATTAGCTCGTCCACTTCAGACCCAACAATGGTGACTCCATCAGCAACAGTGTCCACGATTTGATCCTTTTTGTCAGCATTGAATGCATAAGGACTCGACTATTATCACCACCATTTGCTATCCAAACCCAAAGAATTTCTCATTCCCACAGCAGTGTTGTATCTTCTCCCTTAATCTCTCTCTTTCTTCTATCTCTTTATGGCCGCCAACCTTTAGGGTCAATTGGCCTTACTTGTGGCTGAGTTTGAAGTTTGTTGGATAATTGGGGACGGTTTTGGTGCCAATTAACAATGAGTGTAGGTGTTGTTTGTTTAGGCAGGTAATGGTGTGTGCTTGGAGAGGCCAATTGGAAGTCGTAGATTGAGGTGTGGTGGCAGTTTGTGGTAGTTTGGGTAGCTGCAATGGTGGTGATGTGGGGAATGAGGCTGTTCAAGGAGGTCATCAATGAGTGTTATCAGAATTCTATGTCATGGGAGAAATAAAGGGTGATGGTTGTCACAGTATATGCGATAATTGCAATGGTCTAGGCCTAGGCCTGGCAAGGTGGGGGTGCTTGGTTTGAGACTTGGGGAGGCTGACAGGTGTGGTGATTGATGTTGGTGATGCACTTGGGGGCTACAAGTAGATTTTGTGATGGTAGGCATTGGTTGGGTTTTTTGTTTGTAGTGATTTCTGATTCTATGCTATTTCGGGTGCAGTGGTACATGAAGTTTTGGTTCTTTCTTTTTTGAAGGAGTTGTTGGCAGCGGAATACAGTGATTTGCATTCAGTTTTTGGTTTGCTTTGGATACAATGGTGAAATTGTGGTTCTTTTTCTTTTTTTAGTAGTGAATGCTACTATGCCAACCATCACTTCATCACCTAACCCATTATTGAGTTACCAAAGTTTTATCCGTCTAATCCCAAAACATTGAACAAGAGCTCTAGCTAGGCCTTTTCCATCAAACCATCAAAGCGAGCTCTAAGCCTATAGCTAAAAATGGTTTCCAAGATTTCATCCGATGTGTTTTCTACTATACTTGCTCTTGAATTAGAAACAAACATACGCTCCAATTCATTTGCCTGTACTTACCAACCATTCAAGTAGCTTAGAGTCTTCACTTCTGGCACACTTTAATATAACTTCATTGACAGACACCCAAACTTTCCATTATCCACTACACAATCCTTTCTTCTATTTTTTATTTTATTTTTATTTTGATAAGTCCCATATACCCATTCTTTCATCCCCTTCACATTTGCTAGGACCTAAAAGATGGAGCCCAACCCAACCCTCAATTGTATCACTATAATACTCGAGAGCACTTGTACTAGATTGCATCAGAGACCACAAACGACCAGCAAGCAGAATTTATAAACTTATGATTAGTGTCTTCAATCGTTTTTGAAAAGCGAATAGCTCGGCTGCCATATTTGATGGATTTAGACCATTCTTCAATCATGCTTAGGATATGACTTCTCAAAAAATGGGGTTCTCTATATGTAACGACCTAAGAAAAACGTTTGTCACATGTGCACAATCACTCAAAATGACTAGTCAAATTACAATTAGAGCTCCCTATAATCACTTATAAAGTTTTGTCTCATCTAGTAAGGAACCAATGTAAGACTTAGCACCCATAAACACATTTATAATCTACCCACTAAACATAGTCAATTCATCTGCCATAATCTTCCCCACTCGAATCCCTAGCATCCTTGTCAAGCTCATGCCTTGTAGTGCCTCAATGCTACAAAGTGTTATTAGGTTGCTTAGATAACATTTGTAATGACACGGGAAAAGCGTTAACCATATTTCCACTATCATGTCAAAAGGATTTGTCAAGTTATAATTTGAGCTTCCCAAAATAACTTATAAAGCTCGGTCTCACCTAGTAAGAAACCCATGTGACTTAACACCCGTTAGCACCTTTTTTAATCCACCGGCCAATTCATTTGTCACACTATATCCATCTGAATGTAAATTTGACCAAGTTTACATCCTGACAAACTAATATACCTTAACAAATACATTCCCTATGCTCACTTTTTTTGCGTTCACTAGGAATAGGAACAAATTATGTTCCCGAAAACTAACTCCTTCATGAGAAAAACTCAAATTTCATTGCCCAAAAACCAAACTTAAAACCAACGACCTAATCAGATAACAAAGAAACTGAATAATTAACAAAAACAAAGACTTACATCCACTTGGCCTTTCTTAGCAACATTGGACCAGTCCTTGGCCGCCACACCAGTCCTCCAATCGAAATCCACCGTCATCGTGATGGGGGGTTTGTGATCAGGCCCCCAGAAGCACGCCATGTAATCCCCCGCCTCCGGCGCCGTGAACGCGAACTGCCCCGATCCCACCAGCTCCGCGTAATGGTAATTATTCCCATATGCCGATGTTACCTATACATACAGTAAATAACAATATTCACCCAATTACCACCGCAGTCAAATCAAATTTAAAATCCCACAAGCACAAAAAAATTGGAAAAATAAAATTACCCGAACGGTGACTTTGTGAGTATCCGGCAAGGGATGGGCCTCGTCGGGATTGACCACGCTGTACTTGCCCACCGTCATGGAATTGCTCTTGATGTCTTCGGAGATGCACTTGGTCTGACCCGATGGCAGGTCGAACCGAACTGACTCCGACGTCGACAATAAGAACCCTAGGATTAGAAGAAAGCACAGGTTGTTGAATCGAACCATGGTGAAAAGATCGAGTTGCTGCCTTTTTTCAGAGAGAAAAGAGAGAAGGGCACCAAGTTTAGGACTTTGGAGGATTAGGAAACAAAAAAAAAAAGAGTTTAGGACTTTGGAGGACAAAATCTGAGTGAGGGAAAAAATGGTTTTTTTATGTTTTTTTATTTGTGCCACGTGGTGATCAGTGATTCGAATTGACGCGTAATTCCGCGTATACGCCGTATAGGCAACCAGTAGACTGCAACGTTTTAGTGGTTTGAGGCCCAATTCTGCCATAATTGCCCATGCTTTTTACACTTTTTATTTGGGCCAAGTCGTGAATGCCTTAAAAGAGAAATTAAAAAGGAGTATTTGCCGCTTTTGATCCACAAATTGGAGCGGGGAAGTCTAGAAAGAACTAGGCAACCAAGGTCCAAGATGGGTTGTTGCCAGGACCATTAGGCGAGATATCTTCTTCCATGTTTACTAATTGAAAAATGCTATATATACTCTTATTTTCATACTTTTTGATGTAATTTCTAAAATTGTTATTAAATCAAAATATAATAGTGATATATTCTAAATTTAACAATAATTTTTAAAAGCTACGGTCAAAAAATTTTAATGGTAAGAATTTACTCTTACCAATTTGTACACTTCTTTTAATAAACCATACTTTGAAGAGTAGTAGGAGTTTGTAAAAGCTTGTCTGGATCCCCACTCAAACCATGTTTACTTTTTAATGTTTTAATGGGATGTATATGATAGTGTCAAAGTTAGTTCTACGGTTTCGGTTTGATATTTCATGCGAAAGAAAAGTCTCTCTCGTTTTGATTTCATAGAAAAATGATTTTTCTATAACGTTTCATCGAGGGTGCATTGTTGTATTGAGTTTTTTTGGAATCAATGTATTTTCGTTACGAAAAATTTTATCTTGTGTTTTGAGAAATTTAGTTTGTATTTTAATGACTTTCACAAAACAAAAGAGAGATAAGTTTTAACAAGCGATAGGGGCTTACATTATACACTTAGTTTTAGTTGTTGCATTTACTTATTAAGTTATGAATTCACTGTTTCACATGTAAAATTGTTTGATTTTATAGTCATAACTGCTCAAGACCCAAGAGAGCCCAAGGATTTCGACCTATAGGATTTAGGATATAAATTAAGAGCATTCATATTAGGTTCAACAAATGTTTGGCTAAATTTTAGCTAAAACATTTATTTTTTCATTTTAGCTAACAATTTTTTAAAATTACCTACATCCGGTTCAGTATTTTAGCTAACAACTTTTACTATTCTATTTAAATATTCATTATCTATTATTTCTTTATTATTTCTCTAACAATCATATTTTTAAAATCTTATCATTTCATAACAATCACATTTTTAAAAATTTGTCATTTTTTAACGGTCATATTTTAAATTTTTTTTTTTTTTTAATAATGGTCATTTTCTTTTTATGTTTTTTTACAGTCTTTACAAAAAAAAAATAAAATAAAATAAAATAAAAAATAAGAGTTTAAGTGAGAGAGAGAGAGAGAGAGAGAAAACATGGATAAAGGAAGAAGGGGCAGGGAAAAAACAAACAAAATAAAGACGAGAGAAGGATGGTAGAGAAAAAAAAAAATTATTAAGTTTGTTGACCTACAGTGTTCAGTAAAATTGTTGAGCACTATAACAGCTCAATAAATTTTTAGATATTTTGCTGAGTTGGATGTGAGATTTTTTTCAATTTTTTTTGCCACTTTTAACTACTTTGTTAAGCCCAAAATAAATACTTTAAATATTTTGAATTTAGGACAGACTTTTGTGGAAGTTTGATCAAGTTGTGACACCCTTTTGGTTATGTACAAAGTTTCATGAGGAATAATACTAGCGCAACGTAGATAAATGTTAAATATTACACTTATTTATGGGGGATGCTTGGTGTCCAACCCAAGTATCCAACTCCATCCAACTCTCCTTATGTTTTTCAAAAAAAAAATAAAATAAAATAAAATTTATAACTTTTTTACACTTGAATTGGATGGAAGGATTGAAAAAGTAGACTTTTCCTATTTATGGCGGGCGTTATAAGAAGGACACTTGTTGCTCGTTAGAGCTCTCTGAAACCATAAAACAATTTACGAAAGGTATGAATGATTTTTATTTGTCAATTCATAATAAAGGCAATGACATATATACCCGAGACTACAATTAATGGCCGATTGGGTAGGTTTGCCTTTTCTGGTGTCAACGTTCGTGAGATTTTATTTCCTCGTGTGGCGGTGGTCCTGTTGCCTTGTCTAGCAACGGTACAACCAATTATCAACGGGATTTGTCTCCATACTTTCAAATACCCAAGAAAGTTTATCATTCAATTATCTCCCTTTTTTTTTTTTTTTGTAGATTCTTTCCTTAATGTTGTTGAAGGTATGTGTTTTAAATAGGTCAATAAAGAGGGATACTGTAGTATATTTGAATTACGGAATTTGATGAGATTAAATTACTTTAAATGAATGAGTTTGATTAGGATTAGGTTGGATTTTAATAAATTCAAATCATTTATAAATTTTATAAATAGAACATTTTATACACAATTATACAATCAATAAAAGTATAATGTTGTCCTAACTCAATAAATGAACTCTACAATAAAGTGGCTTTTAAAATTATAATTTGATCAAAATTCAATAATGATCAATCGCAAGTTTAATAGTGATTTTAAAAGCTACATCATTTTTTGAGGGACATAAGATGAATTTCTATAAAGTTTTATCATAGTGGTGGAAGTAGATATTTAACACCGAACCAACCACATGTAAAATCCTGTGTTTTTATTTTCTTTATTTTTTTAATCTCTTTTACATTTATAATTTATTCAGAGACACCCTAATTATCTATTTTAGAGTCAGTATTGTCTATTTTTTTCTCCAAGTCATAGAGTCAATATTGTTTTAGTATAAGTTATCTCTTAATAGCTTATTTGTAATATGGATTTATCAGTATTGTTTTAGTATGAGTTATCTTTTAGTAACATATTTGTATTATGGGTTTATCAATATTGTTTTAGTATGAGTTATCTCTTACTATTTTATTTGCATTATATGTTTATCTTAGTATGAATTATTTCTTAGTAGTTTATTTGTATTAAGAATTTATCTTCAAGTAGAGGTAAGAGTTCATCTCCTATTCTATGTTAATTTTCTTTTTTATAGGCATTAATGATTAATAAAAAGTAAGTAAAAAATTAATTTCAAAACTTTGTGTTTGAAAATGTTTAAGTTTCTTTTAATGAATGATTTAAATTCTTTCAAAACTTAACAAATTATTACATCGAGTATTTGTGAAGAATAATGCTACACGTCCAACTTTTCAGACATGTAAGGTCAAAAATTCCTCACATTTATGTACGAATAAAGTTAGTTCTGATTTTTTTTTTTTTTTTATTTTATGTACGAACTTCCTCACATTTGCTGGACGTGGGAAAATCTAAAGTTGTGGTAAAAGATATTGAATTTGGTTTTTACATTGGCTTCATAAAAATATAATTTTCTCTATGCAATCCATTTTTGTACAGAGAATACTTATCTGGAAAGGAACTTCCTGACCATTCTCAGAGCTAGACTAACTAGTAACTTGATTGAAAAAAGGTAGTTCCATATCTCTCATCTTCTTTTTGCAAATAACCTCTTTATCTTTAGTAATTGGCAATACTTTTCCCTTTTCCTTTTATACTTTTAGAATAATCAATTATCAATAATATTAAGGACTCAAATTTCAATTATTAGAAAATGTCACGTCATATAGGAAGCGTATCATTTGTGCACATTCCTTTCATGAATCCTCTAGACCCTGCCTGAAATATAAATTATATAATCAATAAACTAGTACTTTTCAACCCTTTATTACCTGAGATTGACCTGAGTAAAACTTATGTAAATGCTTTTTCCATTTTTTTTGTTAAAAAAAAATAAAAGACTTAGTAAATGCTCCTCCATGGGTTGAACTGGACCAGACTTCTATGTTCCTAGGTGTAGTTGGGCCTACTAGCACATTGATCATGATACACCCTAAAATAAAAAGGGACGATGATATATGTCAACTTTTATTAAAATTGATATTATTTTTAAAATTATTATAAAATTTTAATTTAATAGTGATTTATCACATATTTAATAATAATTTTAAAAATTAAATTAATTTTTTGTGGACACAAGAAAAATATAAAGGTGACAAGTATTATTACTTAATAACAAAACACTGAAAATTGAAAACCAAGTGCTCATAATGCGACTGAGATGATACCCTCAAGTGCAAGGTCGTGATTTTGATAACAAATAATAATAATAATAATAAAGAGTAAGGATGCATGTCTTTCTTGTGTTCACTCAAAATTTATATGACTTTTAAAATTATTATTGAATTTGTGATATACTACTATAAAATTTTTATTTAATGTTAACTTTAAAAGCCACATCAGTTTTAGATGAACACAATGGGGAATAGAGTGACATATATCACTACTCAATAAAAAAAGACTGTTGAGATGGTTGAGTAATGCTAAATGTTATTTTTGTGTCTATCTTGTATCATTCAAAAAATAATGTGGCTTTTAAAATCATCATTGAATTTGTGATGGTTTGGTGGGAGTAATGTTAAATGTCACCCTATGTTCTCTTGTATCTCCTAAAACTGATGTAACATTTAAAACTACTATTTGATTAATATTTAATTGTGATCTATCATAAATCTAATGATAATTTTAAAAATCACATCAATTTTGAATAGACACGAGTTTGACATTGAGGTGACATTAGTATTACTCTATTTGGTAGTAATTGAATACACATTTTTGCCAAAAGAATGGTACAGCTATTTTAGTAGCCGGTTTGGAATAACTCAATCACTCTTAATATGTGGTTTTAGGATGGCCGGACTAGCAAATTGGACAGTTTAACTATCCCAGTGGTCATTATTTTATTTTATTTTTTTCTCAAGATCTAAGTTAATCATTCAATGATAGGGGCAATTGTGTTCGTATATCAAGTTTAAGTCGTATCAAGGTATATGTATAAGACTATATAAGTTAACCATAACCAAAAGCATTTAATTAAATTGGTTAAACCTCTCAACCTTAACCCGCTAGTTTCATATTGAATTCATATCAAATTTACAAGTCATATAAAAAATTAGCGATAATTACAAAATCAATTTATGTGGTTGGCCTAAATTACAAATCGCTACCTGTAGTATAAAAATGAATTTAGAAATTCCTATAGTAAGCTAAAAAAACAATTAAGTCATTAGAATCAAATTTCGTTAAAATATTTGACGGATTCCGTTGGGTACCACGTCAGCGCCAATATCATGACAACACATATCACTATGAATAAAAAGTATAAATATATAAAACTAAAAAAAATTAATAAATTATTATTATTTTTGTTAAAAAATGAAATGGGTGGCTACAAGTTACCCTAGAGGTGGCTAAGGATAGCGGCGAGCCGCCTCCAACCACCTTTGGGGGTGGCTCAAAGCCTACCTTCACAAAGGGGTGGTTGCTGACAGCCATACTTTTCATTTAAAAAAATAAAAAATATTAATTTTTTTAGTTTTTATACTTATATTTTTTTATTAAGAGTAACATGTATCGTCATAATATTACCCCCATAGCACAATTTTGGATGCTCAATTGGGGACTTGCCCATCTTTTGCGTGGAGAAGCTTACTATTGGCCCGCCAAGTGCTTCATAATGGGTTGATTTGGTGGGTTGGGGATAGCAGAGATATCAAGATTTGGGGAGATAGATGGCTGCCAACCCCCGTATCCTTTGCAGTCCAATCCCCAAGAAGAGTTCTCGCAGAGAATGCAAGGGTGGCTGAGCTAATCGACCAAGATACAAAGTGATGGAATCAAACTTTGATTGCAGCAGTGTTCCAAGAGGATGAGGCCTGAGTAATTACTAATATTCCTTTGTGCCTTCTACCACAAAAGGATCTCCTAATATGGAGATGTACTACTAATGGAGAATTTTCAATTTGAAGTGCATATCACATGAAAAAGGACCTACAAGTTATGCGTAATGGTGGGGGTTCTCGACATGGTGAAGGTGACTCAATGTGGAAGGCGCTATGGAATCTCAAGATCCCCAATGCTGTCAAAATGTTTATGTGGTGAGCTTGCAATAATCTTCTCCCAACTAAGGAGAATTTATTCTGCAAGCGGATAGTTTTCTGACATGATGTGTCCTATTTGTGAACGCGAGGCCAAAATTGTCGAGCACATATTATGGAGCTGTCATTCTGCGCAGGATGTTTGGGGCTGTGGTCCTCGGAAGCTCCAAAAAGGATCAGTTACAGATCTCCGATTTGGTTATGTGGTCAAGGAAATGATGGTGCGATGCGATATGCAAGAAGTTGAACTTATGGCCGCCGTTGCCCGACAGATTTGGTTTCGACGAAACTCAGTGGTGCATAGTGGTCTCTTCACCCACCCCATTCATTTGTTCCGAGAATCCAGTGCTTCCCTTGATAATTTTCGAAGACTTAATGCATCAGATCCTGAGGGGCCGAGACACACCCCTAAGGCCCATTCGATCCATTGGAAGAAACCCCCCTCAAGTATAGTTAAGATTAATTGGGATGTTGCGGTTGATAAAAATAATGAACATATTGGTATTGGCATTATAGCTAGGGATTGTGAAGGTGCTGTGTTGGCCGCACGGAGCATCACAAATCATGTCAATGTAGAACCTGTGGTGATTGAAGCTTTGATAGCTGTTCAAGCTGTGGTTTTTAGCCAAGAGGTGGGCTTCTATGATATCATTTTGGAAAGTGATGCCCTACAAATTGTTGATGCAGTTAACAAAGATGGTCTCAATTGGAGTCGAATTGGACAAATAATCAAGGGCATCAAAGATGGGTTGCGGTATTTTCAGTCGTCATGTATTATCCATGTGAAGAGGGATGCAAACTCAGTTGCGCACGGTTTAGCAAAAAAAGTAGTCAAACATGTCATAGATAAAGTTTGGATTAAAGACATTCCACACTGTATTTATGGTATTGTAACTAGGGAGTAAGTTTCTCCCTATTTCTGATCTTGGATCTTTTAATGAGAAGTAAATTTTGTTAAAAAAAAAAAAAAAGAATCTGTCAAATATTTTAACAAAATTTGACTACAATGACTGAATTATTTTTTTGGCCTACTACAAGGGCTTTTAAATTTATTTTTATACCATAGGGAGCGATTTATAATTTAAGCCAACCACAATGACCTCTAAATTTATTGTTATATTACATAGAGTAATTTGTAATTTCAATTTACTATATTGACTGATTTGTAATTATCTCAAAAAAAAAATTATCAACCCTATTTATTAAATATCCTAGAATGAGCACCCACGTTGAAATAGTGAGATGCCGCACAGCAAATTTAGTGCTACCAGGCCGTATGATCATTAATATTTAAATCTAGAAAGAGGTGGCTCATAAAAAAATCTAGAAAGAGGTAACTCAGCCCTCTCATCTCTCATCATTCGTCAGCAATGACGTCAACAATCAATACTCAGTCATGTAATACATGTCAACGTTGGACAGAGTAATGAACCAACGCCCATACAAATAAAAGCAATCATATAATTAAAGGTCCTAAGTGAGTACTGAGCAGAACTTTAGTATTAATTATTCTGTTAAGTATTTCTATATAGTTAACAAAAATTCTTATAATATCTATATTTAGTTAAATATACATATTTTTTTTGCCAAAAAATTAGGCTCGACCCTGTCAATTTAGACTCTTGAATTAAAAATTCTGATTGTGTTCATGGCGTCACAGACACTGCCTTATACAACATGTATAATTTATATTATTTTTCGTGGAATTATGTGGGAGCCGACCTATAAATCATACGAGTCAATCGGGTTATAAGCCTACCACGTGGCACGTACCACAAGCCACTGCACGTTCTAGGGCTCCTTGAATAACTGAGATTTTTGTTTTTCATTTAGAGCATTAGTAATGAGCTTCTAAATTTGATTTTATTTTGAAATTTTTAATAAAATATACAAAAATTATCAATTAACAAATTATTAATCAAATGTTAAATTTAACATTTTTCACATACTCTCTTTAAATATAAATAGTCAAAATGTTTTTAATGTTTTTTCTTTTTTAGACTTTTTTTTATTTCTTCTCAACCAAAGTGCATTTTTAATGCAAGTAGTTTAAAAGTGGGTTTCATCAATAAAATATAATATTTAATTAAAATAGAAAAATATTTACAAAGTTTGATGTTTAATAATTTTAAAAAGTAATTAACTAAATTAACTAAAATAAATTTATAAAAATTTTAAAAAGTTTATTGTAAATGCACGCACTTATATATCCCATCGTGATAGAGTCTATGGTTAATATCATTTTGTACCTCTTGCTTCAAGCTTTTCGTGAAAGGGAAGTTCCCTTCCTATGGGCCGTGAGAATGAAATTGGACTTTTAAATGGAGAAATGGGAACACGTTGGTTTGAATTTTTTGTATTTTTAGATGAAAAAGTGCTCCGAATTTTAACTGTATATTTGAATAACCCCAAGAAAGTGATCTTTGAATTTTCACTTAAAAAAAATAAAGAAAAGGGATCTTTGGCCGATCATAGTATCCTGTGTCAATTTCACCGACAAGATCAATCGGATGGAACAATTAATGTTACTATGTCGATGAATAATGAGCAATATTCATGCTTTTCCAATATATAGCTAATGTTCGAGTTTCACTTAACCCTTAAATTTTTTTGTTTTTTATTTTCCTGAAAAAACAATAACTGATGCAATTGAATCTAACAAGTTTTTAGTATTATAAAAGAAAAATATCCTTTCTTTCATTACTTTTTTTGTTTTTCTTTTCAACAACCATCAAGCCGAAAGGAAATCTTCATATGACAATGGACACGTCAGCGTACTACACTTCGCATTCAATTTTGGAAGTATCTTAAAACCTCGAATTTCTTAATTACGCCTGGACAGGTCCATATATAGAAAAGAAAAAGTGAACAACATTAATTGCGTATTTATAGAATATGACGAATGGAAATGATAAATCATATATTCGGTATTTCTTTTCGGTTATTTGTTTGTTACAAAAACTTATAACAACATTCACAATATTTTTTTATTATTTATTTTTTAAATTTAAAAATATAATTTTTTTTGCTTTTATATATAAATATACTTTATAATAATTTTTTTTATCGTTCCCTATAACAATTAAATTTTTTTTTTTATTTTTCTTTATTTTTTATATTATTTATTTTTGAATGACTTAGTTCATTGGAAGATATAAAAGTAGAGAGTATTTAATTTTTTTTATTATAATAAGTATTGTGTTTGCTATAGCGAAACCTAATGCATTGGATGTAACTGTAGTAAACCAAAGCTTTAGATAACTAGTAAAGAAGCTATTGTAGACAATTTTTTGTGATTTTCTTGATATTTTTTCTAAATTTATAAAAAATAACAAGATATAATACTTCTGTTATGAATGCTCTAAATACTGGAATTGTTTTTATTTCTTAACAGAGACTTTGCATCTGACGACACCAATAGGAAAATTTGAGTCGTGAACACCAGTGCATTAGGTATAAGAATATTTTTCTGTTCTCCTGTAGTCTATTTTCCCGTATTGAATTATAAAAAAAAAGGAAAAAAAAAGAACTTTTTTCTGTTTTCAAAACTAGAAATACATTTTTTACAAAATCATTCATTACAAATTTAAAATGTAACACGCTTTTCAATACACAAAATACTTTTTAAGTGTGCTTTAAGGTGAAAAACATTTTTTTCCTTTATTTCACGCAAAAACATTTATTTTAAATCAAAATCGAAAAATATTTTCAAAACCATTATTAAACATACCCAACTTATAAATATATATTTATTCTTGACACAGTTTGAAAATACCAACTAACTAGTTGGTAAAATATTTTGATAATAACCAAAACTTAAATAAACTTTAGCCACTATTTGATAAAAGGTAAATGATAATATCATATGTAGATTTAGAATTGTCCTATAACTTTTTCTTTTTTAATGTTTCCAATAAATATAAAAATTTGTTACATTAATAATAATAATTTCTTCTAGTATTATTTGTCGAATAAGTAAATGTGATGGTACAAGTTAATTTAGCTAATAAAACAAGATGTTAATACTTTTAATTAGTAATTCAATCAACCATATCAAAGAGTGGATAAATGAAGATTTTTTTTTTTTTTTTTTAAAAATTACTGTTGTAATATATTATCAAGTTAGAGGAGATCCATATTGTTCTAGCAAAAAGTAAAGGAAAAAACTGAAAGTAAAAGAAAAAAAAAGAAAAGAAAATTGTTCCCCGTTTCACCATGTGGTATTGATTGGCCAAAGGAGAAAAAAAAAAATAAAATTCCATGTACTTTTGAAGTGTTCGATTATGACAATGACTAGATTCGTTTGATCCCTTTTTAATTCCCCTTGCTTCATTGAATAGAAAAAAATAAAAAAAGATTTTATTTTATTGTATTTAATAATATATATATTATTTAAAAAATTTAATAAAAAAACAATATATTTATAATGTGACAGCAGATATACCATTAAATTTATAAAATTTAATATAAACTAAGAAATCATTCCTCTCCATTACCCTTCCCACAATTTTTTAGCACTTACAAGAATAAAATAAAATTAAAGTGGTTAGAACCCAGAAATTGTTTGTATTTAACAGAAATAATACTAAGAAAAGGCCAAGAATGTCCCTATCCGCACCTCTCAAAATTATATTAAACAGTAATTTTAACCCTTACCGTTTAATATTAAAAATTTAATATAAACTAAGAAATCATTCTTCTCCATTTTAATGTTAAAAAAACAGCTTTAAAGTCATATAGGAACAACCCGAGGCAGATCTCCTTCCAAACACCTCGTCTATTTCTAGTCTTGATTCGAATAAAGAAGATCCAGAACGAGAAAGAAAGCTATTAACATATTTTTATATATATATATATATGTGTGTATATATCTTTTTTTTACTATATAATATATATATATATATATTTTCCAGGAAAACGTTATATGGCCTCTGAGAGTTTCGCTGTGAGGAAAAGAAAGTGAGAAAAAAGCAAATTTTCCGGGAAAAAAACAGAGTTCAAAAGAATCAGAAAAAAAGAAGAAGTAACTGACCTGCCGGTTTGTGCTGTGGGTTGTTAAAAGTTATTTAATTTGTTATCCTTCTTCTTTTCCGCTCGTGATTCTTGCCCTATAGGGTTTTCTTCTTCCTTGATCATTCTTAACCTCATAATACTACATTATCGGAGTTATCCACATTCCTTTTTTTATTTTTTTATTCAAAGCTTCAAAATTTGGGGATAATCTTAGCTTAGGGTACACAATGTGAGTGCCTTTTGAATTGGCCAAATTGGGGTTTGTGAAAATTGATGTGGAGGCAGAGGGGATGAGGTGTGTGGCGGAGATATGGAGGTTAGATCGGAGAGTATACAGGTGCGGTGCGATAAGCTGCCGGCTCCGGTGATTCCGAGGACGCGGTTGCAGTTATGGTTCATCCGAGTGTGCTCGAGCATTGTGCTCTGGACGTGTTTGGTTCAGCTTGTGGCAGTCGGTGGGCTATGGCACCCGCATTTGATGGCCGGAATCACCAATCGGATGTCCCAGAGAGCTCAGCTTCGCGTCGAAGAGGTGCGATCGCTGCCGCCTCTTCTTCCCGCAAGTGAGTTCCCGAGCCCCCAAAGCTCATAAGGTTATTATGTCAGTGATCAGGATTGAATCATTATTATAGTCATTACTCTATTTATCTCAATTTTGTACTACATCAAATGTTTTGGGTATGGTGTACATTTTGGAGTAGTTTGAATTGATTAGAGGAAAAGAATCTTACAGCATTAAGTCGTTGCGCGATTACTGCGGAGGTCGGAATATCTTCTGGTGCAATTCAATAATATTATATTTTGGCTTGTGAATCCCATGCTTTTTAAATGATGAAAGTTATCAAGATATTTGTTTTTTGCTTGTAGAATAGGACTGAAACTCCTGATATCTTGCAGGAAGGTATAAAAGTAATGGTTTTCTTAGAGTGTCCTGCAATGGAGGCTTGAATCAAATGCGTTCAGCGGTTTGTGCCTTTTTTTTTTTTAAAAAAAATTTCTTTTTCTTTGCCCTTTTTTATTATCATATATCAAATTGTTGATTTAGCTACTTCTGCATTTCAGATATGCGACATGGTGACTGTTGCTCGGCTTTTGAATCTCACTTTGGTTATTCCAGAGCTTGATAAGACATCCTTCTGGGCTGATCCAAGGTGTATTTATTGTTCCGGAAATGAAATGACTTAATTTTAAGTCATTTTATTATTTCTGCAGTAATTGTGGCTGTTTTAAAATTTTAAACCCTTTTCATTATTTCTGCAGTAATTTTGAGGACATCTTTGATGTGAGACATTTCATTGATTCACTAAGAGATGAAGTTAGAATCATTAAAAGGCTGCCGAAGAGGTTTAATAGGAAATATGGAGTCATTCCACTTGAGATGCCTCCTGTTAGCTGGTCAAATGAAAAATATTACTTACAACAGGTTCGTATACTTTTCACTACTTTGTATTTAATCATCGAAAATCTATGTTACTTATCAAGTTCACAGCTTACAGGTAGATTTATTTTTAATCAGGTTATTGAAAATACTTCTGCCCCCTGGTTTGTTAAGAATTGATTGAAACTTGAGCTTGACTTGGCTTGTTTGAAATGTGGGTTATCGGACCTAGGTTCTTGATGGACCGGAAAAATGTTGGACTGTTCATTTTTTGTGGAAGGGAGTAATGATCTATGAGAAGAATAAGGTCCCATTTAATCCTTCCTCTTGAGCTTTCTCTTTTTCTCGTGGATTTTCTTAACAAAAGTCTGATATGAGGTTTATGTGGCATCTACTAGGACCATGAGGATTAAGGAATCCTGAATAGTAATTTATTAAAGAAAATTTTTAACAAACCAAAAAAATTATTAAAGAAACCTGAAATCTTCATATCTGAATAAACAATTTGTATGATTGCAAAAAAAAAAGAAAAAAGAAAAGAAGAAGGTGGCAAGCAATGGCACCAGTTCTACCTCTTCTCACCATAAAAGCAAATGTATTAATCTTCATGCTATGGACATCAGTACCAACACTGAAAACTTTTTGTTATAGTTTAGATTATTATCGGTTTATCATGATGTATTTAGACCTTGTTCAATATCAAGGCAGTCAGCATAGCAAGATTGCTGGCATCCATCTAATGTTGTAATGCTCCTGTAAAACACGTTGCCATAATGGACATGGGAAGGAGATGCTGCTTAAAGGAATCTTTTACAAATTTCTTTAAGGGCAGCGTGAGTTCCTTCTTTATTGTACCTTTTTCTTTTGGCTCATCATATAATTTCTTGTCGAGATGGGTTGATTTTCAGGGGTCATTACTTGAATGATGTTTTGAGAGAGATAATTATTTGCTGAGTATAGACTCACTCTGAGATTGTTAATATCCCCTCCTTTTGAGGAGCCCTTATTTAAATTCCAGTGGTTCCACATCTATTTGGGTTAGTGGGATTATCAGTTTTTGAGGTTTGCTTTGTAAGGTGGAGTATGTCTACATATATGTTCAGAAAAGCTCATAGTATTGGCAATGAATGGAATTCTACAAGTCAATATGTACCTACATGCACATATTTGTTCATTTGGAAGTTTTTATGAGTATTGTGTTAGAAGTATTAATATACCAATAGAGGCAAGTGAGAGTAGTCAGTGTCTGACCTCTTACTGTGTTATTGTCTTTGCTTTCAAACTACCTGTTCCCCAACAAAAAGGAAAAGAAGAAATGAAAATTCCTGTCAATCTTACTAGTGTAGTGCTTAGCTGCTTATGTAATTACTATTTACAAACATTGGTTTTTAGTAATAAGAGGAAAAAAAGAAAAAGAGAAGTACAATTCAAGGACATTGATAGTTTGAATAAAAGGAAAATTCCTGGTTGCTTAGCTAAAATTAAGTGGATTTGGGTTGAAAAACCTGTTTTCGTTTATTCTTCTTGAAAGTGCTCCCCCCCCCCCAAGAACATTTTGGGGGTGCAAAAGATAACAGTGGAGAGATCACTATCGCATGCTTGGTCTCTCTAGGAAATCCATTTGTAGCAGTGGGGCTCGCATTACCAAATTATGATGTCAGCACCAATTAAGTTCAGGCTCAGTATTAAAGGTGTTAATTTTAGAACCCTGCTAGCCTTGTAGTGATCAATAATCCCGTCAGTCTTACTTTTTCTTGTTTCGCTGCATTGAAGAGTAGCTATGGTTCACTTCAGCGCAAGTCAGTTCTCCTGATATTAAAGTGAAAGATGCCAAGTAAAGTGAACTGTTGAGTCTTTTGATGAATGAATGGGTGGGGGGG